>CAJHNH020000597.1:999691-1204782 GCA_905116865.2 Candidula unifasciata
GTGTAAGATGTCTGTGTGTGTGTGTGAGATTACACTAAAATAGTGTAAGATGTCTGTGTGTGTGTGTGAGATTACACTAAAATAGTGTAAGATGTCTGTGTGTGTGTGAGATTACACTAAAATAGTGTAAGATGTCTGTGTGTGTGTGAGAGATTACAAAATAAAAATGAGTCTAGTGTGTGTGTAAGTGTGTGAGAGATTACAATAAAATAGTGTAAGATGTCTGTGTGTGTGTGAGATTACAATAAAATAGTGTAAGATGTCTGTGTGTGTGTGAGAGAGATTACACTAAAATAGTGTAAGATGTCTGTGTGTGTGTGAGAGATTACAATAAAATAGTGTAAGATGTCTGTGTGTGTTGTGTGAGATTACACTACAATAGTGTAAGATGTCTGTGTGTGTGTTGTGTGAGATTACACTAAAATAGTGTAAGATGTCTGTGTGTGTGTGATTACACTAAAATAGTGTAAGATGTCTGTGTGTGTGTGTGTGTGTGTGTGTGTGTGTGAGATTACACTAAAATAGTGTAAGATGTGTGTGTGTTGTGTGAGATTACACTACAATAGTGTAAGATGTCTGTGTGTTGTGTGAGATTACACTACAATAGTGTAAGATGTATGTGTGTGTGTGAGATTACACTAAAATAGTGTAAGATAGTTGTGTGTGTGTGAGATTACACTAAAATAGTGTAAGATAGTTGTGTATGTGGTCTCTTCCCTACAGGAGCTTTTGATATTGTGGAAAATCTGGAGTCACATTTGGCTTTGCTACGAGAGAACCTTGCTCAGGATTTGAACTCATACCTTAATGTAATACTGACCGCAGCCCTGCAGCTGTTGAGTGCCATGTCACATTGTCTGGACCAGGTAAAGGGTGGTCTGTCATGATTGTGCTTTCATGTTGTTTTGTCGTGATTGTCCTTTCATGCTGTGTTGTCATGATTGTGCTTTGATGTTGTGTTGTCATGATTGTGCTTGCATGCTGTGTTGTTATGAATGTGCTTTTATGTTGTGCTGTCATGATTGTGCTTTCACGTTGTGTTGTCAGTTACAATCACAATGTGTGTGTGTGTGTCATGTTCTCTAGCCAGCGGAAAGCTGCAGTGACCGCCTCCACCTCCATTCTTAAGCTGGATGTTGTGGTATCATATGTTACGCTCTCTTGCACCAAATGTCGACCATTAACTTTTGCTAAGAAGCCTAAAGCACTTCTTTTGCCTCTTCACACTGAACCGTCTGTGTAAATGATCAAATCCTCTGAGCAAGCATTATCTTGAATAATTGCTGAATTTCCTTCTCTGTGGCACCTGCTGGCCAGTCTCTGCATTCCCAGCTCAGTGTGATTATGGCCCTTTACAAGTCTGACTGTTCAAGTGGCACTTTGACCCATTCCTCTCCTAGCCTAATGTTCTCAAGGATGCAAACCTGTCTGATTGTGCCTGAGTCATCCATGACTTTCCTCTTATCAGCTGCTGGCCCTTAACTGTGCCCAGGGCTTCGTGCAAAGGGTGATCTGTGTCTGCAGCTACTCTGAGATATGACTTCGCCTGTAGCACCCTGTGCCTACCTCCAACAGTCGGCAAACCACGGATGTATCGCATACACACCGCTGCGGTGTCTCTGGTGCAACCCAGAATGACCTGCATAGCCGCATTCTGTATGTGCTCTAGTTTGTCCAACTGACTGAGTCCTTTTTGGCATCTTGTCACAACACTCTTCACATGGTCCTTAAAGGACAGGCTCCTGTCAAATGTAATTCCTAGATACTTCAGTTTGCTCTCTCTCTATTGAAATTTCTACCATCTATCGTGAGACTTGAAACATTAGCTTTAACGATCCTGTTGTCTAGAGAACACCACAGACGCCTTTTGTGGGTGGATGACAGCCTTCATTTCTGTACACCACTCAGTCACTTTGCTGTCACTTGTAGCTTCCTTCCAGCTCCTGGTGCTTCTAGGCTTGTAATCTTGCTCATATACACGTTAAAGAGCACAGCTGAGTCCCAGGGGTCACACTGCATGGTTCTGAGGTCCATAAGAATTTGGAGAGCAACCCGACGTGAATACAGGACAGCTGCCAACCAATTCACCAGCCAGGGACTGACCTCCTTCTCTTTCTGTGCGGTCATCAAAATGTCATATCTTACTCTTTTATAAACATCCTCGAGATCCAGTGCTGCCGACATAGCTTGAAAACCTCCACCGTATCTTTTTTTTTTTTCACATTCTCTGCCATCTCCACTTCCTCTTGTGAGCTTCGGGGTGTCTGTCATACTATCTTTAGCCACTTCACTGAGGCTTCACTGCAGCTCTCTTTGCCTTCCACGCCTGTTCTGCTTCTGGAGTCCACCATGGGGACTGTAGAAAATTAGTCCTGGCAGTTCTGTTGCATGCTCCCTGTCTGACTTCTACCGGAATGTCTTGCGTGCTCTCCCAGCCTTAATCTTACTGGGTTTAGAAATCAAGACTGAACATGGTAGGTGATCACTCCCATGGTCATTCAGGACAGTCCATTTAACATCTAAAACCGACGACTGGAAGACAGATGTCAAGTCAAAGTCTGTGTCTGCATCGCCAGACCTCATTGCTATTCTAGACCGTATCGGAGTGAACAATGGCCCCGTTGGCCAGCTGCCCATCAGACCAAGAGTCACAGAAGTGCTGACTGGCATGTGTTTCACACCAGACATGGAGAATATATTCCACAATAATCAAAACAAGTTGTTGCCATCTTCTGTGATCTTGTCCGTGCCCAGAGATGCTGGAAAACCTACCAGTTGTTGACATCTTCTGTGATCTTGTCCATGCCCAGAGATGCTGAAAAACCTACCAGTTGTTGCCATCTTCTGTGATCTTGTCCGTGCCCAAAGATGCTGGAAAACCTACCAGTTGTTGCCATCTTCTGTGATCTTGTCCATGCCCAGAGATGCTGGAAAACCTACAAGTTGTTGCCATCTTCTGTGATTTTGTCCGTGCCCAGAGATGCTAGAAAACCTACCAGTTGTTGCCATCTTCTGTGATCTTGTCCATGCCCAGAGATGCTGGAAAACCTACCAGTTGTTGCCATCTTCTGTGATCTTGTCCATGCCCAGAGATGCTCGAAAACCTACCAGTTGGAGTCACCTGCAGTGTGTTTCTTGGTTTTGTGAGTTCAGCTTCAAGAGAATTAAAGTTCAAAAAATAAAATCAGGCTTTGTCCAACACCAGCATCTTGTCCTCATCTCAGGATTCATGACAGTTCTGCTTTGTATTCTCCTGAAGCTCTACATTCGTGATCATGTTGTACTAGTTCATGTGTTCTGTTCTGCCAGGTACCAGTTAATGAATGTTTGTAGTTTACTAGTCATTGTAATTCTGGGACAAAGAGCCCATTTGTGCCTCAGCTCTAGAAAGCAGTGCTGATTTGACATTAGTCTTCAGTGTGGTCAACAGTTTCTTGTCAGTTTGGTTACCGTTAGTTTCTTGTCAGTTTTGGTTACCGTTAGTTTCTTGTCAGTTTGGTTACCGTTAGTTTCTTGTCAGTTTGGTTACCGTTAGTTTCTTGTCAGTTTGGTTACCGTTAGTTTCTTGTCAGTTTGGTTACCGTTAGTTTCTTGTCAGTTTGGTTACCGTTAGTTTCTTGTCAGTTTGGTTACCGTTAGTTTCTTGTCAGTTTGGTTACCGTTAGTTTTCTTGTCAGTTTGGTTACCGTTAGTTTTCTTGTCAGTTTGGTTACCGTTAGTTTCTTGTCAGTTTGGTTACCGTTAGTTTCTTGTCAGTTTGGTTACCGTTAGTTTCTTGTCAGTTTGGTTACCGTTAGTTTCTTGTCAGTTTGGTTACCGTTAGTTTCTTGTCAGTTTGGTTACCGTTAGTTTCTTGTCAGTTTGGTTACCGTTAGTTTCTTGTCAGTTTGGTTACCGTTAGTTTCTTGTCAGTTTGGTTACCGTTAGTTTCTTGTCAGTTTGGTTACCGTTAGTTTCTTGTCAGTTTGGTTACCGTTAGTTTCTTGTCAGTTTGGTTACCGTTAGTTTCTTGTCAGTTTGGTTACCGTTAGTTTCTTGTCAGTTTGGTTACCGTTAGTTTCTTGTCAGTTTGGTTACCGTTAGTTTCTTGTCAGTTTGGTTACCGTTAGTTTCTTGTCAGTTTGGTTACCGTTAGTTTCTTGTCAGTTTGGTTACCGTTAGTTTCTTGTCAGTTTGGTTACCGTTAGTTTCTTGTCAGTTTGGTTACCGTTAGTTTCTTGTCAGTTTGGTTACCGTTAGTTTCTTGTCAGTTTGGTTACCGTTAGTTTCTTGTCAGTTTGGTTACCGTTAGTTTCTTGTCAGTTTGGCTACCGTTAGTTTCTTGTCAGCTTGGTTACCGTTAGTTTCTTGTCAGTTTGGTGACCGTTAGTTTCTTGTCAGTTTGGTTACCGTTAGTTTCTTGTCAGTTTGGTTACCGTTAGTTTCTTGTCAGTTTGGTTACCGTTAGTTTCTTGTCAGTTTGGTGACCGTTAGTTTCTTGTCAGTTTGGTTACCGTTAGTTTCTTGTCAGTTTGGTTACCGTTAGTTTCTTGTCAGTTTGGTTACCGTTAGTTTCTTGTCAGTTTGGTTACCGTTAGTTTCTTGTCAGTTTGGTTACCGTTAGTTTCTTGTCAGTTTGGTGACCGTTAGTAGCATATCCTTTACAGGACACTGTAGAACCAACCCCAGCATTTTTTGGCTGTTGTGGTTTTGCTAGGCAAATTTTACATTCACTAGTTTGCCATTGCTTTCTGAACAGTCAGCTGTCGGTATTACTGTCGAAACCGATGCAAGACAAACTATCCACAGCTGGGATCAAACCTGGCACCCTGGCATTACAAAGCACATTTGCAATTCCTACGCTATGCCTATGCCACAGATAAAGTTTCTAAGTTTGGTACTAAATTTAAATTCTTGTTCTTGTCTATATTAGTAAGAGCAGCAGTTGAGCAGATATATAACATTTGTTGCAGGGATTTTCTGTGACGGAGACCGATTACAACGATGTCTTTCTAATCACCCGCTCTGATCTCCGTGGTAAAGTGGTGGCCTTTCTGCCTCACCAGCGATCCCTGGATGTCCCCCAGGGGGAAGCCATGTGTAACTTCCTGGACCGTCTCCTCACAGATGCACTTCCTCTACATGATGATGATGATGATATGGATGATGAGGCTGATGTTGATGACGAGGAAGGAGACAGGATTATATCATCTCCTCAGAAAGTTGTAGCCAAGTTACGATCTCTGATTGAGTCCCGGCGGCTGGAGTGTCTGGGTATGTTTCATGTCAGCTTGTTTTGTTCTTCTATCATTTCTCTTCCGGCTCACTTCTAGTATATCTTATTCTCACCACAGTTCATATGTCTCCTAAATGTCACCACAGTACAGAGGGCTCATAAATGTCACCACAGTAGAGAGGGCTCCTAGATGTCACCACATTTCAGATGTCTCCTAGATGTCACCACAGTACAGATGTCTCCTAGATGTCACCACAGTGCAGATGGCTCCTAAATGTCACCACAGTGCAGATGGCTCCTAAATGTCACCACAGTACAGAGGGCTCCTAAATGTCACCACAGTACAGATGGCTCCTAAATGTCACCACAGTACAGATGGCTCCTAAATGTCACCACAGTACAGAGGGCTCCTAAATGTCACCACAGTACAGAGGGCTCCTAAATGGCTCCTAAGAAACTAACGGTAACCAAACTGACAAGAAACTAACGGTAACCAAACTGACAAGAAACTAACGGTAACCAAACTGACAAGAAACTAACGGTAACCAAACTGACAAGAAACTAACGGTAACCAAACTGACAAGAAACTAACGGTAACCAAACTGACAAGAAACTAACGGTAACCAAACTGACAAGAAACTAACGGTAACCAAACTGACAAGAAACTAACGGTAACCAAACTGACAAGAAACTAACGGTAACCAAACTGACAAGAAACTAACGGTAACCAAACTGACAAGAAACTAACGGTAACCAAACTGACAAGAAACTAACGGTAACCAAACTGACAAGAAACTAACGGTAACCAAACTGACAAGAAACTAACGGTAACCAAACTGACAAGAAACTAACGGTAACCAAACTGACAAGAAACTAACGGTAACCAAACTGACAAGAAACTAACGGTAACCAAACTGACAAGAAACTAACGGTAACCAAACTGACAAGAAACTAACGGTAACCAAACTGACAAGAAACTGTTGACCACACTGAAGACTAATGTCAAATCAGCACTGCTTTCTAGAGCTGAGGCACAAATGGGCTCTTTGTCCCAGAATTACAATGACTAGTAAACTACAAACATTCATTAACTGGTACCTGGCAGAACAGAACACATGAACTAGTACAACATGATCACGAATGTAGAGCTTCAGGAGAATACAAAGCAGAACTGTCATGAATCCTGAGATGAGGACAAGATGCTGGTGTTGGACAAAGCCTGATTTTATTTTTTGAACTTTAATTCTCTTGAAGCTGAACTCACAAAACCAAGAAACACACTGCAGGTGACTCCAACTGGTAGGTTTTCGAGCATCTCTGGGCATGGACAAGATCACAGAAGATGGCAACAACTGGTAGGTTTTCCAGCATCTCTGGGCATGGACAAGATCACAGAAGATGGCAACAACTGGTAGGTTTTCTAGCATCTCTGGGCACGGACAAAATCACAGAAGATGGCAACAACTTGTAGGTTTTCCAGCATCTCTGGGCATGGACAAGATCACAGAAGAACAGCCAGGGTTGTTGAATGTTGTGCCAGGATTGTTGAATGTTGTGCCAGGATTGTTGTGCCAGGATTGTTGAATGTTGTGCCAGGGTTGTTGAATGTTGTGCCAGGGTTATTGAATGTTGTGCCAGGGTTGTTGAATGTTGTGCCAGGGTTGTTGAATGTTGTGCCAGGGTTGTTTATATGTTGTGCCAGGGTTGTTGAATGTTGTGCCAGGGTTGTTTATATGTTGTGCCAGGGTTGTTGAATGTTGTGCCAGGGTTGTTAATATGTTGTGCCACTTTGCTGACATGTTCTTCTTGTTCTCTAGGTCACGTGAGAACAGCTGTGGAGTACTTGCTGTGGGGTCCAGCCCAGTCCGAGCTGCCTCTGTCTCCAGTGGGGTCTATACCGGGTGGGAAACCCAATCTGTCTGTGAAGGCTGGAGCCAGCAGGGAGCAGGAACTCTATGTGTGGCTGGAGAAGGAGCGGGTGTCTACTGTGGGTCGCCTGGCTCGCAGTATACCCGGCCTTAGCAGCGGGCTTACCCTTGAGGAGTTCTACACGCTCAAGTTTCTTCTCAAGTCCAGTGCTACTTGTCTGGCCGAGAGTTTGAGACGGTTGTCACAGTAGCGACCAGAGAGCTTGAGATCATAGTGATGGTAGCAGTCTGAGAGCTTAATGCAGTTTTCATTGTAGTGGCTTGAGATTGTTGTCACAGTAGCAGCAAAGTGCACTGTTTGCTTGGTTAAGAGCTTGTCACAGTAGCAGCAAAGTGAACTGTTTGCTTGGTTAAGAGCTTGTCACAGTAGCAGCAAAGTTGTCCTCTCAAGTACAGAACTGTTTGCTTGGTTAAGAGCTTGTCACAGTAGCAGCAAAGTTGTCCTCTCAAGTACAGAACTGTTTGCTTGGTTAAGAGCTTGTCACTGTAGCAGCAAAGTTGTCCTTTGGCTCCACATTTCTGTGTGTCTGTGACACAACTTGATGTGGCTAGCCTTTTCTAGGAAACAGTTTATAGGTCAGAGAATCATCAGCTAGATCAGTTCAGATTGGATGAACTCTGTTCCTTCTTTAGACTGGTCAATCAGTCACATTGTTGCCAGTGGAAGCTGTACTGGTGTAGTCAGTGGCAGCTCCCTCACCAGCCAGACCAAAGGTCGTGAGTTTGAACCCACACTGGATCAGATTTAAAAAAAAAGAAATGACCTTGGCTCACAGGTTGACCTAGTCTAAAATGGGAAGCAGGAAAGTTCTGGGAAATAAAGGCAAGATGCAGACCACATCACATTTCACATGTAGCAGTACCAGTAGAGGGCAGTTAATGTTTGACTGTCCCCTGTACATAAAACATCAATATGACTACGGTGGTAGCTGGGAGAAATCAGACACTCACAAACCTTATGTTGTACATACACATCACTATGACCAAGGTGGTAGATGTATGAACAAGACGTATGGATAAAGTAAAACATTCACAAATCTTATATGGTACATAAATAAATTAATATGACTAAGGCGGTAAATGTAAGAACAAGACATTTGGTTGAAGTCAGACATTCACAAACATTATGTTGTACATACACACATCACTATTACCAAGGAGCTAGATGTGAGAACAAGATGTATAGATAAAGTAAAACATTCACAAATCTCATGTTGTACATACACACATCACTATGACCAAGGAGCTAGATGTGAGAGCAAGATGTATGGATGAAGTAATTCACATATCTTATGTTGTTATTTTGTACATTCACACAATAATATGATCAAGGTGGTAGATGTGAGAACAAGACATGTAGATGAAGTCAGTCATTCACAAATCCTATGTTGTACATTTGAATAAGGTGGTAGATGTGAGAACAAGACGTGTGGATGAAGTCAGACATTCACAAATCTTATGTTGTACATTTGAATAAGGTGGTAGATGTGAGAACAAGACGTGTGGATGAAGTCAGACATTCACAAATCTTATGTTGTACATTTGAATAAGGTGGTAGATGTGAGAACAAGACGTGTGGATGAAGTCAGACATTCACAAATCCTATGTTGTACATTTGAATAAGGTGGTAGATGTGAGAACAAGACGTGTGGATGAAGTCAGACATTCACAAATCTTATGTTGTACATACAATAATATGAATAAGGTGGTAGATGTGAGAGCTATACATATGGATGTAATAGACTTTCACAGACCTAATGTTATAAATACATGCTATGTATTATTCACTTATACTCACTAGATACATGTATGTGTTTTAATCAGCCTGCTACCAGAGAAACATTGCAAGAGCTGTGATGTAGAATGTTGCAATGGCTGGTTGTTGACTGGCATATTTGATGTGTTGGTTAAATGTTGACTGGTTTGTTTGATGTGATGGTTGTTTGTTGACTGGTTTGTTTGATGTGATGGTTGTTTGTTGACTGGTTTGTTTGATGTGATGGTTGCTTGTTGAGTGGTATGTTTGATGTGATGGCTGGTTATTGACTAGAATGTTTGATGTGATGGTTGTTTGTTGACTGGCATGTTTGATGTGATGGCTGGTTATTGACTAGAATGTTTGATGTGATGGTTGTTTGTTGACTGGCATGTTTGATGTGATGGCTGGTTATTGACTAGAATGTTTGATGTGATGTGGTTGAATGTTGACTGGCATGTTTTATGTGATGGTTGAATGTTGACTAGTATGATTAATGTGATGGTTAATTGTGGACTGGTATGTTTAATGTGATGGTTTAATGTTGACTGTTATGTTTGATGTGATGGTTGTTTGTTGACTGGCATGTTTGATGTTTACTGGCATGTTTAATGGGATGGTTGGTTGTTGACTGGTATGTTTGATGGGATGGTTGGTTGTTGACTGGTATGTTTGATGGGATGGTTGGTTGTTGACTGGTATGTTTAATGGGATGGTTGGTTGTTGACTGGCATGTTTGATGGGATGGTTGGTTGTTGACTGGTATGTTTGATGTGATGGTTGAATGTTGACTGGTATGTTTGATGTGATGGTTGAATGTTGACTGGTATGTTTGATGGGATGGTTGGTTGTTGACTGGTATGTTTTATGTGATGGTTGAATGTTGACTGGTATGTTTTATGTGATGGTTGAATGTTGACTGGTATGTTTGATGTGATGGTTAAATGTTGACTGGTATGTTTGATGTGATGGTTGAATGTTGACTGGTATGTTTGATGTGATGGTTAAATGTTGACTGGTATGTTTTATGTGATGGTTGAATGTTGACTGGTATGTTTGATGTGATGGTTAAATGTTGACTGGTATGTTTGATGTGATGGTTGTTTGTTGACTGGAATGTTTGATGTGATGTTGGATGTTGCTGGTATGTTTGATTTGATGGTTGAATGTTGAATGGCATATTTGATGTGATGGTTGAATGTTGACTTGCATGTTTGATGCGATGGTTGAATGTTGACCTGCATGTTGGGTGTGATGGTGGTTGTTGACCGGCATGTCAGTGTGAAATAAAAAGTTCTCATTTGATCACCCCAGTCAAGTGGACTTGCTTCTAGTCATGTATGATCACAGCTGACACTCAAGGAAAAAACCTGTACAATATCTGCACTTTGTATGTGTACATTTTTCACAGCATAGTTTCTATGTAAATTTTTCACAGCATAATTTTTTGTACATTTTTAACAGCATAATTTATATGTGTAAATTTTTCTGTTTGTATGTGTACATATTTGTATAATGCTTAGTTTAGAAGATGTGCTTGTCACACGAGCTTACAGCCACAGTACTGGTTGTGTTAACTATGACCTGAAATCATTGGCACTTTGTTTATACATTTGATTACATCCTGGTGACACTTTCTGACAAGTGTTTCTTTTATAAATCTGATGTACAGGTAATGAACAAAATATATAGGGAGTAACAACAGCTGTGCAGGTAATGAACAAAATATATAGGGAGTAACAACAGCTGTGCAGGTAATGAACAATATATAGGGAGTAACAACAGCTGTGCAGGTAATGAACAATATATAGGGAGTAACAACAGCTGTGCAGGTAATGAACAATATATAGGGAGTAACTACAGCTGTGCAGGTAATGAACAATATATAGGGAGTAACTACAGCTGTCCAGGTAATGAACAATATATAGGGAGTAACTACAGCTGTGCAGGTAATGAACAATATATAGGGAGTAACAACAGCTGTGCAGGTAATGAACAATATATAGGGAGTAACTACAGCTGTCCGGGTAATGAACAATATATAGGGAGTAACAACAGCTGTGCAGGTAATGAACAATTTATAGGGAGTAACAACAGCTGTGCAGGTAATGAACAATATATAGGGAGTAACTACAGCTGTGCAGGTAATGAACAATATATAGGGAGTAACTACAGCTGTGCAGGTAATGAACAATATATAGGGAGTAACTACAGCTGTGCAGGTAATGAACAATATATAGGGAGTAACAACAGCTGTCCAGGTAATGAACAATATATAGGGAGTAACAACAGCTGTGCAGGTAATGAACAATATATAGGGAGTAACTACAGCTGTGCAGGTAATGAACAATATATAGGGAGTAACTACAGCTGTGCAGGTAATGAACAATATATAGGGAGTAACTACAGCTGTGCAGGTAATGAACAATATATAGGGAGTAACTACAGCTGTGCAGGTAATGAACAATATATAGGGAGTAACTACAGCTGTGCAGGTAATGAACAATATATAGGGAGTAACAACAGCTGTCCAGGTAATGAACAATATATAGGGAGTAACAACAGCTGTGCAGGTAATGAACAATATATAGGGAGTAACTACAGCTGTGCAGGTAATGAACAATATATAGGGAGTAACTACAGCTGTGCAGGTAATGAACAATATATAGGGAGTAACTACAGCTGTGCAGGTAATGAACAATATATAGGGAGTAACTACAGCTGTGCAGGTAATGAACAATATATAGGGAGTAACTACAGCTGTGCAGGTAATGAACAATATATAGGGAGTAACTACAGCTGTGCAGGTAATGAACAATATATAGGGAGTAACTACAGCTGTCCAGGTAATGAACAATATATAGGGAGTAACTACAGCTGTCCAGGTAATGAACAATATATAGGGAGTAACTACAGCTGTGCAGGTAATGAACAATATATAGGGAGTAACTACAGCTGTGCAGGTAATGAACAATATATAGGGAGTAACTACAGCTGTGCAGGTAATGAACAATATATAGGGAGTAACTACAGCTGTGCAGGTAATGAACAATATATAGGGAGTAACTACAGCCGTGCAGGTAATGAACAATATATAGGGAGTAACTACAGCCGTGCAGGTAATGAACAATATATAGGGAGTAACTACAGCTGTGCAGGTAATGAACAATATATAGGGAGTAACTACAGCTGTGCAGGTAATGAACAATATATAGGGAGTAACTACAGCTGTGCAGGTAATGAACAATATATAGGGAGTAACTACAGCTGTGCAGGTAATGAACAATATATAGGGAGTAACTACAGCTGTCCCAAGTAATGAACAATATATAGGGAGTAACAACAGCTGTGCAGGTAATGAACAATATATAGGGAGTAACAACAGCTGTGCAGGTAATGAACAATATATAGGGAGTAACAACAGCTGTGCAGGTAATGAACAATATATAGGGAGTAACTACAGCTGTGCAGGTAATGAACAATATATAGGGAGTAACTACAGCTGTGCAGGTAATGAACAATATATAGGGAGTAACTACAGCTGTGCAGGTAATGAACAATATATAGGGAGTAACTACAGCTGTGCAGGTAATGAACAATATATAGGGAGTAACTACAGCTGTGCAGGTAATGAACAATATATAGGGAGTAACAACAGCTGTCCAGGTAATGAACAATATATAGGGAGTAACTACAGCTGTCCAGGTAATGAACAATATATAGGGAGTAACTACAGCTGTCCAGGTAATGAACAATATATAGGGAGTAACTACAGCTGTGAAGGTAATGAACAATATATAGGGAGTAACTACAGCTGTCCAGGTAATGAACAAATATATAGGGAGTAACTACAGCTGTGAAGGTAATGAACAATATATAGGGAGTAACAACAGCTGTGCAGGTAATGAACACAGCATTTAGGGAATTTATGGGAGAAAAAAACATGGTAACTGACAAAGGTAGAGAGACAATTAACAAGATATCCAGCAAATAAAAGACATAACAGGAATCGACCAGTTTACCTGAGGAATGAACAAAGTACAAGAGAAATGAATAACCTGGAGGAAACAACACTTGAGAATCACCAACATTTCTGAACAATTAGTTTTTAATTCAAACAATTTTAAAATAAATACAATATCTGCACCTGTCACTAAAATATATTTGAAAACAGCTCAACTGAAATTCTTGTGAATAAAAAAATAAAAAAAATGGTGTCTTCTCAACTAAAACTGTTCCATCATCTGGGTCCTGTTAAAGGTTTTCCTCTGTTGACCCAACAAAAGGGGACCACAGAAGCTTACTGGCTAGATGCTCACCTGCTGGCCCATAGGTCTAAGGATCAAATCTGCAGTGAACAGATTTTGGGGTGGTCAAAACCGATCTTGGCTTTCAGGTCAATGAAGTCTAAACTATGTAGTTATTTTCAGAAATGTACAACTGACAAAATCAACAGACCATCCTTACCACAGGACATCAATGACACAATCACTCTTCTTACCACACATTCACTCACACACATTCACTCACATTTATTCACTCACATATATTCACTGACACACATTCACTGACACACATTCACTCACATACATTCGCTGACACACATTCACTCACATACATTTACTGACACACATTCACTGACACACACTCACTCACATACTTTTAAATAACGTAGTCAGGCACACAAAGATCTGAACATCAAGGAAGATTGGCTAATAAACAGCATCCTTTCTTGGAAGCTGAAATATTTTGGTCATATCAAGCACCACAACGGATTGGAAAAAAGTTACAGCAGAGGCATGGTACCAGGAAGGAGGGGCAGGGGCCGACCAACACGAAGATGAGCACAGGATATAAGTGACTCCTTGAGTATGAAAGTATATGAGGCGGGAGAGCTGGCAAGAGACCGAGTTTCTTTCAGGCAGACCGTGATGAGAACGACGTTCTGCAAAGGACCTGCTACATGATGATGATGAGTCAGGCACACATTCAGGGAAGACACTCTCCAAACAAACAACTCTCGGACACATACAGCTGGGTGTGCTTCCTTCATTAGGCCCTTAGCCTTGTACCTGATTGGCAGCTGGTCACGGAAGCAAGCTCCATAAGAAGAACAGACAGAACACAGCTCTCCTGTTCCGCCAGCTCCTACAGCATGTTTTGTTCTAGACGTATGGATGTCACCTTTTCTTTCCTCCCCGCCCTGTCACAGTGACATGTTCAGGGTTCAAGTAACTCATCAATTAAGCATCAGCAGATAGTTTAGCAAATAAGAGACAGTGTCACCCAGCTCTGTCCAGAGTGTCACACTGTCACCCAGCTCTGTCCAGTGTCACACAGCTCTGTCCAGTGTGTCACACTATCACGCAGCTCAGTTCAGAGTGTCACATTGTCACCCAGCTCTGTCCAGAGTGTCACATTGTCACCTAGCTCTGTCCAGTGTCACCCAGCGCTGTCCAGTGTGTCACACTGTCACCCAGCACTGTCCAGTGTCACACTGTCACCCAGCTCTGTCCAGTGTCACATAGCTCTGTCCAGAGTGTCACACTGTCACCCAGCTCTGTCCAGTGTCACACAGCTCTGTCCAGTGTCACACCCTCAGACAGAGCAGAGAAATACTGTGCCCTAGCAAGCATGTCATAAGAAGCTACTGAGGATCTGACTGGGCTGAGGTAAAATGTCTCAAAATGTCAACAAAACTATAAAGCCAGCTCCAGTCAGTGCTGTGAGATTAACAACACCTGCTCTGTCTCTGTACCACCAACAAAACAGTGCAGGAATGCTTATCCTGATGTGGCTTTAGTGTAGATGATGTTATCTCATAGAAAAGGATTCTTCCAATACCAGGTTTCAGTCTGTAACATCTGTTTTGAGCGTAAAAAAGCTGGTGGTTGCATCTGAAGAGACACTACATTCCAAATCGCTATCACTAGGAGCCCAAGCTCGGTTGTAAAAGCGTGGATCCTGTCTGGTAATGTTGGCATGTTTGTTGCTGCTGGTCAAGAAAAGAGAGTTGTCTCTCTGCGGACCCAGTGTGTTTATTCCAGGTTTCATGAAACTATCTGCATCGTGGAGCTGGCTGCCAGAAATCTCCCCTGTTGTCGTCCATGGCATTTGTCCAGTCTGTGCCCAGTTGACCAACCTCACTCTAGCTTCCACAAATTTTCTTTCATCCCGAGAAGAGAAATCAGAGAAATTGTTGTTGTCACAATTGGCTTCCAACTTTGTTGGGATAGTTCTTGTGTGAGCTGCAACATCCGGGGACAGATATGACAGTCCTATGTTTGGTTTCTTGGAAGCTGATGTGACAAAAGACCTGGCATATGTTTGACCTGCAGGTGATGAAGTGTCAGCAGCCGAGGAAGACAGCTGATGCCAGTTGAAATCACATTGATGATCTTGATCTAGCTGAGGGTGCCATCTCTGTTCCTCCAGCAACTCTTTATGTTTGTTCTGACTGTGATTAGGATGATGATGCTGCGGAAGATGCCGGACTGATTTCGCCATGTTGTTGATGTAAGTGTCGCAGCATGTCTGACTGTTTGTTTGTTTGTTTCTGATGACAACATCATCATCATCATGTAGCTGCTTGCTGAGGCTGCTGTATTTACTAGAGCCGTGTTGACTGAAGTCAGGTCCAGGTCTCCCAGCAGCCATTGACTTCATGTGGTCCGACAACACATCTAGGGACTGTTCTAGAGCAGCGATAGAACTTTCTGGAACTTTCCTGGATAAAAATAAACACAAGAGACAACATGACTCTAATTCTTTATGGACACAGTACTGGTTTTGGGGGCTGGTAATTTTTCCCTAGCTAAACAGACAGACAGACAGGTAGACAGATGGACACACAAATAGGTAAGTAGACAGGTAGACAGACAGAAAAACAGTTTTAGGCCGGTGGTTCATCGGGCATGAGATACAAGACTCATGTTTACACAGACCAGTCAGCCCTTGATGTGCTCACAATCATCTAGTCAGGCCTTGATGTGCTCACAATCATCTAGTCAGGCCTTGATGTGCTCACAATCATCTAGTCAGGCCTTGATGTGCTCACAATCATCCAGTCAGGCCTTGATGTGCTCACAATCATCCAGTCAGGCCTTGATGTGATCACAATCACCCAGTCAGCCCTTGATGTGCTCACAATCATCTAGTCAGGCCTTGATGTGCTTACAATCATCCAGTCAGCCCTTGATATGCTCACAATCATCCAGTCAGCCCTTGATGTGATCACAATCACCCAGTCAGCCCTTGATGTGCTCACAATCATCTAGTCAGGCCTTGATGTGCTCACAATCATCTAGTCAGCCCTTGATGTGCTCACAATCATCTAGTCCGGCCATGATGTGCTCACAATCACCCAGTCAGGCCATGATGTGCTCACAATCATCTAGTCAGCCCTTGATGTGCTTACAATCATCTAGTCAGCCCTTGATGTGCTAACAATCATCCAGTCAGCCCTTGATGTGCTCACAAGCATCCAGTCAGGCCTTGATGTGATTACAATCATCTAGTCAGGCCTTGATGTGCTCACAATCATCTAGTCAGGCCTTGATGTGCTCACAATCATCTAGTCAGCCCTTGATGTGCTTACAATCATCTAGTCAGCCCTTGATGTGCTCACAATCATCTAGTCAGCCCTTGATGTGCTCACAAGCATCCAGTCAGGCCTTGATGTGATTACAATCATCTAGTCAGGCCTTGATGTGCTCACAATCATCTAGTCAGCCCTTGATGTGCTTACAATCATCTAGTCAGCCCTTGATGTGCTCACAATCATCTAGTCAGCCCTTGATGTGCTTACAATCATCTAGTCAGCCCTTGATGTGCTAACAATCATCCAGTCAGCCCTTGATGTGCTCACAAGCATCCAGTCAGGCCTTGATGTGATTACAATCATCTAGTCAGGCCTTGATGTGCTCACAATCATCTAGTCAGGCCTTGATGTGCTCACAATCATCTAGTCAGGCCTTGATGTGCTTACAATCATCTAGTCAGGCCTTGATGTGCTCATAATAATCCAGTCAGGTCTTGATATGCTTACAATCACCCTGGCTGCCTTTGCTTCCCATGGAAATTAGCTGGTACTCTTTTATCTGGGTCAGCATGAGAGCCAAGGTCATGTTTGTTTCTTTAAAAACAAAATCCACATTGATTCAGATTCAAACTGAAGAACTTTGGGCTGGCAGGCAAGAGTCTGTCTACTAGGCCATTATGGCTCTCACAGACAGACAAATGACATGTGGATACAATAATATACAAACACATAGACAAAAAACACATAGGTACATTAACAGACAAATGACATGTGGATACATTAACAAACAAACACATAGACAATGTGTGGATACATTAACAAACAAACACATAGACAATATGTGGGTACATTAACAAACAAACACATAGACAATGTGTGGATACATTAACAAACAAACCCACAATGTGTGGACACATTAACAAACAAACACATAGACAATATGTGGATACATTAACAAACAAACACATAGACAATGTGTGGATACATTAATAAACAAACAGACAATGTGTGGATACATTAACAGACAAACACACAGACAATGTGTGGATACCTTAACAAACAAACACATATACATTGTGTGGATACATTAACAAACAAACACATAGACAATGTGTGGATACATTAACAAACAAACACATAGACAATATGTGGGTACATTAACAAACAAACAAATAGACAATGTGTGAAAACATTAACAAACAAACACATAGACAATATGTGGATACATTAACAAACAAACACATAGACAATATGTGGGTACATTAACAAACAAACACATAGACAATATGTGGGTACATTAACAAACAAACACATAGACAATATGTGGGTACATTAACAAACACATAGACAATATGTGGGTACATTAACAAACAAACACATAGACAATATGTGGGTACATTAACAAACAAACACATAGACAATATGTGGGTACATTAACAAACAAACACATAGACAATATGTGGGTACATTAACAAACAAACACATAGACAATATGTGGATACATTAACAAACAAACACATAGACAATATGTGGGTACATTAACAAACAAACACATAGACAATATGTGGGTACATTAACAAACAAACACATAGACAATATGTGGGTACATTAACAGACAAAGGCTGAGATTCCAGCAGCAGCTCCCTATATCACTATGATCTGGAAAGATGTCAACTAACTGACAGAGTAATCGACAGAGAAGCAGACAAATACACACATACGAAGGAAAACAGATAAAAGGATGGATGTACAGATAGACAGACTGATGTGTGGTTGGATGATAGATAGACAGACAGACAGATGTGTGGTTGGATGGACAGATAGACAGACAGACAGAGAGATGTGTGGATGGATGGACAGAAAACAAATATACGTACAGACTTCCAAATAAATGTGCATAAACAGACAAGAGTATATATCCTAATAATAGCGAAACAAGTCACTGCTAGCTCACACAAAGCAGAAACCAGCAACCATCAGAAAGCACTTACTGTGAGAGAGCAGACCTGATGTATGTCTGCGCTTTGACCTTGAAGATATCTATAACTTCTTGGCCAATAACTGGGGCAGGCATCAGTGTACGGCCATGGCTGGGATGTGCCAGTTTGTCTGCTGAAACACACAACACAGAATCTGTTACTGTTCTGGCAGTGCCAGTTTGTCTGCTGAAACACACAACACAGAATCTGTTACTGTACCGGGAGTGCCAGGCCAATATATTTTTTTACCTGCATGAGAAATCGTTGGTGTCTGTGACTGTGAGCAGTTTCATAATTTCAGCATCCCTGGCTGGGTTCAAATGCCAGCAATTTTCCAGCCGACCACTATGCATTTGGTCTGACAATGGTGTGCAGAGACAATCACTCATGAAAGCAATGGCAAACTACTAAACATACATTTCTCCAGTAAAATCAGACAACAAATGATGCATTGGGTTTGCAATGCCCTTTTAAAAACAAGTAATTCATAGACAAGATCAACTGTTACAGGAAAACTGTCTCAACACAGTGAATGCCGTATCAATGGTGTTGGTGGTTATCTTCTGTGCAATGTGAAATCAATGTCCTCATGCAGACAGAAATGATTCAAGCAGCAGGCCGAGTGACTACAGCACCAGCAGCAGGCCGAGTGACTACAGCACCAGCAGCAGGCTGAGTGACTACAGCACCAGCAGCAGGCTGAGTGACTACAGCACCAGCAGCAGGCTGAGTGACTACAGCACCAGCAGCAGGCTGAGTGACTACAGCAGGCTGAGTGACTACAGCACCAGCAGCAGGCTGAGTGACTACAGCACCAGCAGCAGGCTGAGTGACTACAGCACCAGCAGCAGGCTGAGTGACTACAGCGTAAGCACTCAAGTAAAAGATCTGGGTTTGAACAGAATGTAAGGGATTGAGTTTTTTAGGAGGCATACATCCAGAGCTGCGCCTGCAACCCTTCCTGGTGAGCACAGAAGCCATGAAGTCCTTCATAGTCCTACATCTTCTGGCCCCTGACCACCATACCCTACACCAACCTCATCTTCTTTTGTCTACTCGTGGAATGTCTCGAGGCGTCAATGGAGGAAGAGATCGAACGAACGAACAAACTTTATTTTCAACTAGAACAAGCCCTTCTGTTCGCTTCATATATAGTATTTTTCAGTGTCTGCATAGTCAACCTCTGGGTCTGTTACCGTTGTATCTGTATAACATTGCTCTCTGTGGGGCCCTGTCTGCTGCCAATCTTGTTACATGGCCAAACCATTTGATCTGCTGTCTACCGATAAAGTTCAGTATTGCTGCTATGCCGATTTTCCTTGTGATATCATTATTGTTAAGTTGACTTTCCTCGCTACACCTAGCAGAGTATGTAAACATTTCATTTCTGTCGTGACTATATCCCTTCTGTTTTCTGAAGACAGTGTCCATATTTGACATTGATAGCAGAGCGTTGGTAATAATACTGTGTTAAACAGTGTTCTTTAAGTGTTCATATTTATATGCTTGCATTTTAAATCATTAAGTCATTTGGCCTAAAACTTGATTGGCTTTATTGCATCGTTGTTGAATTATTTTTATTCACTCTTCCAGATATGTAAAATTCTTTAATTGGTGTTCATCAATTTTGATATTGGTAGTTCTTCATTTTCTGGAGATTGTCCTCACTTCTTTTTTTGGTCTACGTTGATTGTAGTTGTCCCATTCCAAGTGAAGTCTATTTAGATATTCTTAAGGGTTTACTGCTGTTGGTGATATGATTGCCTGGTCATTGGCAAAAAGCAATTCATTTAGTAATTCTCTAATGTTGTCCCATTTGCTGATGTTAGCTGACTTACAAATTAGGTCAACGTATGTGATTAACAGTAGTGGTGATAGAACGCACCCCTCTCTTACTCCTGATCTCATGTAGAACCTTCCTGACATTTCTGTATTTGTTCCGTCACATCCCCTGCCAATCACAGCCATTGTGCCTACAGTCACATCCCCTGCCAATCGCAGCCATTGTGCCTACAGTCACATCCCCTGCCAATCGCAGCCATTGTGCCTACAGTCACATCCCCTGCCAATCGCAGCCATTGTGCCTACCGTCACATCCCCTGCCAATCACAGCCATTGTGCCTACAGTCACATCCCCTGCCAATCGCAGCCATTGTGCCTACAGTCACATCCCCTGCCAATCGCAGCCATTGTGCCTACAGTCACATCCCCTGCCAATCGCAGCCATTGTGCCTACAGTCACATCCCCTGCCAATCGCAGCCATTGTGCCTACAGTCACATCCCCTGCCAATCGCAGCCATTGTGCTTACAGTCACATCCCCTGCCAAGCACAACTAAATAGGTGACCATCTAACCTACTGACACAGATAACTGGAGTGCCTACCTGGGCTGGGGGCAGCTGGGTCCAGGTGTTGATCTTGGGACTTGAGGCTGGAGACAGTTCTGGGTCCTGGTTGGGGCATCTAGAGACAGACAAATACAGAACTGGTATTTGATATTGCAGTGTCTAGTCCGAGGATGGGAATGTCTAGTCCTAGGATGGGAAAGTCTCTGTTGCTAACTTGGATTTCCTGCCACGATCATGCAGCTATAAAGGGCTTTGAAAAGCTGATAAACATGGCTGCTTCCACTCCTCTAGACAACAATTTACTTTACAAAAAAGTATCTGTTCACATTTTTTTTAAACTACATGCAATGTGGCACTGATTTTTGTGCCTGTCCCCAACTTTTTGTATCAGAGTGTGGTGTGTGCAGTTATGGGACGGTGGAATAGAGACAGTCCATTATGCATGACAGACGGTGTACTCGGATGACCGATAAGTGAACCACAGTTCAGCTGTTGAATGTACAACAGCAATAAAGCATGACTGACTTGAGCGTTTTGCTTGCGTGTTCACGGGTCTTGCATGGACTCGGGTGAGCTATCAGGCTGTGATAAAAGCCACTAGTGAGATCGGAAAAAGGAGAGTCAGACATCAGACAGGAGACATCTAATAGAGTGATAGTTTAGAATCTTAGCGTGCTGTTAGAATATTCTAGTGACCGATAGATTGTGATAATGTATATCGTTAGGGTAATGTAGTCCCTCTGTGTTTTCTAGCGTTTGACCGCGACAGTGTTTTCTATAATGTGTCACGTAAGTAGTGTTGAGGTATTCTGATAGCCAGGCTCGGTCTTGGACAGGCTGTTGCGATACTGTCAATCCCTGCACACTGTCCCCCACACTTTGCAGTCACTGTCTGATCCTGGTAGAGTCCAGTGGCATAGGAAAAGAGCTTAGCAGAAGTAGTGTGGGTTTGGAACTGAGTATAATTCATGGGGGCAGGAAGGCGTGCATGGTGATTTGTAAAGCCATTACTGTCTGCATTTTGGTTAAGGGTAGCCATATGTCCTGACGTCAACTGTCTCGTGTAAGTTTGTGATTGACGCGGGTCTTCAGTTTAGTCTTTTTGGATAGATTGTCTGTCCTAGGCCCAGACAACAAGCCACGTACCACCAGGGTAGATGTCAAACCATTTACACCATTTCTCCTGGTCTCTTCCAGCCTCAAATCATCTACACCATTTCTCCTGATCTCTCCCTGCCTCAAACCATCTATACCATTTCTTCTGATCTCTCCCTGCCTCAAACCATCTATACCATTTCTTCTGATCTCTCCCTGCCTCAAACCATCTATACCATTTCTTCTGATCTCTCCCTGCCTCAAACCATCTATACCATTTCTTCTGATCTCTCCCTGCCTCAAACCATCTATACCATTTCTTCTGATCTCTCCCTGCCTCAAACCATCTATACCATTTCTTCTGAGGTCACACAACCAAGCAATAAATGTTGAGGTCACACAACCAAGCAAGACAGATATGATGAGGTCACACAACCAAGCAAGACATATATGATGAGGTCACACAACCAAGCAAGACATATATGATGAGGTCACACAACCAAACAATAAATGATGAGGTCACACAACCAAACAATAAATGATGAGGGCACACAACCAAACAATAAATGATGAGGTCACACAACCAAGCAAGACATATATGATGAGGTCACACAACCAAGCAATAAATGTTGAGGTCACACAACCAAACAATAAATGATGAGGGCACACAACCAAACAATAAATGATGAGGGCACACAACCAAACAATAAATGTTGAGGTCACACAACCAAGCAATAAATGTTGAGGTCACACAACCAAGCAATAAATGTTGAGGTCACACAACCAAACAATAAATGATGAGGGCACACAACCAAACAATAAATGATGAGGGCACACAACCAAGCAATAAATGATGAGGTCACACAACCAAACAATAAATGATGAGGGCACACAACCAAACAATAAATGATGAGGTCACACAACCAAACAATAAATGATGAGGGCACACAACCAAACAATAAATGATGAGGTCACACAACCAAACAATAAATGATGAGGGCACACAACCAAACAATAAATGATGAGGGCACACAACCAAACAATAAATGATGAGGTCACACAACCAAACAATAAATGATGAGGGCACACAACCAAACAATAAATGATGAGGTCACACAACCAAACAATAAATGATGAGGGCACACAACCAAGCAATAAATGATGAGGTCACACAACCAAACAATAAATGATGAGGGCACACAACCAAACAATAAATGATGAGGTCACACAACCAAGCAATAAATGTTGAGGTCACACAACCAAACAATAAATGATGAGGTCACACAACCAAGCAATAAATGTTGAGGTCACACAACCAAACAATAAATGATGAGGGCACACAACCAAACAATAAATGATGAGGTCACACAACCAAACAATAAATGTTGAGGTCACACAACCAAGCAATAAATGTTGAGGTCACACAACCAAGCAATAAATGTTGAGGTCACACAACCAAACAATAAATGATGAGGGCACACAACCAAACAATAAATGATGAGGGCACACAACCAAGCAATAAATGATGAGGTCACACAACCAAACAATAAATGATGAGGGCACACAACCAAACAATAAATGATGAGGTCACACAACCAAGCAAGACATATATGATGAGGTCACACAACCAAGCAATAAATGTTGAGGTCACACAACCAAACAATAAATGATGAGGGCACACAACCAAACAATAAATGATGAGGGCACACAACCAAACAATAAATGTTGAGGTCACACAACCAAGCAATAAATGATGAGGTCACACAACCAAACAATAAATGATGAGGGCACACAACCAAACAATAAATGATGAGGTCACACAACCAAGCAAGACATATATGATGAGGTCACACAACCAAGCAATAAATGTTGAGGTCACACAACCAAACAATAAATGATGAGGGCACACAACCAAACAATAAATGATGAGGTTACACAACCAAGCAAGACATATATGATGAGGTCACACAACCAAACAATAAATGATGAGGGCACACAACCAAGCAATAAATGATAAGGGCACACAACCAAACAATAAATGATGAGGGCACACAACCAAGCAATAAATGATGAGGGCACACAACCAAACAATAAATGATGAGGGCACACAACCAAGCAATAAATGATGAGGGCACACAACCAAACAATAAATGATGAGGGCACACAACCAAGCAATAAATGATGAGGGCACACAACCAAACAATAAATGATGAGGGCACACAACCAAGCAATAAATGATGAGGGCACACAACCAAACAATAAATGATGAGGGCACACAACCAAGCAATAAATGATGAGGGCACACAACCAAACAATAAATGATGAGGGCACACAACCAAGCAATAAATGATGAGGGCACACAACCAAACAATAAATGATAAGGGCACACAACCAAACAATAAATGATGAGGGCACACAACCAAACAATAAATGATGAGGGCACACAACCAAACAATAAATGATGAGGGCACACAACCAAACAATAAATGATGAGGGCACACAACCAATAAATGATGAGGGCACACAACCAAACAATAAATGATGAGGTCACACAACCAAACAATAAATGATAAGGGCACACAACCAAACAATAAATGATGAGGGCACACAACCAAACAATAAATGATGAGGTCACACAACCAAACAATAAATGATGAGGGCACACAACCAAACAATACATGATGAGGTTACACAACCAAGCAATAAATGATGAGGTCACACAACCAAACAATAAATGTTGAGGGCACACAACCAAACAATAAATGATGAGGGCACACAACCAAGCAATAAATGATGAGGTCACACAACCAAGCAATAAATGATGAGGGCACACAACCAAACAATAAATGATGAGGGCACACAACCAAGCAATAAATGATGAGGGCACACAACCAAGCAATAAATGATAAGGTTACACAACCAAGCAATAAATGATGAGGGCACACAACCAAACAATAAATGATAAGGGCACACAACCAAACAATAAATGATGAGGGCACACAACCAAGCAATAAATGTTGAGGTCACACAACCAAACAATAAATGATAAGGGCACACAACCAAACAATAAATGATGAGGGCACACAACCAAGCAATAAATGATGAGGGCACACAACCAAACAATAAATGATGAGGGCACACAACCAAACAATAAATGATGAGGTCACACAACCAAACAATAAATGATAAGGGCACACAACCAAACAATAAATGATGAGGGCACACAACCAAGCAATAAATGATGAGGGCACACAACCAAACAATAAATGATGAGGGCACACAACCAAGCAATAAATGATGAGGGCACACAACCAAACAATAAATGATGAGGTCACACAACCAAACAATAAATGATGAGGGCACACAACCAAACAAAACATGATGAGGTCATGCAACCAAACAATAAATGATGAGGTTACACAACCAAGCAAGACATATATGATGAGGGCACACAACCAAACAATACATGATGAGGTTACACAACCAAGCAAGACATATATGATGAGGTCACACAACCAAGCAAGACATATATGATGAGGTCAAACAACCAAACAATAAATGATGAGGGCACACAACCAAACAAAACATGATGAGGTCATGCAACCAAGCAAGACAAACCTTGGCTGCTAGTGGATTGAACCCAGTCAATCTGTCCAGCTCCACCACCAGGGCAGCTCTTTCCTGTTCCGCTTGTGCTCTCACTTTCTCAAGGTCACCTTTATAATGAGCTTGTAACAGAGCCAGAAGTCTGTCCTTTTCCTCAGCGTGCTTGGCCTTCAACTCTGACAACTCCTAGTGGCAACAAACAGTTGACAACTCTTAACATGACTGAGACAAATTCTAAACGACAAAACATAAATGACAACTGACATCTACAAGTCAGGACAAAATGAAATGCTCCTAAATCCTTCATAATACAGGCATTTTCAACCGCGAAGGAATCAATATTCTATATTCTTTTATCTTATCTATGCTATAAAACTGAAAATGCACGTATCTGTATGTCTGTCCGTCCGAACATTTCGGTTTACGAAGAACTCCTCCCAAATGGTGATCAGTAAAAGGGAGAAATGTGCAAGTTATTCCGGCTGCAATGTTGAGATTAACAGTACTATTTGCAGCAAATGTTTCATTTATGCCACAATCACTAAAGTTCACATTTGCTGGAGTTATACTCCTCAAGTACCTACATATTTTCTCACATCCCTTGAAGAAATTTTTTTTTTCCAATTGATAAATATATATATATATATATATATATATATTGCTGTAACCTGCCTTGACACTGACAGTTGATCGTTTTCAGCGAGCCGTGACTGCACAGTGGCTTACACTTTAGAGGCCACATTGAATCAGAAAACAGGTCATGGTACCAGTGGACCCCTGTTTCATTTCTGATTCTGCCATTACAAAAAGAAGAGGGGAAGACGAGGAGAAGAGAAGAATGAGAGAAAGAAGAATGATGAAAGAAAAAAGTTGGGACAGAGGGAAGAAGGTAGCAGAAAGATGTTATCACTGGTAGTGGGGGGGGGGGGGGGGGGGGGGGGAGAATGGCAAGTTTGTTTCTAAAATATGTGTTGGGGAGTGGTGGACAGGAAATGTTTTGTACTGGGCACCCCCTGACCTTTCTATGCCAACGCCAACTGAAGGTATGGGGGCGGGGAAGGAAGTGAGGCAAATACACACACAGAGAAAGAAAGAGAAAGGCAGTGACAGACAGACAAACAGAAAAGAATAAGGGGGCAGTGCAGGCAGGACAAAAAGAGAGGGGGTAGGGAGACAGAGATGACAAATAAGCTTCTAGTTCAAACACCTGGGGACTGCTAACAAATATAACACATCAAAAGACAAGTAGGTTCAAACACCTGGGGACTGCTAACAAATATAACACATCAAAAGACAAGTAGGTTCAAACACCTGGGGACTGCTAACAAATATAACACATCAAAAGACAAGTAGGTTCAAACACCTGGGGACTGCTAACAAATATAATACATCAAAAGACAAGTAGGTTCAAACACCTGGGGACTGCTAACAAATATAACACATCAAAAGACAAGTAGGTTGAAACAACAGAGGACTGTTAACAAATATAACACCTAAAGAGAAAACTGATATCAAAAGAGGAAAAAATCACCAGTCTTATGCTGAAACTGTCACTTCAACCATAACATAATTTCTTGTATACTGGACCAGTTGCTAGGACAAGACACTTAAAGAGCAGCACATTTAGTAAACAAGAAAAAATGAGGTGGAGGCAAAGGAAAGGAGAGGGTAAACGTTAAGACAGAGAGAAAGAGAATGAGATGAAGACTACAGGAGAGGGAGAATGGAGGAGATAGGAAGGAGGGGACAGGAGAGAGATTGAGAGAACAGAGTAATGATAGAGAGAGGTAAGGGAGAGTATGAGAAACAGGATGGAGAAAAGAGAAGAGAGAGACCAAAGACACTGTACAGAATAAACTCATGCTCTTCTAATGGAGAGGCAGGCCCTACCGTGGAACTATCACAGAAAGCTCTCACTCGTAGAATTCTAGGTCTTGTGAGGAATGCAGGCATCGCATATTGTTGTGTGCTAAACTGACTTCGATGTTTAGTTGTGCCAGGCGTCAGAAGCGTGATCTCCTACGCCAGTTGTGGAGGCGCTGGATGATGATGATGATGGTAGAGGCAAGTGCAAAAGGTTCATACGAGTAAAGTGAGAGACGAGTGTTTCTCAAGTTTAGTGAGAGACAGCGGATTCATACATTTTGCAAGACCCATGCATGATAGTCGCTGAGCTGTAAAGTCAGTCAATGTCTAGTCAGTGCCCCTCAGTCTGTGAGAGAGTTAGGACATTTGTGATTTTTAGTAGCAATCATGAGTATTATTTTTCTTTTGAAAACTGTGATTGTTCACTAGAATTTGGTGTATAATTCGGAATGCTCCAGTGTATTTAAGGAAACAAGGCGTTGAAGGCCCAACATCTCTTCATTATCCAACTGCGAGGATGTGTTTCTGATCCCCCTAGAGGTTCACTGCGACAGTGTGTCAGGAGACTTGGTGTGTAGGGGGCAAAGTCACTAGACAGTTATTATGTACAGTTTATTAGTGACCAAAAGTGTGGACACATAACCGAGGTGTTTATTAAAGGCTACTGGCGACCTCAGGAGGGGGCCCTTAGGCTAAAGGTGTTGATGTTGTGGAATCAGGTCAAGCTGAGGCTAGGTGTTCCCTATAAGGTGACACTACCTTGGAGGCAGATCAATGAGTATCTGGGGGTATTTGATGGACAGTAGTTCAGTCATCACCAATTGATCTTCATCTTCACACTGTGTTTTTGTTCCAATAAATAGAATGATGCACAATTACAGAGAAGACTGTTCCTGTACTGTTGATGTGGTTGGCTATTTGACGGTTATCAGTGTTTGTTGTATTATGTGATGATGTGAACCGTGTTAGTGAAACACTCTCCAGTAGGGAACCCAATCAGTTGTCAGATAGTCGACTTTAGAACTTTTGCCTGGGTGAGGCATCAATGATACACGCCTAGACACATCTACATGATTTATTCAGGCATAGCTTGATTTGTGCATGGACTCACTTCAAGTAGAAATGTTTTCTCTCTGCACCAGTGGCTCACATGGCTGTATGCCTTATTATGGCACCATGGATTTTCTTGCCATCCATTTATACCTGTTCAAATGATCAGTGTTGGTCTAAAATTACATTTCCACTTGTTAGGAAATTATAGTATATTTCTTCTACTTTCTGCTTTCATTTGTACAGGTGAGTCCTTCCTTTGTTTTCACAGTATTTGGTGACAGCACCAGCCATGCGATGCCGACAGCACTAGCTATGCGATGGTGACAGCACCAGCCATGCGATGGTGACAGCACTAGCCATGCGATGGTGACAGCACTAGCCATGCGATGGTGACAGCACTAGCCATGCGATGGTGACAGCGCTAGCCATGCGATGGTGACAGCGCTAGCCATGCGATGGTGACAGCACTAGCCATGCGATGGTGACAGCACTAGCTATGCGATGGTGACAGCACCAGCCATGCGATGGTGACAGCACTAGCCATGCGATGGTGACAGCACCAGCCATGCGATGGTGACAGCGCTAGCCATGTGATGCTGACAGCACCAGTCATGCGATGGTGACAGCACTAGCCATGCGATGGTGACAGCACTAGCCATGAGATGGTGACAGCACTAGCCATGTGATTGTGACAGCACCAGCCATGCGATGGTGACTGCACTAGCCATGCGATGGTGACAGCACTAGCCATGCAATGGTGACAGCACTAGCCATGCGACTTGAAATTATTAGGTTCATCATTGCTGTGTCCTACACAAACCTAAAAGAAGTCAATACAGCTACAAAAATAGAATTAATCAAATTTTAAAATTTACTTTCCATTTTGGAGAATTGTGTTTTCTTTGACATGAAGTAACAAGCCCGTACCTGATGTTTACCAGCTCTGAGTTTCTTCAAGTTGTGCTTGTACTTGCGGTCAATGTTGTTGACCTGCTCTGTGACAGCCTGGTGTCTCTTGCTGGCCTCCTCCATGTCCTCCTGGCACTGCTTCAAGCCTGACCTCAGTCTTTGCTCTTCTTCCCCAAACAGGAGCTCTTGTTGTTTGATGTGGTCCATGGCTTGATCTCTTTCCTGGCAAGCCTGGAAGTTGGCGAGGGGAGGAGGGGGGGGGGGGTGTAACATTGGGAGATTTTAGAGCAATAAATAACATGGAGAGATTTTAGAGCAATAAATAACATAGGGAGATTTTAGAGCAATAAATAATATGGGGAGGTTTTGGAGCAATAAATAACATGGGGAGGTTTTGGAGCAATAAATAACATAGGGAGATTTAAGTGCAATAAATAACATAGGGAGATTTAAGTGCAATAAATTATACTGGGAGGTTTTAGAGCAATAAATAACACGGAGAGATTTTAAAGCAATAAATAACACGGAGAGATTTTAAAGCAATAAATAACATGGAGAGATTTTAGAGTAATAAATAACATAGGGAGATTTTAGAGCAATAAATAACATGGAGAGGTTTTGGAGCAATAAATAACACGGAGAGATTTTAAAGCAATAAATAACATGGAGAGATTTTAAAGCAATAAATAACATGGAGAGATTTAAGAGCAATAAACAACATGGGGAGGTTTTGGAGCAATAAATAACATAGGGAGATTTAAGTGCAATAAATTATACTGGGAGGTTTTAGAGCAATAAATAACAGGGAAAGAGAAGTTATTCTGCAACCTAACTGTCGACAGAAGGAGATTTGTAATCAAATGGTGACAGTTGTTATTTGTGTCTGGCTGATGTGAAAGGACAGATTGAAAGATATTGAACAACTGAAAATGAACAGACTCATGACAATTTGGCAACTAGAAGACTGGCTACTCTCCCTGAAAGTCAGATCCCACCCCAACAGTTGCATTTCTTTTACAAGATGTTGCAGAACCAACCACAGCATTTTTTGGCTGTTGTGGTTTTCTTAGGCAAATTTTACATTCAGTAGTTTGCCACTGTTTTCTGACGGTCAGTTCTCCGGTACCACAGTCGAAGCCAATGCAAGACAAACCATCCACAGCTGGGATCACAAAGCCTGAGCCATAGAAGCTCCAACAATAAGACTCTGCAGTTGAGTGGCTAGCTTGCTAATTGACAGCCAACATGACAAGTACATGAAACCCAAGACACTGAGAGAAAAACTTACTTTGATCCTGGCCTCAGTCTCTGCTTGCAGACATTTCTTCAGTCTGCTCACTTCCTCTCTGTCTCTGTTAGCATATTCTGCTTTCTCTTGCTCCCATTCTTCTCGTACAATCTGTATTCGTTTTCTCATTTCTCCTTGCATATCATTTCTCATTTCCCACATTTCATTCTCTTTTACTTTCTCCATCTTCATTTCAAGTTGATTCTTGGCCTCTTGTAGGCTTCTCTCCATGTGTGAGCGGAGTGCCTGGATGATTTTCTCCCGATCCTCCCCAAGTTTCTGCATCTCCTCCTGCTGCCATGTCAATTTCTGCTGCTCAAATTGCGTTTTCACCGTCTCAACCCTTGCTTTCAGTTCAACAACATATTTCTTGCTTAACTTGTCTATCTCTCCTTGCACTGTTCTCTTTAACTCTTCTTTCTTCTCCCTCTCATTCTGTTCTTTGTTCTTCTCCCATTCTAGAATACATTCCTGAGCCCTTTTCATCTTCTCTTCTCCTTCTTGTATCTTCTCCCACTTGTCTTTTATCTTCTCTTCCTCTTCCTTTATTTTTTCCCACTTGTCTTTCAGTTTTCCTTCTTCTTCCTTTATCTTCTCTAATTTTTCTCTCAATGTCCCTCCTTCCTTCTTGATCTTATCCTCAATACCTTGTTTGATCTCTTTGCTGATGTACTCTTGTGCTTCCAGAAACCACTGTGCTCTCAGTTCCTTGATCTGTTCTGTCAAACTGTGTTTATTTGAGAGCTTAGCCTTCATCTGCTCAACCTCTTTCTTTAACTCCTCCACGACCACTTTATTAGACTCATTCTCTTGTTTCAACAACTCTGTCAGCTCCCGTGCTTTGTCTGCATCAGATTTCTTCGAACTCAGCTCCTGTTGCAACCGTACGATTACATTTTGATGCTCTACTTTCAAACTGGCCAGATCTCTGTCAAATTGTTCTTTCAGTTTTCTTTCTTCTTCTGCCTGTCGCAAACATAAATTCAAAATTTCATCGTCCTTTTCTGCTTCCATTTGTTTCAGTTTTTGCTCTAATGTTGACTTCTCTGCGTTGTATTTTTCCTCAAGTGCACAAATCTCCCGTTTCATTTTGTCCCTAAGTGAAAATGTCCCCTCTTCAGATTTGGATTCACTTGGCTTGATTTCTTCATTGAATATTTCTTTATATTTGTCAATTATCTTCTTTAATTCAGCTATTTTATCTTCATACTCACAAACTGTTTCCTGCATAAGACATTTATGTTTTTCATCTGCTTGTGTCAAAGATTGCTCCAGCTGGAGTTTGCCTTGGCTTTCACACTGTTTCATTGCAGTTTCCATCTTCATTTTGTACTGGTCCTCTTTCTCTTTCAGGAAGTAGCGCAGCTCAGATTGAAACTTGTCCTCTCTCGACCTTGATGCATTTTCAAACTCTTTCTGATGCTGTTGCTTCAGTTCATTGACCTCCTTGATTTGTTTTTGTTTCATTGTGTGAAGTGTTAATTCCAACTTTTTAACATATTCTCTCAACTTCTCAGCTTTGGTTTCTGACAAATCACCATGGCAACAGTCCATATCAACAAAACTGCCACTCAAACAACTCAAGTCGCTGCCACTGGTGGAAACCCCTGGTAAACAAGTTGCTTTCTGCACCTGCAGCGCTTTCTCCAGCTCCTTCAGCCTGGCCTCTTTCTCACCCATGATCCTCTCTAGACAATGTAATTTCTCCGATAAATCTGGGACATGAAAACTCGCTGTGATCTTTGCTACAGAATCAAGTTTCTTGTTGGTCAAGCTGGACAACTGTTGGATCCCAAGTTTGTTATCGGCCGAGCTGGACAACTGTCGGATCATCTCCAGCAGCTTGTCTTCCACCTGCTGTATCTGTGTGTCCAGCGTCACAAGAATGTCTTGGATCTCTTCCTTGTGTTTGTCCTCCAAACATTTCACAATAGCTTGATGATCCAACTCCAAGTCTTCAGCAAGTTTCTGCAACCTCTCCTTTTCACTTTTTGCCATTTCCAGTCTCTTGTTACACTCAGAAAGTTCAGTGTTTTGACTAGAAAGTTTTGATTCATAGTCACTTCTTTCACTGGTCCACTGCTGCAGATCTGAAGAAAACGTAAAAATAAGCTGTTGTTGAATAATGAAACAAAACAAATGATAGCAAGTTCCACTGTTGGATGTCAGGAACAGACTGGGGGAAAAAAAGGGTTTCCTATTGTTGGATATTTGAAAAAATGCCAAAAGTAATTACACAAACAAAAGAATTCCTTTGACAGATTAGTCTGTCAACATCTGAAGCCAACTCTGTCAACATCTGAAGCCAAGTCAGTCTGTCAACATCTGAAGCCAAGTCAGTCTGTCAACATCTGAAGGCAACCTTGTCTGTCAACATCCAAAGCTAACTTTGTCAACATCTGAAGTCAACTTTGTCTGTCAACATCTGAATTCAACTTTGTCAACATCTGAAGCCAAAAACTTTGTCAATATCTGAAGTCAAGTTTGTCTGTCAACATCTTAAGTCAAGTTTTCAACATCTGAAGTTATGTTTGCCTGTCAACATCTGAAACCAACTTTGTCAACATCTGAAGCCAATTTTGTCTGTCAACATCTGAAGTCAAGTTTGTCAACATCTGAAGTCAAGTTTGTCAACATCTGAAGTCAAGTTTGTCAACATTATCTGACTGTGTTGTTTGTATGCCACACAGGACTAGCAGTTAATACCTCCACACCTTTCTATTGGGCGCAGTTCTTTCAATATTGTCGTCTACAGAGTCCAATTCAACATCTTTGGCCGCTGTCAACCATGTTCAGTGTTGGCTCTCTATAGGATGTCATTGTTTCCCCAATCCACCTGTTTCCCATTTACTGTCTATTTAGTGATTCTCAATATAATTGACTTCCCTAGGTTGGGACAAATGCATCCTAGGACTTGAGATGCCCCGCTGGCAACTGCACCAGTCACAACGAGACACTCAATTCCAGCATGGGCTGACAGGAACACAATTCCCTGTTCCAGTCTGTGTACTGCCCTCTGTCATTGACAGGGTTTGATTCTCAAGGTTTCATTTGTGATGCTATTTCCTCATTGTGAATATAAACTGCAGACCTACATCTCCACAAAATATTAACTATTTGTCTGCAGACCTACATCTCCACAAAATATTAACTATTTGTCTGCAGACCGACATCTCCACAAAATATTAACTATTTGTCTGCAGACCGACATCTCCACAAAATATAAACTATTTGTCTGCAGACCTACATCTCCACAAAATATTAACTATTTGTGAACTGTGGTGCGTGATGCTATTTCCTCAGTGTGCTGGATTCCCATCTGGTTCTTATATGTTGCGGTTTACAGCTGGGTTGTACGATCTGAGCGTTGACCTAAATGAAATTTCAGTAAACCCTGAGTTTGTGGCACCTTATGACATGCTTGCAAGGGGCGGTAGGTCTATTCTGTGTTGCTCCACAATGAGGCCCCTGAACCAACACAGGACGGTGAAGTCTCAACAAAAAAATGAATGCACATGTTGCCAGAATTACCTCTCTCATGTTCTTGTTGCCACTGCTGTTTAGCTGTTGCCAGGACCTGGTCCAGCTCAGTGTCCCTGTCTAGTTGTTGTTCTGCTACACCTGCCAGTTTGTCTTGGCAGACCTGAAACAATACAGTAATAATGAACCATGCAACTATTTCACTGAACACATTGGTAATATTTGTAATGATTCAGTCCCCAACTGTGTAGACAAAACAAAAACTATTTGTAATGATTCAGTCCCCAACTGTGTAGACAAAACAAAAACTATTTGTAATGATTCAGTCCCCAACTGTGTAGACAAAACAAAAACTATTTGTAATGATTCAGTCCACAACTGTGTAGACAAAACAAAAACTATTTGTAATGATTCAGTCCACAACTGTGTAGGCAAAACAAAAACTATTTGTAATGATTCAGTCCACAACTGTGTAGGCAAAACAAAAACTATTTGTAATGATTCAGTCCACAACTGTGTAGGCAAAACAAAAACTATTTGTAATGATTCAGTCCACAACTGTGTAGACAAAACAAAAACTATTTGTAATGATTCAGTCCACAACTGTGTAGGCAAAACAAAAACTACTTGTAATGATTCAGTCCACAACTGTGTAGACAAACAAAAACTATTTGTAATGATTCAGTCCACAACTGTGTAGGCAAAACAAAAACTATTTGTAATGATTCAGTCCCCAGCTGTGTAGGCAAACAAAAACTATTTTAATGATTCAGTCCACAACTGTGTAGACAAAACAAAAACTATTTGTAATGATTCAGTCCACAACTGTGTAGGCAAAACAAAAACTATTTGTAATGATTCAGTCCACAACTGTGTAGGCAAAACAAAAACTATTTGTAATGATTCAGTCCCCAGCTGTGTAGACAAAAAAAAAAACTATTTGTAATGATTCAGTCCGCAACTGTGTAGACAAAACAAAAACTATTTGTAATGATTCAGTCCGCAACTGTGTAGACAAAACAAAAACTATTTGTAATGATTCAGTTCCCAACTGTGTAGACAACACAAAAACTGTAATGATTCAGTCCCCAGCTGTGTAGACAACAAAAAAACTAATGATTCAGTCCCCAGCTGTGTAGACAACAAAAAAACTGTAATGATTCAGTCCCCAGCTGTGTAGACAACACAAAAACTGTAATGATTCAGTCCCCAGCTGTGTAGACAACACAAAAACTATTTGTAATGATTCAGTCCCCAACTGTGTAGACAAAACAAAAACTATTTGTAATGATTCAGTCCACAACTGTGTAGACAAAACAAAAACTATTTGTAATGATTCAGTCCCCAGCTGTGTAGGCAAACAAAAACTATTTGTAATGATTCAGTCCCCAACTGTGTAGACAAAACAAGAACTATTTGTAATGATTCAGTCCGCAACTGTGTAGACAAAACAAAAACTATTTGTAATGATTCAGTCCGCAACTGTGTAGACAAAACAAGAACTATTTGTAATGATTCAGTCCGCAACTGTGTAGACAAAACAAAAACTATTTGTAATGATTCAGTCCTCAACTGTGTAGACAAAACAAAAGCTATTTTAATGATTCAGTCCCCAACTGTGTAGATAAAACAAAAACTATTTGTAATTATTCAGTCCCCAGCTGTGTAGACAAAAAAAAAACTATTTGTAATGATTCAGTCCGCAACTGTGTAGACAAAACAAAAACTATTTGTAATGATTCAGTCCGCAACTGTGTAGACAAAACAAAAACTATTTGTAATGATTCAGTTCCCAACTGTGTAGACAACACAAAAACTGTAATGATTCAGTCCCCAGCTGTGTAGACAACAAAAAAACTGTAATGATTCAGTCCCCAGCTGTGTAGACAACACAAAAACTGTAATGATTCAGTCCCCAGCTGTGTAGACAACACAACTATTTGTAATGATTCAGTCCCCAACTGTGTAGACAAACAAAAACCGTAAACTTTTAGAGTAATGAGGCAAGACAGTCAGTATTTCTGGACAGGGACAGAAATAGATTCACGAACTTGTCAACAATTGGCATGACTGATGAAAAGACAGCAAGACGAAGGCAAAGAGATAAATACCCGGACCAGGGGAGACAACAACAGTGACCTGGTCTGGGATTCTGCTGATCCTGTCAGATGGTGAAACACAACATCCTTTGAATATCTGCACGGCACATGATGATGATGATGGAAACGTGTTTGATACAACAACAAAAATGTCACGCAGGTGTGACTCTGTCTTCTACTGCTCTTTATCAATACACTGCATCACTCAGCCTGCCACCCACCCACCCAGCCTGCCAGCCACCCACCCAGCCTGTCAGCCACCCACCCAACCTGCCAGCCACCCACCCAGCCTGTCAGCCAGCCACCCAGCCTGCCAGTGTCAGCCACCCACCCAGCCCACATGCTAGCATCAACACAGGAACAACTAGTGGACATACTATCATTTCCAATCCATAGCAACAAAATTTTCATTCCTCATTTCCATCAGAGATAAGCAAATTGCCATTCTTTATTTCCATACAACATACTAGAATGTCTACTCCATCAATCAATCAGGTGCTATCTCCACAATGAAGGTTGGCCGCAATGGATCAAGATCAATATGCTCTATTTTTCACTCTGGATGTACAGTCTCATATACTGTGGCTCGTCAATATCTTGATGTAATCCTCCCATCTGTATCGCTGTCAGACTCTTGGCTTTAACTTTTCCCTCCAGCATGGTTTTTATAAGAGTGTTATGTTTGTTAACATGACCGAAACAGTGCACATCTGTTAATTTCCTTCTGCAACTCTCATTTCCTTCTGAGCATCTCCAGAACCATTGTATTTAATTATTTAATTTCCATTAAACATAAACTATTTGTCTGCAGACGTACATCTCCACAAAACAGAAGCTATTTGTCTGCAGACGTACATCTCCACAAAACAGAACCTATTTGTCTGCAGACCTACATCTCCACAAAACAGAACCTATTTGTCTGCAGACCTACATCTCCACAAAACAGAACCTATGTGTCTGCAGACGTACATCTCCACAAAACAGAACCTATTTGTCTGCAGACGTACATCTCCACAAAACAGAACCTATTTGTCTGCAGACCTACATCTCCACAAAACAGAACCTATTTGTCTGCAGACCTACATCTCCACAAAACAGAACCTATGTGTCTGCAGACCTACATCTCCACAGAACAGAACCTATTTGTCTGCAGACCTACATCTCCACAAAACAGAACCTATTTGTCTGCAGACGTACATCTCCACAAAACAGAACCTATTTGTCTGCAGACGTACATCTCCACAAAACAGAACCTATTTGTCTGGAGACCAGCGGCTGGCTGAATGGTTAGAACCATGGGCTCTCAAGCAGGAGACCCAGGTTCGAACCCTCTATAAGACTGGGCATTTATTCTGTAAGGGGCAAAATAAAAACCTCACCTGCACAGTTGTGGCGACAGCACTAGCCATGCGGCGGTAAACCCTCCGGCTCCAAAACCCCCCTGCCTACACCGCAACAGTGGTAAAAAAATTAAGTCAATAACTGACAGTATACAGACCTATATCTCCCAGTAACTGACAGTATGCAGACCTATATCTCCCAGTAACTGACAGTATGCAGACCTATATCTCCCAGTAACTGGCAGTATGCAGACCTATATCTCCCAGTAACTGGCAGTATGCAGACCTATATCTCCCAGTAACTGACAGTATGCAGACCTATATCTCCCAGTAACTGACAGTATACAGACCTATATCTCCCAGTAACTGACAGTATACAGACCTATATCTCCCAGTAACTGACAGTATGCAGACCTATATCTCCCAGTAACTGACAGTATACAGACCTATATCTCCCAGTAACTGACAGTATACAGACCTATATCTCCCAGTAACTGACAGTATGCAGACCTATATCTCCCAGTAACTGACAGTATGCAGACCTATATCTCCCAGTAACTGGCAGTATGCAGACCTATATCTCCCAGTAACTGACAGTATACAGACCTATATCTCCCAGTAACTGACAGTATACAGACCTATATCTCCCAGTAACTGACAGTATACAGACCTATATCTCCCAGTAACTGACAGTATGCAGACCTATATTTTCCAGTAACTGACAGTATACAGACCAATATCTCCCAGTAACTGACAGTATACAGACCTATATCTCCCAGTAACTGACAGTATGCAGACCTATATTTTCCAGTAACTGACAGTATACAGACCTATATCTCCCAGTAACTGACAGTATGCAGACCTATATTTTCCAGTAACTGACAGTATACAGACCTATATCTCCCAGTAACTGACAGTATGCAGACCTATATCTCCCAGTAACTGACAGTATGCAGACCTATATCTCCCAGTAACTGGCAGTATGCAGACCTATATCTCCCAGTAACTGACAGTATACAGACCTATATCTCCCAGTAACTGACAGTATACAGACCTATATCTCCCAGTAACTGACAGTATACAGACCTATATCTCCCAGTAACTGACAGTATGCAGACCTATATTTTCCAGTAACTGACAGTATACAGACCTATATCTCCCAGTAACTGACAGTATACAGACCTATATCTCCCAGTAACTGACAGTATGCAGACCTATATTTTCCAGTAACTGACAGTATACAGACCTATATCTCCCAGTAACTGACAGTATGCAGACCTATATTTTCCAGTAACTGACAGTATACAGACCTATATCTCCCAGTAACTGACAGTATACAGACCTATATCTCCCAGTAACTGACAGTATACAGACCTATATCTCCCAGTAACTGACAGTATGCAGACCTATATCTCCCAGTAACTGACAGTATACAGACCTATATCTCCCAGTAACTGACAGTATACAGACCTATATCTCCCAGTAACTGACAGTATGCAGACCTATATTTTCCAGTAACTGACAGTATACAGACCTATATCTCCCAGTAACTGACAGTATGCAGACCTATATCTCCCAGTAACTGACAGTATACAGACCTATATCTCCCAGTAACTGACAGTATGCAGACCTATATCTCCCAGTAACTGACAGTATGCAGACCTATATCTCCCAGTAACTGACAGTATGCAGACCTATATCTCCCAGTAACTGACAGTATGCAGACCTATATCTCCCAGTAACTGACAGTATGCAGACCTATATCTCCCAGTAACTGACAGTATGCAGACTTATATCTCCCAGTAACTGACAGTATGCAGACCTATATCTCCCAGTAACTGACAGTATGCAGACCTATATCTCCCAGTAACTGACAGTATGCAGACCTATATCTCCCAGTAACTGACAGTATGCAGACCTATATCTCCCAGTAACTGACAGTATACAGACCTATATCTCCCAGTAACTGACAGTATACAGACCTATATCTCCCAGTAACTGACAGTATGCAGACCTATATCTCCCAGTAAATGACAGTTCTGGCAGTACTGGCAGTATGCAGACCTATATCTCCCAGTAACTGACAGTATGCAGACCTATAACTCCCAGTAACTGACAGTATGCAGACCTATATCTCCCAGTAACTGACACTTCTGGCAGTATGTAGACCTATATCTCCCAGTAACTGACAGTATGCAGACCTATATCTCCCAGTAAACTGACACCTATATGCAGACCTATATCTCCCAGTAACTGACAGTATGCAGACCTATATCTCCCAGTAACTGACAGTATGCAGACCTATATCTCCCAGTAACTGACAGTATGCAGACCTATATCTCCCAGTAACTGACAGTATGCAGACCTATATCTCCCAGTAACTGACAGTATGCAGACCTATATCTCCCAGTAACTGACAGTATGCAGACCTATATCTCCCAGTAACTGACAGTATGCAGACCTATATCTCCCAGTAACTGACAGTTCTGGCAATATACAGACCTATATCTCCCAGTAACTGACAGTATGCAGACCTATATCTCCCAGTAACTGGCAGTATGCAGACCTATATCTTCCAGTAACTGACACTTCTGGCAGTATGCAGACCTATATCTCCCAGTAACTGACACTTCTGACAGTATGCAGACCTATATCTCCCAGTAACTGACAGTATGCAGACCTATATCTCACAGTAACTGGCAGTATGCAGACCTATATCTCCAAGTAACTGACAGTATGCAGACCTATATCTCCCAGTAACTGACAGTATGCAGACCTATATCTCCTAGTAACTGACAGTATGCAGACCTATATCTCCCAGTAACTGACAGTATGCAGACCTATATCTCCCAGTAAGTGACAGTTCTGGCAGTATGCAGACCTATATCTTCCAATAACTGACAGTATGCAGACCTATATCTCCCAGTAACTGACAGTATGCAGACCTTTATCTCCCAGTAACTGACAGTATGCAGACCTATATCTCCCAGTAACTGACAGTATGCAGACCTATATCTCCCAGTAACTGACAGTATGCAGACCTATATCTTCCAGTAACTGACAGTTCTGGCAGATACAGACCTATATCTCCTAGTAACTGACAGTATACAGACCTATATCTCCCAGTAACTGACAGTATGTAGACCTATATCTCCCAGTAACTGACAGTATGCAGACCTATATCTCAGAGTAACTGACAGTATGCAGACCTATATCTCCCAGTAACTGACAGTATGCAGACCTATATCTCCCAGTAACTGACAGTATACAGACCTATATCTCCCAGTAACTGACAGTATACAGACCTATATCTCCCAGTAACTGACAGTATGCAGACCTATATCTCCCAGTAAATGACAGTTCTGGCAGTATGCAGACCTATATCTCCCAGTAACTGACAGTATGCAGACCTATAACTCCCAGTAACTGACAGTATGCAGACCTATATCTCCCAGTAACTGACACTTCTGGCAGTATGTAGACCTATATCTCCCAGTAACTGACAGTATGCAGACCTATATCTCCCAGTAACTGACAATATGCAGACCTATATCTCCCAGTAACTGACAGTATGCAGACCTATATCTCCCAGTAACTGACAGTATGCAGACCTATATCTCCCAGTAACTTACAGTATGCAGTCCTATATCTCCCAGTAACTGACAGTATGCAGACCTATATCTCCCAGTAACTGACAGTATGCAGACCTATATCTCCCAGTAACTGACAGCTCTGGCATATGCAGACCTATATCTCCCAGTAACTGACAGCTCTGGCATATACAGACCTATATCTCCCAGTAACTGACAGTATACAGACCTATATCTCCCAGTAACAGGCAATATGTAGACCTATATCTCCCAGTAACTGACACTTCTGACAGTATGCAGACCTATATCTCCCAGTAACTGACAGTTCTGGCAGTATACAGACCTATATCTCCCAGTAACTGACAGTATGCAGACCTATATCTCCCAGTAACTGGCAGTATGCAGACCTATATCTCCCAGTAACTGACACTTCTGGCAGTATGCAGACCTATATCTCCCAGTAACTGACAGTATGCAGACCTATATCTCCCAGTAACTGACAGTATACAGACCTATATCTCCCAGTAACTGACAGTATGCAGACCTATATCTCCCAGTAACTGGCAGTATGCAGACCTATATCTCCCAGTAACTGACAGTATGCAGACCTATACCTATCTCTCCAGTAACTGACAGTATGCAGACCTATATCTCCCAGTAACTGACAGTATGCAGACCTATATCTCCCAGTTACTGACAGTATGCAGACCTATATCTCCCAGTAAGTGACAGTTCTGGCAGTATGCAGACCTATATCTTCCAATAACTGACAGTATGCAGACCTATATCTCCCAGTAACTGACAGTATGCAGACCTTTATCTCCCAGTAACTGACAGTATGCAGACCTATATCTCCCAGTAACTGAAAGTATGCAGACCTATATCTCCCAGTAACTGACAGTATGCAGACCTATATCTCCCAGTAACTGACAGTTCTGGCAGATACAGACCTATATCTCCCAGTAACTGACAGTATACAGACCTTTATCTCCCAGTAACTGACAGTATGCAGACCTATATCTCCCAATGACAGTTCTGGCAGTATGCAGACCTATATCTCCCAGTAACTGACAGTATGCAGACCTATATCTCCCAGTAACTGACAGTATGCAGACCTATATCTCCCAGTAACTGACAGTATGCAGACCTATATCTCCCAGTAACTGACAGTATGCAGACCTATATCTCCCAGTAACTGTGCAGACCTATATCTCCCAGTAACTGACAGTATGCAGACCTATATCTCCCAGTAACTGACAGTATGCAGACCTATATCTCCCAGTAACTGACAGTATGCAGACCTATATCTCCCAGTAACTGACAGTCTGCAGTATGCACCTATATCTCCCAGTAACTGACAGTATGCAGACCTATATCTCCCAGTAACTGACAGTATGCAGACCTATATCTCCCAGTAAACTGGCAGTATGCAGACCTATATCTCCCAGTAACTGACAGTATGCAGACCTATATCTCCCAGTAACTGACAGTATGCAGACCTATATCTCCCAGTAACTGACAGTATGCAGACCTATATCTCCCAGTAACTGACAGTATGCAGACCTATATCTCCCAGTAACTGACAGTATGCAGACCTATATCTCCCAGTAACTGACAGTATGCAGACCTATATCTCCCAGTAACTGACACTTCTGGCAGTATGCAGACCTATATCTCCCAGTAACTGACACCTTCTGACAGTATGCAGACCTATATCTCCCAGTAACTGACAGTATGCAGACCTATATCTCCCAGTAACTGGCAGTATGCAGACCTATATCTCCCAGTAACTGACACTTCTGACAGTATGCAGACCTATATCTCCCAGTAACTGACAGTTCTGGCAGTATACAGACCTATATCTCCCAGTAACTGACAGTATGCAGACCTATATCTCCCAGTAACTGACAGTATGCAGACCTATATCTCCCAGTAAGTGACAGTTCTGGCAGTATGCAGACCTATATCTTTCAATAACTGACAGTTCTGGCAGTATACAGACCTATATCTCCCAGTAACTGTCAGTATGCAGACCTATATCTCCCAGTAACTGGCAGTATGCAGACCTATATCTCCCAGTAACTGACACTTCTGGCAGTATGCAGACCAAATCTCCCAGTAACTGACACTTCTGACAGTATGCAGACCTATATCTCCCAGTAACTGACAGTATGCAGACCTATATCTCCCAGTAACTGGCAGTATGCAGACCTATATCTCCCAGTAACTGACAGTATGCAGACCTATATCTCCCAGTAACTGACAGTATGCAGACCTATATCTCCTAGTAACTGACAGTATGCAGACCTATATCTCCCAGTAACTGACAGTATGCAGACCTATATCTCCCAGTAAGTGACAGTTCTGGCAGTATGCAGACCTATATCTTCCAATAACTGACAGTATGCAGACCTATATCTCCCAGTAACTGACAGTATGCAGACCTTTATCTCCCAGTAACTGACAGTATGCAGACCTATATCTCCCAGTAACTGACAGTATGCAGACCTATATCTCCCAGTAACTGACAGTATGCAGACCTATATCTCCCAGTAACTGACAGTATGCAGACCTATATCTCCCAGTAACTGACAGTATGCAGACCTATATCTCCCAGTAACTGACAGTATGCAGACCTATATCTCCCAGTAACTGACAGATCAGCAGTATGCAGACCTATATCTCCCAGTAACTGACAGTATGCAGACCTATATCTCCCAGTAACTGGCAGTATACAGACCTATATCTCCCAGTAACTGACAGTATGCAGACCTATATCTCCCAGTAACTGACAGTATGCAGACCTATATCTCCCAGTAACTGACACTTCTGGCAGTATGCAGACCATATCTCCCAGTAACTGACACTTCTGACAGTATGCAGACCTATATCTCCCAGTAACTGACAGTATGCAGACCTATATCTCCCAGTAACTGGCAGTATGCAGACCTATATCTCCCAGTAACTGACAGTATGCAGACCTATATCTCCCAGTAACTGACAGTATGCAGACCTATATCTCCTAGTAACTGACAGTATGCAGACCTATATCTCCCAGTAACTGACAGTATGCAGACCTATATCTCCCAGTAAGTGACAGTTCTGACAGTATGCAGACCTATATCTCCCAGTAACTGACAGTATGCAGACATCTCCAGTATGACAGTATGCAGACCTATATCTCCAGTAACTGACAGTATGCAGACCTATATCTCCCAGTAACTGACAGTATGCAGACCTATATCTCCCAGTAACTGACAGTATGCAGACCTATATCTCCCAGTAACTGACAGTTATGGCAGACCTATATCTCCCAGTAACTGACAGTATGCAGACCTATATCTCCCAGTAACTGACAGTATGCAGACCTATATCTCCCAGTAAATGACAGTTCTGGCAGTATGCAGACCTATATCTCCCAGTAACTGACAGTATGCAGACCTATATCTCCCAGTAACTGACAGTATGCAGACCTATATCTCCCAGTAACTGACAGTATGCAGACCTATATCTCCCAGTAACTGACAGTATGCAGACCTATATCTCCCAGTAACTGACAGTATGCAGACCTATATCTCCCAGTAACTGACAGTATGCAGACCTATATCTCCCAGTAACTGACAGTATGCAGTATCTCCCAGTAACTGACAGTATGCAGACCTATATCTCCCAGTAACTGACAGTATGCAGACCTATATCTCCCAGTAACTGACAGTATGCAGACCTATATCTCCCAGTAACTGACAGCTCTGGCATATGCAGACCTATATCTCCCAGTAACTGACAGTATGCAGACCTATATCTCCGAGTAACTGACAGTAACTGGCAGTATGCAGACCTATATCTCCCAGTAACTGACACTTCTGACAGTATGCAGACCTATATCTCCCAGTAACTGACAGTTCTGGCAGTATACAGACCTATATCTCCCAGTAACTGACAGTATGCAGACCTATATCTCCCAGTAACTGGCAGTATGCAGACCTATATCTCCCAGTAACTGACACTTCTGACAGTATGCAGACCTATATCTCCCAGTAACTGACAGTTCTGGCAGTATACAGACCTATATCTCCCAGTAACTGACAGTATGCAGACCTACATCTCCCAGTAACTGGCAGTATGCAGACCTATATCTCCCAGTAACTGACACTTCTGGCAGTATGCAGACCAAATCTCCCAGTAACTGACACTTCTGACAGTATGCAGACCTATATCTCCCAGTAACTGACAGTATGCAGACCTATATCTCCCAGTAACTGGCAGTATGCAGACCTATATCTCCCAGTAACTGACAGTATGCAGACCTATATCTCCCAGTAACTGACAGTATGCAGACCTATATATCCTAGTAACTGACAGTATGCAGACCTATATCTCCCAGTAACTGACAGTATGCAGACCTATATCTCCCAGTAAGTGACAGTTCTGGCAGTATGCAGACCTATATCTTCCAATAACTGACAGTATGCAGACCTATATCTCCCAGTAACTGACAGTATGCAGACCTTTATCTCCCAGTAACTGACAGTATGCAGACCTATATCTCCCAGTAACTGACAGTATGCAGACCTATATCTCCCAGTAACTGACAGTATGCAGACCTATATATCCCAGTAACTGACAGTTCTGGCAGATACAGACCTATATCTCCCAGTAACTGACAGTATACAGACCTTTATCTCCCAGTAACTGACAGTATGCAGACCTATATCTCCCAGTAACTGACAGATCTGGCAGTATGCAGACCTATATCTCCCAGTAACTGACAGTATGCAGACCTATATCTCCCAGTAACTGACAGTATGCAGACCTATATCTCCCAGTAACTGACAGTATGCAGACCTATATCTCCCAGTAACTGACAGTATGCAGACCTATATCTCCCAGTAACTGACAGATCTGGCAGTATGCAGACCTATATCTCCCAGTAACTGACAGTATGCAGACCTATATCTCCCAGTAACTGGCAGTATACAGACCTATATCTCCCAGTAACTGACAGTATGCAGACCTATATCTCCCAGTAACTGGCAGTATGCAGACCTATATCTCCCAGTAACTGACACTTCTGGCAGTATGCAGACCAAATCTCCCAGTAACTGACACTTCTGACAGTATGCAGACCTATATCTCCCAGTAACTGACAGTATGCAGACCTATATCTCCCAGTAACTGGCAGTATGCAGACCTATATCTCCCAGTAACTGACAGTATGCAGACCTATATCTCCCAGTAACTGACAGTATGCAGACCTATATCTCCTAGTAACTGACAGTATGCAGACCTATATCTCCCAGTAACTGACAGTATGCAGACCTATATCTCCCAGTAAGTGACAGTTCTGGCAGTATGCAGACCTATATCTTCCAATAACTGACAGTATGCAGACCTATATCTCCCAGTAACTGACAGTATGCAGACCTTTATCTCCCAGTAACTGACAGTATGCAGACCTATATCTCCCAGTAACTGACAGTATGCAGACCTATATCTCCCAGTAACTGACATTATGCAGACCTATATCTCCCAGTAACTGACAGTTCTGGCAGATACAGACCTATATCTCCCAGTAACTGACAGTATACAGACCTTTATCTCCCAGTAACTGACAGTATGCAGACCTATATCTCCCAGTAAATGACAGTTCTGGCAGTATGCAGACCTATATCTCCCAGTAACTGACAGTATGCAGACCTATAACTCCCAGTAACTGACAGTATGCAGACCTATATCTCCCAGTAACTGACACTTCTGGCAGTATGTAGACCTATATCTCCCAGTAACTGACAGTATGCAGACCTATATCTCCCAGTAACTGACAATATGCAGACCTATATCTCCCAGTAACTGACAGTATGCAGACCTATATCTCCCAGTAACTGACAGTATGCAGACCTATATCTCCCAGTAACTGACAGTATGCAGACCTATATCTCCCAGTAACTGACAGTATGCAGACCTATATCTCCCAGTAACTGACAGTATGCAGACCTATATCTCCCAGTAACTGACAGCTCTGGCATATGCAGACCTATATCTCCCAGTAACTGACAGCTCTGGCATATACAGACCTATATCTCCGAGTAACTGACAGTATGCAGACCTATATCTCCCAGTAACTGGCAGTATGCAGACCTATATCTCCCAGTAACTGACACTTCTGACAGTATGCAGACCTATATCTCCCAGTAACTGACAGTTCTGGCAGTATACAGACCTATATCTCCCAGTAACTGACAGTATGCAGACCTATATCTCCCAGTAACTGGCAGTATGCAGACCTATATCTCCCAGTAACTGACAGTTCTGGCAGTATGCAGACCTATATCTTCCAATAACTGACAGTATGCAGACCTATATCTCCCAGTAACTGACAGTATGCAGACCTTTATCTCCCAGTAACTGACAGTATGCAGACCTATATCTCCCAGTAACTGACAGTATGCAGACCTATATCTCCCAGTAACTGACAGTATGCAGACCTATATATCCCAGTAACTGACAGTTCTGGCAGATACAGACCTATATCTCCCAGTAACTGACAGTATACAGACCTTTATCTCCCAGTAACTGACAGTATGCAGACCTATATCTCCCAGTAACTGACAGATCTGGCAGTATGCAGACCTATATCTCCCAGTAACTGACAGTATGCAGACCTATATCTCCCAGTAACTGACAGTATGCAGACCTATATCTCCCAGTAACTGACAGTATGCAGACCTATATCTCCCAGTAACTGACAGTATGCAGACCTATATCTCCCAGTAACTGACAGATCTGGCAGTATGCAGACCTATATCTCCCAGTAACTGACAGTATGCAGACCTATATCTCCCAGTAACTGACAGTATGCAGACCTATATCTCCCAGTAACTGACAGTATGCAGACCTATATCTCCCAGTAACTGACAGTATGCAGACCTATATCTCCCAGTAACTGACAGTATGCAGACCTATATCTCCCAGTAACAGACAGTATGCAGACCTATATCTCCCAGTAACTGACAGTAGGCAGACCTATATCTCCCAGTAACTGACAGTATGCAGACCTATATCTCCCAGTAACTGACAGTATGCAGACCTATATCTCCCAGTAACTGACAGTATGCAGTCCTATATCTCCAGAGACTTATAGATTTATCCAATTCTATTGTTAAAAAAAAATCATATATCCAATCTTCTCTCTACTGAACATGCCAGTCTTTTAATCCAATTTACCTTAGTTTTCCCATTGGTCAGGGCCCCCTCCTTGGACTCAAATGTCTGCCCGAGAGAATTCTTCAAGTCTTCTTGCTCTTTCGCCATCTGAGCTCTCATGTTTAGCCATTCTCTCTTCTCCTTCTCTACCTTGTCTGTCATCTGTTGGAAGTAGCAGAAATATGGATACATTAGTCAAGTGTGTGGTGTGTGTATGTTTGAGACTCTGTGTGTTTATGTATGTGTGTATGTGTGTGTGTTTGAGACTGTGTGTGTGTGTATGTGTGTGTGTTTTTGAGACTGTGTGTTTATGCGAATGAGAGAGAGTGGATATGTGACTGTCTTCAAAAATGTATGACTGTGTCACCCCAGGATCAGGTTTGATAGGAACTATGATGTTGAACATCTGTGTACAGTGGAATGATGTTGAACATCTGTGTACAGTGGAATGATGTTGAACATCTGTGTACAGTGGAATGATGTTGAACATCTGTGTACAGTGGAATGATGTTGAACATCTGTGTACAGTGGAATGATGTTGAACATCTGTGTACAGTGGAATGATGTTGAACATCTGTGTACAGTGGAATGATGTTGAACATCTGTGTACAGTGGAATGTTGTTGAACATCTGTGTACAGTGGAATGATGTTGAACATCTGTGTACAGTGGAATGATGTTGAACATCTGTGTACAGTGGAATGATGTTGAACATCTGTGTACAGTGGAATGATGTTGAACATCTGTGTACAGTGCAACAGTGAGACTTGTGTAGAGTGACAATCACTATGAACAGTGAGACTTGTGTAGAGTGACAATCACTGTGAACAGTGAGACTTGTGTAGAGTGACAATCACTATGAACAGTGAGACTTGTGTAGAGTGACAATCACTATGAACAGGGAGTGACCAGCAGGTGCCATGGAAACCGAAATTCAGAAATTAATTCAGGATAATGCTCGCTCAGAGGATGTGATTATTTACACAGACGGTTCAGTGTCAAGAGGTGCCTGGGGGTTCTTGGCAGAATCTACTGGTCGACGTTTGGTGCAGGAGAGCCTAACATATGATACCACAACATCCCATTTAAGAATGGAGGTGGAGGTGGTCACTGCAGCTTTCCACATGCTAGAGAACATAATAGACACACACACACACACTGGGATGGTAACTGACTCAGTAAGCAAGCTGAAGGACAAGTATGCTTCGTGCAGAATGACATGCTTCGCATCACAGGCCAAGGGTGAAGAGCATTGTCTGGATCTTTTCTCCAGGTGATGCCGGTGTGTTGGGAAATGAACAGGTGGACAGACTGACTGGTTCTGCACAACTTGGTGGAATACTGATACATGACTAGGCAGAGGTGGTGATAACTTATGGGAGCATGTATACAATTCTGAACAGCAAATGGATCATCACAGTCTGGTGAGAGTGATGCAGCCAGGAGTGATGAGGAGATCTGTCTGGTGAGAGTGATGCAGCCAGGAGTGACGAGGAGATCTGTCTGGTGAGAGTGATGCAGCCAGGAGTGATGAGGAGATCTGGCCGATACTCAAATTAAAGGCAAGACGGACATATAATCAGTCTGCTACTGGCACCATTGGTATTGGAACTCTGCACTGGCTGCTGAAGATGGAGACAGAGTGCTTATGGCAAAACCAAGGCATACCCAAAGCCCAGATCTTCAAGTCACACAAGGGTAAACCAGTGAAACACATGGATCTCCAACAGATAGAATTCATGTACAATTCATGACAAAGTCCTTCTTGTGCCACTGATTTCTACTGAAGCATAGACTGTTGTTCCTCATACACAATAGGCGTGCTGTTCTGACAATGGACAAGTCGATGACCTACAACAGACATGATCAGAACTTGACCAACGTTCAATGTTTTCTCCCATTCAACAACAAGCTGTCTTCAGCCTATGGATCAAGGCATTACTGGTGTCATGAAGACGACTTCTTGCAAGTGACTTGTGAGAGTCACAATTTGTGCTGCTGACAACACCATGGCAAGCTCTAGCTGGAGTCTGCTTAATGCAATCACAGCAATTGCTGCAGGCTGGCAATCAATACATGAACAGAACTGCTTTAGTACAGCCTGCTGACACACTGATGCAATAGCAGCTATTGCTGGAGGCTGACAATCAATACATGCACAGAACTGCTTTAGTACAGCCTGCTGACACATTGATGCAATAACAGCTATTGCTGCAGGCTGGCAATCAATACACGCACAGAACTGCTTTAGTACAGCCTGCTGGCACACTGATGCAATAACAGCAATTGCTGCAGGCTGGCAATCAATACATGCACAGAACTGCTTTAGTACAGCCTGCTGATACACTGATGCAATAACAGCTATTGCTGCATGCTGGCAATCAATACACGCATCGAACTGCTTTAGTACAGCCTGCTGACACATTGATGCAATAACAGCTATTGCTGGAGGCTGGCAATCAATAGACATATAGGCATACATGGGTATGTAATAGTGCTACTATACATGTATGAACCCATGCTAAACCATGAGAAATGAAGTTATAATCCCTTGACTTCCCAAGAAATTTCCTTGCTCCTAGTTTAGACCTGGTCAACTGGGAAGTCAGGCCAGTGTTGGACAAGTTTCACCTCCTAGGCATTAAACAATATGGCATACATGGCCAGTGAGGCATACATGGCCAGTGAGGCATACATGGCCAGTGAGGCATACATGGCCAGTGAGGCATACATGGCCAGTGAGGCATACATGGCCAGTGAGGCATACATGATCATTGAGGCATACATGGCCAGTAAGGCATACATGGCCAGTAAGGCATATATGAGCATTGATGCCTACATGTTAAATGAGATGGTCAGACAACCATGAATGGACAGCAGACGGATACAGATAGATAAGCAGACATGGATAGCTGAGTATACATAAATTAGTGGATTTAAAGACAGACAAACAGACAGACATGAATCACAAGTGAACAGCAGACATCAAGAGAATATTAGATAAACAGGTAGGTTAGGACACAAGAACATACAGAAAAACAGACAAAAAGACAGACGTGAATGCAAGAACAGACAAATAAACATGTAGACAGATAGACAACAAGCCAACCTACTTCAGATGATCTAGCTTGCGTTTATAGTCATCCATGAGCATTGTCTTCTCAGACTGAAATCTCTCTTCAATTTCCTGGTGGAGCTTGTCAAAACTGTGTTGATTCACAGCATCCATTGTTCGCTGGTAGCTCTGTAGAGCTGACTGCTTATCTAGGTCAAAGTCATTCACCATCTGAGCAATCTGCTGACTGAGTTCTGCATTAATTTCTGCCAGCTTGGCCTCGCTGTCACCAATTTCCTGCAGACGTGTCCTGTAATCCTGGACACAAACATGTAATACTCTAAGTACAGAGCATGTAATCCTGGACACAAACATGTAATACTCTAAGTACAGAGCATGTAATCCTGGACATAAACATGTAATACTCTAAGTACAGAGCATGTAATCCTGGACACAAACATGTAATACTCTAAGTACAGAGCATGTAATCCTGGACACAAACATGTAATACTCTAAGTACAGAGCATGTAATCCTAGACACAAACATGTAATACTCTAAGTACAGAGCCTGTAATCCTGGACACAAACATGTAATACTCTAAGTACAGAGCATGTAATCCTAGACACAAACATGTAATACTCTAAGTACAGAGCATGTAATCCTGGACACAAACATGTAATACTCTAAGTACAGAGCATGTAATCCTAGACACAAACATGTAATACTCTAAGTACAGAGCATGTAATCCTGGACACAAACATGTAATACTCTAAGTACAGAGCATGTAATCCTAGACACAAACATGTAATACTCTAAGTACAGAGCCTGTAATCCTGGACACAAACATGTAATACTCTAAATACAGAGTATGTAATTTTAATGGAACAATTCTTCTGGTCGGGGAATTCTCGGGACTACCATAACCAATACATATTTTTTGTTTGGAAACATATTCCTTAGCTGCAAAAGACTAGGCTACACAAAACTAGTGGAGTCACTATTTGCCTAAATCATACTAGGCTAAACAAAACTAGTGGAGTCACTATTAATGCTTAAATGATAACTTCTGTGCATGCTGACTGGAGTCTCAGAGGCTTGCTGCTCTGTTGGTCTGCCAGCCAGGATCAGATTCTGCAAGTCTCTGGGATGAGCAGACATTGAGAGAGCAGCCCAGTGGGACAGATCAGATGATGACAACTGCTGACAGGTCAACTCATAGGCTGGCTGACAGGTCAACTCACAGGCTGGCTGACTGGTCAACTCACAGGCTGGCTGACTGGTCAACTCATAGGCTGGCTGACAGGTTAACTCACAGGCTGGCTGACAGGTCAACTCACAGGCTGGCTGGCTGTAACGGTTGTTTGTGGGGGGGAATAGGACATTTCTGAAGAACGAACGAACAAACTTTATTTTTAAAGGGTTAAGAATTGGGCACGTAGGCCTGTCTAACATTCTGCCCCTCGAGATCTCCCTCCGTTCTAATATAATTTCATTCATACATCAAGTAATATAAAAATTATCAATAGCATCAAAATATGCAATATAAGCACTGGAATGTGCACATTTCTAACTACAGTAAACGGTAGTAGCTGTAACAAATCTAGGGAAAATGTGCACTATTTCCGTAAGTAAGATGGAGCCTTCTGAGAAACTATTTTGTAAACAAATTTCACCTTATTGAAAAGTAGACATTCATGAAGCGGTAGTAGCCTAAGACCTTTATATGTTTCGGAGCTCAGTGTTCCATGATAGTTACTAATTAAGCGAATGGCGCACTTATGCAGTGATGTGAGCCACTTGAAAACAGAATTGGAACAGCCATCCCATATTGTAGAGATATAGTCTATAAATGTCTGGATGTGAGAAATATAGAATATCTTTCTTGTGTATTCATCAAGAAAGTTTTTAATTTTTGCAAGTTGGTTAACCTTTTTAGCTGCTTGTTTCACAAGTGTGTGCACATGAGAGTTGAATGTTAAATTTGCATCAATTACCAACCCCAGTGCTTTGTGCTCAGTTACACTTCCCACTTGAGTCCCCCTAATGTAGAGTTAAAGTGTTCTCTGTTAATTTTAAACTGGATAGTTTTTGTCTGGTCGTTATTAGCATAAATTTGGTTTTATTCATGTTTATTTGCATACGGCTTGCACTGAAATATTTGAATATATTTTTTAATTCTTGTTGTAATGACGATTCTAGTACATTACATGTTTGAGCACTTGCATAGATGGTACAGTTATCTGCGAAAAAATCAAAGGATGACGACAGACATAAAGGAAGGTCTTTTATGTAGATATTAAATAATAGAGGGTCGAGAATCGAGCCTTGAGGTACCCCAGTATTTAAGTCAGTGGTCTGCGATAGTGATTTATTGTAACAGAATATTTGCTTTCTATTTAGCAAAAAGGATTTTAATAACATTAATAGCCTAGGGTTAAATTTCATTGTTTCTAATTTTCTTATAAGAATGTTATGTGCTATCATGTCAAAACCTTTCTTTAAGTCTATAAACACTTTGCCTTCCACGTTTTTGTAATTTTAACCCTATACTCATATTATCTATTTTGCTATATGAACATAACATGATAAAATACAGTTGATGCCTAAAGGGTGAATGTTTGGAAGGCCTAATGTAAGCCAGGCCAACATGATAAAATATGGCTGATGCCTAAAGGGTGAATGTTTGGAAGGGCTGATGTAAGCCAGGCCAACATGATAAAATACAGTTGATGCCTAAAGGGTGAATGTTTGGAAGGGCCTAATGTAAGTCAGACCAACATGATAAAATACAGTTGATGCCTAAAGGGTGAATGTTTGGAAGGGCCTAATGTAAGTCAGACCAACATGATAAAATACCGCTGATGCCTAAAGGGTGAATGTTTGGAAGGGCCTAATGTAAGTCAGGCTAAAGTTTCATTGATTTGTTCATTCTTTACTGTTAGTGTAATGACCCCTGACCCCAATCGTATGTGGCCACTGGACAAAATATCATAAACATCCATACCTCAATATCTGCCAACAGAGCATTCCTGTCACGTTTCAGATCTTCAATTTCTCTCTGCAGCCTGGCCTCAACAGCTCTGACACCTCCACCACCAGGGTTGTTCAAATCCAACTCTCTGAGCCTCAGCTGAGAACAAAACATGAGTGCTGAGTGGTTGTGCTTTTCCTAATCCCTGCATTATTTATCCTGAATTGACAAGACAGGGGCCACACCCTTGCGATAGAAGACACATTCAAGTGTTTCAATCATGGCTCACCAAATGACAGGAGCTACAGGAGAAGATCTAATGATGCCTCAGCCAGAAGGAGGCTTCAGGTCTCTGATAGACCTGGCATTGACATGAACCCAGGAAACAGCAGACCAAAATATGCAGAGTCTGCAGACGCAGGGACCATCCAGGTCCTGACACAGCAGACACAGGGAACAACCAAGGCATGACACAGCAGACCTAGGGAACAACCAAGGCATGACACAGCAGACACAGGGAACAACAAGGGAATGACACAGCAGACCCAAGGAACAGCCAGGGTATGACACAGCAGACCCAGGGAACAACAAGGGAATGACACAGCAGACCCAAGGAACAACCAGGGTATGACACAGGAGACCCAGGGAACAACAAGGGAATGACACAGCAGACCCAAGGAACAACCAGGGCATGACACAGCAGACCCAGGGAACAACAAGGGAATGACACAGCAGACCCAAGGAACAACCAGGGTATGACACAGGAGACCCAGGGAACAACAAGGGAATGACACAGCAGACCCAAGGAACAACCAGGGCATGACACAGCAGACCCAGGGAGCAGTCAGGGAATGACACAGGTAGCAGTCACGGAATGACACAGCAGACCCAGGGAGCAGTCAGGGCATGACACAGCAGACCCAGGGAGCAGTCAGGGAATGACACAGCAGACCCAAGGAACAACCAGGGTATGACACAGCAGACCCAGGGAACAACAAGGGAATGACACAGCAGACCCAGGGAGCAGTCAGGGAATGACACAGCAGACCCAGGAAACAACAAGGGAATGACACAGCAGACCCAGGGAACAACAAGGGAATGACACAGCAGACCCAGGGAGCAGTCAGGGAATGACACAGCAGACCCAGGGAACAACAAGGGAATGACACAGCAGACCCAAGGAACAACAAGGGCATGACACAGCAGACCCAGGGAACAACAAGGGAATGACACAGCAGACCCAAGGAACAACCAGGGCATGACACAGCAGACCCAGGGAGCAGTCAGGGAATGACACAGCAGACCCAGGGAGCAGTCAGGGAATGACACAGGAGACCCAGGGAACAACAAGGGAATGACACAGCAGACCCAAGGAACAACCAGGGCATGACACAGCAGACCCAGGGAGCAGTCAGGGAATGACACAGCAGACCCAGGAAACAACCAGGTCCTGACACAGCAGACCCAAGGAACAGTCAGGGAATGACACAGCAGACCCAGGAAACAACCAGGGCATGACACAGCAGACCCAAGGAACAACCAGGGCATGACACAGCAGACCCAAGGAACAACCAGGGCATGACACAGCAGACCCAGGGAACAACCAGGGCATGACACAGCAGACCCAGGAAACAACCAGGGAATGACACAGCAGACCCAAGGAACAACCAGGGCATGACACAGCAGACCCAGGATACAACCAGGGCATGACACAGCAGACCCAGGAAACAACAAGGGCATGACACAGCAGACCCAAGGAACAACCAGGGCATGACGCAGCAGACCCAGGAAACAAGGGCATGACACAGCAGACCCAAGGAACAACCAGGTCCTGACACAGCAGACCCAAGGAACAGCCAGGGTATGACACAGCAGACCAAGGAAACAAGGGCATGACACAGCAGACCCATGGAACAACCAGGGCATGACACAGCAGACACAGGGAACAACCAGGGCATGACACAGCAGACACAGGGAACAACCAGGGCATGACACAGCAGACACAGGGAACAACCAGGGCATGACACAGCAGACACAGGGAACAACCAGGGCACGACACAGTAGACCCAGGGAACAACCAGGTCATGACACAGCAAACCCAGGAAACAACCAGGGCATGACACAGCAGACACAGGGAACAACCAGGGCATGACACAGCAAACCCAGGAAACAACCAGGGCATGACACAGCAGACACAGGGAACAACCAGGGCATGACACAGCAGACCCAGGGAACAACCAGGGCATGACACAGCAAACCAATGTGTGTGGGGTCCTGCTGCATCATCAGCATGTGTATAAGAGAGATGAGATGAGATAGATGTGGTATTCACAAGGCACACCATGTGTAGGCAGAAAAAAACTCCTAACCTGCATGGTTCAATGACTGCACCAGTCATGCGACTCTAACCTGCATGGTTCAATGACTGCACCAGTCATGCGACTCTAACTTGCATGGTTCAATGACTGCACCAGTCATGCGACTTTAACATGCATGGTTCAATGACTGCACCAGTCAAGCGACCCTAACCTGCATGGTTCAATGACTGCACCAGTCATGCGACTCTAACCTGCATGGTTCAATGACTGCACCAGTCAAGCGACCCTAACCTGCATGGTTCAATGACTGCACCAGTCATGCGACCCTAACCTGCATGGCTCAATGACTGCACCAGTCAAGCGGCTCTAACCTGCATGGTTCAATGACTGCACCAGTCAAGCGACCCTAACCTGCATGGTTCAATGACTGCACCAGTCAGGCGACTCAAACCTGCATGGTTCAATGACTGCACCAGTCAGGCGACTCTAACCTGCATGGTTCAATGACTGCACCAGTCAGGCGACTCTAACCTGCATGGTTCAATGACTGCACCAGTCATGCGACTCTAACCTCTAAAGTGTGTTAGCAAATGAACAAGCAGACAGAGTGGTTGGTCCAGCATGACTAGCTTGATGTTGTCAAGTCTCTGGAAGAAAGTGTGTAAGCAAATGAACAGGCAGACAGAGTGGTTGCTTCAGCATGCTTGATGTTGTCAAGATCTCTGGAAGAAAGTGTGTAAGCAAATGAACAGGCAGACAGAGTGGTTGGTCCAGCATGACTAGCTTGATGTTGTCAAGATCTCTGGAAGAAAGTGTGTTAGCAAATGAACAGGCAGACAGAGTGGTTGGTCCAGCATGACTAGCTTGATGTTGTCAAGATCTCTGGAAGAAAGTGTGTTAGCAAATGAACAGGCAGACAGAGTGGTTGCTTCAGCATGCTTGATGTTGTCAAGATCTCTGGAAGAAAGTGTGTTAGCAAATGAACAGGCAGACACAGTGGTTGGTTCAGCATGCTTGATGTTGTCAAGATCTCTGGAAGAAAGTGTGTTAGCAAATGAACAGGCAGACAGAGTGGTTGCTTCAGCATGCTTGATGTTGTCAAGATCTCTGGAAGAAAGTGTGTTAGCAAATGAACAGGCAGACACAGTGGTTGGTTCAGCATGCTTGATGTTGTCAAGATCTCTGGAAGAAAGTGTGTTAGCAAATGAACAGGCAGACAGAGTGGTTGCTTCAGCATGCTTGATGTTGTCAAGATCTCTGGAAGAAAGTGTGTTAGCAAATGAACAGGCAGACAGAGTGGTTGGTTCAGCATGCTTGATGTTGTCAAGATCTCTGGAAGAAAGTGTGTTAGCAAATGAACAGGCAGACAGAGTGGTTGGTTCAGCATGCTTGATGTTGTCAAGATCTCTGGAAGAAAGTGTGTTAGCAAATGAACAGGCAGACAGAGTGGTTGCTTCAGCATGCTTGATGTTGTCAAGATCTCTGGAAGAAAGTGTGTTAGCAAATGAACAGGCAGACAGAGTGGTTGGTTCAGCATGCTTGATGTTGTCAAGATCTCTGGAAGAAAGTGTGTTAGCAAATGAACAGGCAGACAGAGTGGTTGGTTCAGCATGCTTGATGTTGTCAAGATCTCTGGAAGAAAGTGTGTTAGCAAATGAACAGGCAGACAGAGTGGTTGGTTCAGCATGCTTGATGTTGTCAAGGTCTCTGGAAGAAAGTATGTTAGCAAATGAACAGGCAGACAGAGTGGTTGGTTCAGCATGCTTGATGTTGTCAAGATCTCTGGAAGAAAGTGTGTTAGCAAATGAACAGGCAGACAGAGTGGTTGGTCCAGCATGACTAGCTTGATGTTGTCAAGGTCTCTGGAAGAAACTGGTCTTCTCATGTAGACATTATGAGAACAATAGCCAACAACAAGCTACCCCTAGGAAAACGTTGACCATGCAATGTGACAACCTACTCTGCTATCAAAGAGATCAATGCTGTGCTAGCCCACAAACCACTCAACAAACCTTGTGATCCTGACAGGTTTCCTCCAGACTGGCAACTCTTCTTCTGGCTTCCTGAAGCTCTTGCTGTAGAACCTTGACCTGCTCAACTCTGTCTGCCAGCTCTGATCGCTGCTGTCTGTTGCTGGACAAACACTTGCCTAGTTCGGACTTCAGCGAAGCTATCAGCTTGTCTGAGGCTGCAGTTCCATCTTGTCTGTTAGGGTTAGTAAACAGATTTAGTAGTTCCATCAAGCTCTCTTAACCCACACCTAAGACAAGATTCAAACTTTAGACAGCTACCAGCCTACTGACCAGCCTACTGACCAGCCTACTGACCATGTGTTTATAGTCGCTCAAGGCAATTACTATTTTTCTTAAATCGACATAGACTGGACAATCCTGTCTAAATTATGTACTGGAACTGTTCTAGGAAGAAAAGGCAGTCAGCCTATAAACACAATTCAATATAAAGTTTGTACTGATTATTCAACTATGAGACCGGCATCATATACTCACTATAGATCAAGATACGAATAAACGCCTCCTTCAAGGAAACTAACACATTTACATGGACAAATGGTTCCTTCAAGAAAACTAACACAGTAACATGGCTGACATAGACAAATGACTCCTTCAAGGAAACTAACACAGTAACATGGCTGACATAGACAAATGACTCCTTCAAGGAAACTAATGGCTGACATGGACAAATGACTCCTTCAAGGAAACTAACACAGTAACATGGCTGACATGGACAAATGACTCCTTCAAGGAAACTAACACAGTAACATGGCTGACATAGACAAATGACTCCTTCAAGAAAACTAACACAGTAACATGGCTGACATAGACAAATGACTCCTTCAAGGAAACTAACACAGTAACATGGCTGACATAGACAAATGACTCCTTCAAGGAAACTAATGGCTGACATGGACAAATGACTCCTTCAAGGAAACTAACACAGTAACACGGCTGCCATGGACAAATGACTCCTTCAAGGAAACTAACACAGTAACATGGCTGACATAGACAAATGACTCCTTCAAGGAAACTAACACAGTAACATGGCTGACATAGAAAAATGACTCCTTCAAGGAAACTAATGGCTGACATGGACAAATGACTCCTTCAAGGAAACTAACACAGTAACACGGCTGCCATGGACAAATGACTCCTTCAAGGAAACTAATGGCTGACATGGACAAATGACTCCTTCAAGGAAACTAACACAGTAACACGGCTGCCATGGACAAATGACTCCTTCAAGGAAACTAATGGCTGACATGGACAAATGACTCCTTCAAGGAAACTAACACAGTAACATGGCTGACATGGACAAATGACTCCTTCAAGGAAACTAACACAGTAACATGGCTGACATAGACAAATGACTCCTTCAAGGAAACTAACACAGTAACACGGCTGCCATAGACAAATGACTCCTTCAAGGAAACTAACACAGTAACATGGCTGACATAGACAAATGACTCCTTCAAGGAAACTAACACAGTAACATGGCTGACATAGACAAATGACTCCTTCAAGGAAACTAACACAGTAACATGGCTGACATAGACAAATGACTCCTTCAAGGAAACTAACACAGTAACATGGCTGACATAGACAAATGACTCCTTCAAGGAAACTAACACAGTAACATGGCTGACATAGACAAATGACTCCTTCAAGAAAACTAACACAGTAACACGGCTGACATAGACAAATGACTCCTTCAAGAAAACTAACACAGTAACATGGCTGACATGGACAAATGACTCCTTCAAGGAAACTAACACAGTAACACGGCTGCCATGGACAAATGACTCCTTCAAGAAAACTAACACAGTAACATGGCTGACATAGACAAATGACTCTTTCAAGGAAACTAACACAGTAACACGGCTGACATGGACAAATGACAACAAAAGAGCATCACTGCAAGGCGGCTGGCATGGGCACACAGCTAGAGGAGACAACAATGGCACAGATTCCAATCTGACACTCACTTTCTGAAAACTAACTTGTATCCCTCTGCCTTTCATCTCCCAATAAGCATACTCTCTCTGCCATGCAGAACCTCCTGTAAACAAGCTAATGGCTAAAATTAAGCAAACACAAACAGCAGATGGTACAATTGATTGCCAGGCAAATTGCCATGTCTCTCAACAAGCACATTATTAGAGAGCTATATCTACACTGAATTCAGTACAAACACTGACTCTTTCTGCTAAAATACAACAATATCCCCAGTTACAATGGCCTTCTCCCGACCAAACACTCAGTACAAACACTGACTCTTTCTGCTAAAATACAACAATATCCCCAGTTACAATGGCCTTCTCCCGACCAAACACTCAGTACAAACACTGACTCTTTCTGCTAAAATACAACAATATCCCCAGTTACAATGGCCTTCTCCCGACCAAACATTCCAGTACAAACACTGACTCTTTCTGCTAAAATACAACAATATCCCCAGTTACAATGGCCTTCTCCCTACCAAACATTCAGTACAAACACTGACTCTTTCTGCTAAAATACAACAATATCCCCAGTTACAATGGCCTTCTCCCGACCAAACATTCCAGTACAAACACTGACTCTTTCTGCTAAAATACAACAATATCCCCAGTTACAATGGCCTTCTCCCTAGCAAACATTCAAGTACAAACACTGACTCTTTCTGCTAAAATACAACAATATCCCCAGTTACAATGGCCTTCTCCCGACCAAACATTCCAGTACAAACACTGACTCTTTCTGCTAAAATACAACAATATCCCCAGTTACAATGGCCTTCTCCCGACCAAACATTCCAGTACAAACACTGACTCTTTCTGCTAAAATACAACAATATCCCCAGTTACAATGGCCTTCTCCCTACCAAACATTCAAGTACAAACACTGACTCTTTCTGCTAAAATACAACAATATCCCCAGTTACAATGGCCTTCTCCCTACCAAACACTCAAGTACAAACACTGACTCTTTCTGCTAAAATACAACAATATCCCCAGTTACAATGGCCTTCTCCCGACCAAACATTCCAGTACAAACACTGACTCTTTCTGCTAAAATACAACAATATCCCCAGTTACAATGGCCTTCTCCCTACCAAACACTCAAGTACAAACACTGACTCTTTCTGCTAAAATACAACAATATCCCCAGTTACAATGGCCTTCTCCCGACCAAACATTCAGTACAAACACTGACTCTTTCTGCTAAAATACAACAATATCCCCAGTTACAATGGCCTTCTCCCTACCAAACATTCCAGTACAAACACTGACTCTTTCTGCTAAAATACAACAATATCCCCAGTTACAATGGCCTTCTCCCTACCAAACATTCAAGTACAAACACTGACTCTTTCTGCTAAAATACAACAATATCCCCAGTTACAATGGCCTTCTCCCTACCAAACATTCAAGTACAAACACTGACTCTTTCTGCTAAAATACAACAATATCCCCAGTTACAATGGCCTTCTCCCGACCAAACATTCAAGTTTAGCCATGTTATCTTAATATAGCAATTTCACATTTACCAGTCTCTTTGTGTCTCTACTTCAAAGAAGGTGTTTTTTTTTTTTTGTTAAGATTTTTTGTTTGTTTATTTTAAACTGCTTTTTTTTTTTTTACAGCTGAAGTCTTCTAAAGGGTAAAAGACCAGACTTTGACCAATTCTTAGTTAGCTTTATGGCACCCATGAGATGTTACAGGATGACTACCCTTGCTTCATTTATAGACCCTAGCATTACATTAAAAAAAAACACATTTACGACTGGCTACACAATCAACATGTAAAAAATTCCCAACCTGGCAACACTCTGGGGTGAATCAAAGTTCAAGGTCTTCCTAATTTCCAGGTGAGTGGCGGAGTCATTATGAGAGGGTTTGCCGGTACTAGAAGATGACAATGTGAAGACACCAAGCTGTGACGCTGACTCGAACATGTACAACTGGTCCTTCAGCTCCTTGATTTCTCTCTGTAATAAGAACAGTCTTCCTAGAGAGACATTCAAACAGTGAAGAAAGGAGCAACACATTCAATGGCTAAAAAGGTTCATCAGCCAACATCAAATGTTGCAATCATCCTACAGAGACATGGGCAAGTATCAATGCTCTGTGTCTGTGGGATAACAGCTGAAACATAATTTGTTTCTAAACACACACACGCGCACACAAATAGTGAGTGCTGAGGTCACAAAACATGAGAAATCAAACTATCTCAGTCTTAATACATAATACAAACATACATCCATACATACACCAACACACACATGCACACACACACCAACACACACATGCACACACACACACCAACACACACATGCACACACACACACCAACACACACATGCACACACATGCCAACACACACATGCACACACACACACACGCCAACACACACACATACATACATACACAAACATACCACACATACACACACGCACGCACACATACATACATACATACATACATACACAAACATACCACACACACACATACATACATACATACACAGACATACATGCACACACATACACACACACATTGCATAGAACACACCTACACATGCATGCATGCATACACACATACAATCACATATACAGACACCCATATACACTTACATACAATAACACACATGCATACACCCACATACATGCATACCAGATAGAGAAAGAGAGTGAAAGAGAAAAAAGAACAGGAAAAAGAGCAGGAAGACAGGGGGGGGGGGGGAGTAGGAGGAAGAAAAGGGTAAAAAGAAGTAAGAAAGAAAACAGCAGGAGGAAAGAAGAGGGGAAAGACCAGGAGGAAAGAAGAGGGGAAAGACCAGGCAAAGGAAGATGGGTAAGACCAGGAGAAAGAAGAGGGAAAAGACCTGGAGGAAAGAAGAGGGGAAAGACCAGGGGGAAAGAAGAGGAAAGAAGAGGGGAAAGACCAGGCAAAGGAAGAGGGGAAACAACAGGCAAAGGAAGAGGGGTAAGACCAGGAGAAAGAAGAGGGGAAAGACCAGGAGGAAAGAAGAGGGGAAAAATCAGGAGGAAAGAAGAGGAGGAAAGAAGAGGGGAAAGACCAGGCAAAGGAAGAGGGGAAAGACCAGGCAAAGGAAGAGGGGAAAGACCATGAGGAAAGAAGAGGGGAAAGACCAGGCAAAGGAAGAGGGGTAAGACCAGGAGAAAGAAGAGGGGAAAGACCAGGAGAAAGAAGAGGGGAAAGACCAGGAGGAGGAAGAGGGGAAAGACCATGAGAAAGAAGAGAGGAAAGACCAGGAGGAAGAAGAGGAGAAAGACAAGAGGAAAGAAAAGGGGAAAGACCAGGATAAAGAAGAGGGGAAAGACCAGGAGAAAAACGAGGGGAAAGACCAGGAGGAAGAAAAGGTGAAAGACCAGGAGAAAGAAGATGGGAAAGACCAGGGGGAAGAAGAGGAGAAAGATAAAAGGAAAGAAAAGGGGAAAGACCAGGATAAAGAAGAGGGGAAAGACCAGGAGAAAAAAGAGGGGAAAGACCAGGAGAAAAAAGAGGGGAAAGACCAGGAGAAAAAAAGAGGGAAAAGACCAGGAGGAGGGAGAGGGAAAAGACCAGGAGGAGGGAGAGCGGAAAGACCGGGAGGAGGGAGAGGGGAAAGACCAGGAGAAAGAAAAGGGGAAAGACCAGGAGAATGACCAGGAGAAAGAAGAGGGAAAAGAACAGGAGAAAAAAGAGGTGAAAGACCAGGAGAAAAAGGAGGGAAAAGACCAGGAGGAGGGAGAGGGAAAAGACCAGGAGGAGGGAGAGGGGAAAGACCAGGAGAAAGAAAAGGGGAAAGACCAGGAGAATGACCAGGAGAAAGAAGAGGGAAAAGACCAGGAGAAAAAAAGAGGTGAAAGACCAGGAGGAGGAAGAGGGGAAAGACAAGGAGGAGGAAAAGTGGAAAGACAAGGGGAAAGAAGAGGAGAAAGACCAGGAGAAAGAAAAGGGGATAGACCAGGAGGAGGAAGAGGGGAAAGACAAGGAGGAGGAAGAGGGGAAAGACCAGGAGGAGGAAGAGAGGAAAGACAAGGAGTAGGAAGAGGGGAAAGACAAGGGGAAAGAAGAGGAGAAAGACCAGGAGAAAGAAAAGGGGATAGACCAGGAGGAGGAAGAGGGGAAAGACAAGGGGAAAGAAGAGGGGAAAGACTAGGAGAAAGAAAAGGGGTAAGACCAGGTGAATGACCAGGAGAAAGAAGAGGGGAAAGACCAGGAGAAAAAATAGGGGAAAGACCAGGAGGAGAAAGAGGAGAAAGCCAAGGAGGAGGAAGAGGGGAAAGACAAGGGGAAAGACCAGGAGAAAGAATAGGGGATAGACCAGGAGGAGAAAGAGGGGAAAGACAAGGGGAAAGAAGAGGGGAAAGACCAGGAGAAAGACCAGGAGAAAGAAAAGGAGAAAGACCAGGTGAAAGAAAAGGGGAGACAGGAGGAAGAAGAGGGGAAAGACCAGGAGGAGGAAGATGGGAAAGACCAGGAGGAGGAAGAGGGGAAAGACAAGGAGAAAGAGAAAGAAGAGGGGAAAGCAGGAGAAAGAAAAAGAAGAGGGGAAAGACCAGGAGAAAGAAGAGGGGAAAGACCAGGAGAAAGAAGAGCAGAAAGACCAGGAGAAAGAAGAGGTGAAAGACCAGGAGGAAGACAAGGAGAAAGAAGAGGGGAAAGACCAGGAGGAAGAAGAGGGGAAAGACCAGGAGGAAGAAGAGGGGAAAGACCAGTAGGAAGAAAAGGTGAAAGACCAGGAGAAAGAAGAAGGGAAAGACCAGGGGGAAGAAGAGGAGAAAGATAAAAGAAAAGAAAAGGGGAAAGACCAGGATAAAGAAGAGGGGAAAGACCAGGAGAAAAAAGAGGGGAAAGACCAGGAGAAAAAAAGAGGGAAAAGACCAGGAGGAGGGAGAGGGAAAAGACCAGGAGGAGGGAGAGGGGAAAGACCAGGAGGAGGGAGAGTGGAAAGACCAGGAGAAAGAAAAGGGGAAAGACCAGGAGAAAGAAGAGGGAAAAGAACAGGAGAAAAAAGAGGTGAAAGACCAGGAGAAAAAAAGAGGGAAAAGACCAGGAGGAGGGAGAGGGAAAAGACCAGGAGGAGGGAGAGGGGAAAGACCAAGAGAAAGAAAAGGGGAAAGACCAGGAGAATGACCAGGAGAAAGAAGAGGGAAAAGACCAGGAGAAAAAAGAGGTGAAAGACCAGGAGGAGGAAGAGGGGAAAGACAAGGAGGAGGAAGAGTGGAAAGACAAGGGGAAAGAAGAGGAGAAAGACCAGGAGAAAGAAAAGGGGATAGACCAGGAGGAGGAAGAGGGGAAAGACAAGGAGGAGGAAGAGGGGAAAGACCAGGAGGAGGAAGAGAGGAAAGACAAGGAGTAGGAAGAGGGGAAAGACAAGGGGAAAGAAGAGGAGAAAGACCAGGAGAAAGAAAAGGGGATAGACCAGGAGGAGGAAGAGGGGAAAGACAAGGGGAAAGAAGAGGGGAAAGACTAGGAGAAAGAAAAGGGGTAAGACCAGGAGAATGACCAGGAAAAAGAAGAGGGGAAAGACCAGGAGAAAAAATAGAGGAAAGACCAGGAGGAGGAAGAGGAGAAAGCCAAGGAGGAGGAAGAGGGGAAAGACAAGGGGAAAGACCAGGAGAAAGAATAGGGGATAGACCAGGAGGAGGAAGAGGGGAAAGACAAGGGGAAAGAAGAAGAGAAAGACCAGGAGAAAGAAAAGGGGAAAGACCAGGAGGAAGATGAGGGGAAAGACCAGGAGGAGGAAGATGGGAAAGACCAGGAGGAGGAAGAGGGGAAAGACAAGGAGAAAGAGAAAGAAGAGGGGAAAGCAGGAGAAAGAAAAAGAAGAGGGGAAAGACCAGGAGAAAGAAGAGGGAAAAGACCAGGAGAAAGAAGAGCAGAAAGACCAGGAGAAAGAAGAGGGGAAAGACCAGGAGGAAGACAAGGAGAAAGAAGAGGGGAAAGACCAGGAGGAAGAAGAGGGGAAAGACCAGGAGGAAGAAGAGGGGAAAGACCAGTAGGAAGAAGAGGGGAAAGACCAGGAGGAAGAAGAGGAGAAAGACCAGGAGGAGGAAGAACAGGAGGAAGTTTAAAAAATAAAAAAGAAGGAAACATCAGAAGCCGGCGTTGTCAAGCTTCCAGGAAGTGAATGATCCAGAGACACACCTGAAATGTCTGGCAGAGACCCTCGGAGACTCTCTTGGACTCCACTGCCTGCTGCAGCTGAGCCCTGATCATGCTGACTTCCGGAGATGAGGCTGGTGGAGAATAGAGCTCATGTTCATTTCATGTTAGTCAAGTGTGCCTGAACCCACTGACTACCAAGTCCACTAACCCTGACACTTTCCCAGTACAGCATGTCTCTTAGCTTCACAACTAGTGAACCCACTGACTACCAAGTCCACCAACCCTGACACTTTCCCAATACAGCATGTCTCATAGCTTCACAACTATTGAACCCACTGACTACCAAGTCCACCAACCCTGACACTTTCCCAGTACAGCATGTCTCTTAGCTTCACAACTATTGAACCCACTGACTACGAAGTCCACCAACCCTGACACTTTCCCAGTACAGCATGTCTCTTAGCTTCACAACTATTGAACCCACTGACTACCAAGTCCACCAACCCTGACACTTTCCCAGTACAGCATGTCTCTTAGCTTCACAACTATTGAACCCACTGACTACGAAGTCCACCAACCCTGACACTTTCCCAATACAGCATGTCTCATAGCTTCACAACTATTGAACACAAACTTAGAATAATTGATATTTCTGCACCAAACTGAATGGGGAACAAATCCGAAGAACAATTACTGAGTAATCTTGTTTTACATCATCATCATGTGGATGTAGACTGATGCACACACACACACAAAATGCAACTGAATTTTTTTTTTTTCTGACAGCAATATAGATTTTAAAAAACAGCAAAGATTTACAACATTTTAACATAAACATAATAAATTTCGGCTATCCTCCGAATAACGGCTGGTAAAGATGGCAGCCGCAAAATATCCTTTCGAGCCAGTTACGTGTCAATTGCGCACTTCCGGCGACCTAATTTGCGGTTCTCCTGTAGTTTTCCGGCAACTACCACCACCGCAAAGAGTCCCCCACGCCGCTCGCGTGGCGTGGATTGGGCTAAACTAGATGGCTAGGACCTACGAGCAGCAGCTTCCGCATCTCCTGAAGCTTTGGTCGTGAGTCCTAGCCAGCTAGTTTAGCTCCAATCCATGCCGCATTAGCGGCATATGGGACTCGTGGCAGTAGTCGCAGGAAAACCGCTGGAGAACCGCAAATTAGGTAGCGTGACTGTGGCTCGAAAGGATATTTTACGGCCGCCATCTTTACCGACCGTTATTCGGAGGATAGCCATATTTTCTATTGTACGCTCCAAACTGAATGGAGAACAAATACTGTGTAATCTTGTTTTACATGATCACTATGTAGCTGAAGAATTTTTGTTTTTGGTTCCTGCTAAAATAATCCTGGATACGAGCTCTGCCTAACTGTAAAATAAAATTCTGCAAGTTCAGTGGATGTTTGGTCATCTTACACCAAGAATTTCTGATGCAGTAGGATTGAATTGTCAAAAAGCCACAAAAACGCTGTTTTTTCTTCTTTCACTAATCATGATGATGTCGAACAAAATTACTCAATTTTTGTTTTTCGAGATTTGATTCAATTCAGTGTGCGCACACACACCCACACACAAACGGAAAAATATGCGAGTTTATGTTAAACAGTTGTGAAATTATGGTCTTTTAGCACAAACTAAAATGCGTGATATCTGGGAAAATGCAAATGTTAATGGGCTTGGTAGCCGGTGAGTTAACGAAACACAGAGAAATGAATTAACTAACGGCTTCAAATATATTTATCACAAAAGATTTGAATATGGCAGTGAGCGTCCAAAGTTACGATCGCAGGGGGTGTCATAAAAGTAGCCAGGTGTAACCGTCAGCCTATGGCATAACGTGCAATTATGGTAGTCAGTGGCTTAAGGATCTACTTACAAAGTTAGTAACATAAAATTTTTCCAATTTATGTCATTCTGATGAAACAGACCAGACCAGGTGGTTTAAAGCCATGGTTTCACCACTTCATGTGTTGTTGATGCAATAGACACCATTAGGTGGTTTAGAGCCATGGTTTCACCACTTCATGTGTTGATGCAATAGACACCATTAGGTGGTTTAGAGCCATGGTTTCACCACTTCATGTGTTGTTGATGCAATAGACACCATTAGGTGGTTTAGAGCCATGGTTTCACCACTTCATGTGTTGTTGATGCAATAGACACCATTAGGTGGTTTAGAGCCATGGTTTCACCACTTCATGTGTTGTTGATGCAATAGACACCATTAGGTGGTTTAGAGCCATGGTTTCACCACTTCATGTGTTGTTGATGCAATAGACACCATTAGGTGGTTTAGAGCCATGGTTTCACCACTTCATGTGTTGTTGATGCAATAGACACCATTAGGTGGTTTAGAGCCATGGTTTCACCATTTCATGTGTTGTTGATGCAATAGACACCATTAGGTGGTTTAGAGCTATGGTTTCACCACTTCATGTGTTGTTGATGCAATAGACACCATTAGGTGGTATAGAGCCATGGTTTCACCACTTCATGTGTTGTTGATGCAATAGACACCATTAGGTGGTTTAGAGCCATAGTTTCACCACTTCATGTGTTGTTGATGCAATAGACACCATTAGGTGGTTTAGAGCCATGGTTTCACCACTTCATGTGTTGTTGATGAAACAGACACCATTAGGTGGCTTAGAGCCATGGTTTCACCACTTCATGTGTTGTTGATGCAATAGACACCATTAGGTGGCTTAGAGCCATGGTTTCACCACTTCATGTGTTGTTGATGCAATAGACACCATTAGGTGGCTTAGAGCCATAGTTTCACCACTTCATGTGTTGTTGATGTGACTGTGTGTATATCTTCGTTTGTGTCTGTGTGTGACCCCGTATGTGTTCGTCTGCATGTTTGCCTGTGTATGTTTATGTGTTTTGTCTGCAGGTGTGTCTATAAGGCTGTATGTGTGTATCTCTGTGTGTGGGTGTCTGTATGTCTGTCTGCGTGAGTGTATGTGTCAGCATGTGTCTGTCTGTCTGTGCATGTCTATGTGTGTTTCTCTGTGTGTATTGTGTGTGCCCCTTTGTTGTCTGTGTGTGTCTGCATGTCAGAGTATATGTCTGTTCGTGCTGAATATATGTGTCTGTGTGTGTATTTCTATGTGTTTGCATGTGTATGCATTTCTGCGTGTTTGTCTCTGTGGGTGTCAGTATGGGTTTTTCTGCCTGTTTGTCTGTATTTGTGTGTGTGTGTGTTTGACTGCGTGTGTGTCTATGTGGCTGTATGTATGTGTCTGCATGTTTGTCTGTGTATGTGTGTGTGGTGTGTGTGTCAGTGTGTGAGCACGAATGTAAATATGTGTGCTGTGTGTTTCCCTGTGTGTGTTTATATGTAAGTGTCTGTGTGTGTGTCTGTATTTTTGTCTGAGTGTGTGTGTGTCTCTGTGGGAGTGTCTGTGTGTGCATGTGTGTGTCTCCATGCATGACTGTATTTATGACTGTATGTTTGTATGTGTGTATGCCTATATTACGTATGTATGTATGAATGTATGTATGCCTGTATGTTTGTATCTATGTATGTATGCCAGTGTGTATGCATGTTTTTTGTATGTATGTGTGTATGTATGTATGTATGCCTGTATGTATGTAATGTATGCATGCATGTATGTGTGTGTAAGTGAGTGGGTGAGCGTGTGTATGTGGGTGTATGTATGCACACGCAGGTTTTTGCATGCACTTTACAACTCATGCTTTTGTGTTCTTTTAAAATATTCATAATATGCATAACATCATATGATCATAACATGCTTTATTAGTAAAATACAACTGCTGTGCGAAAGATGGTTGACTGGAACGGCCGAATGTAAGACGAGCCTGCGTGCCCAATTTGTGACCTTTTGAAAATAAAGTTTGTTTGTTCGTTCGTTGATGCAATAGACACCATTAGGTGGCTTAGAGCCACCTAATTATACCTGTGGCGTCAAAGATGATGAGGAAGGGAATCAGACAACCCATCTTACTGTGCCACGGTCTAGCAGATATAAAGATCAAACACTCACAGCGTAATGGCAGACAATAAAAGATCATCTCTTGTCACCGTATGATGTCTTTACTGCTTTCATGTGTTAATTGTTTTATTTGTACCTAAAATGTCAATCAGTAATCACTATGACAGACAGTGCCTAAAATGTCAGCAAGTACCCACTCTGACAGGCAGTATCTAAACTGTCAACCAGTACCCACTATGACAGACAGTACCTAAATGTCAGCCAGTACCACCTATTACAGAAAGTACCTAAACTGTCAACCAGTACCCACTATAAAGACATACTTAATTTGTCAACTAGTACCCACTATGACAGACAATACCTAAACTGTCCACCAGTACCCACTATGACAGACAATACCTAAACTGTCCACCAGTACCTACTATGACAGACAATAACTAAACTGTCCACCAGTACCTACTATGACAGACAATACCTAAACTGTCCACCAGTATCCACCATGACAGACAGTATTTAAAATGTCAAACAGTAACCACCATGATAGACAGCACCTAAAACAGTACTCAAACTTTCAAGTACTACCCAATAGGCCAGACAGTACGTACACTGCTCCAAAATTGCCTGGCACTGTCGCTGACTCTCCTCCAGACTCCGGTTCAGTCTGTTGACTGTCTCAGCCTTAGACATCTGCATCAGCTCTAGTTCCCGAGCCGTGTCTGCCAGCTGTTTTTTCACACACACCAGCTCGTCTTGCTGCAATCATACCCATGTGTCATCACCATTTAACTGCAAGCATGATCACAGATATGTGGAGTGCTCATAAACATGATCACAGATATGTGGAGTGCTCATAAACCTGATATCAGATATGTGGAGTGCTCATAAACCTGATCGCAGATATGTGGAGTGCCCATAAACATGATCACAGATATGTGGAGTGCTCATAAACATGATCACAAATATGTGGAGTGCTCATAAACCTGATCGCAGATATGTGGAGTGCTCATAACCATGATCACAAATATGTGGAGTGCTCATAAACCTGATCGCAGATATGTGGAGTGCTCATAACCATGATCACAAATATGTGGAGTGCTCATAAACCTGATCGCAGATATGTGGAGTGCTCATAAACATGATAACAAATATGTGGAGTGCTCATAAACCTGATCGCAGATATGTGGAGTGCTCATAAACCTGATCGCAGATATGTGGAGTGCCCATAAACATGATCACAGATATGTGGAGTGCCTATAAACATGATCACAAATATGTGGAGTGCTCATAAACATGATCGCAGATATGTGGAGTGCCCATGAACATGATCACAGATATGTGGAGTGCCCATAAACCTGATCGCAGATATGTGGAGTGCTCATAAACATGATCACAAATATGTGGAGTGCTCATAAACCTGATCGCAGATATGTGGAGTGCTCATAAACATGATCACAAATATGTGGAGTGCTCATAAACCTGATCGCAGATATGTGGAGTGCTCATAAACATGATCACAAATATGTGGAGTGCTCATAAACATGATCGCAGATATGTGGAGTGCTCATAAACCTGATCGCAGATATGTGGAGTGCCCATAAACATGATCACAGATATGTGGAGTGCTCATAAACATGATCACAAATATGTGGAGTGCCCATAAACATGATCACAAATATGTGGAGTGCCCATAAACATGATCACAGATATGTGGAGTGCCCATAAACATGATCACAAATATGTGGAGTGCTCATAAACATGATCACAGATATATGGAGTGCCCATAAACATGATCACAGATATGTGGAGTGCTCATAAACATGATCACAGATATGTGGAGTGCCCATAAACATGATCATAGATATATGGAGTGCTCATAAACATGATCACAGATATATAGAGTGCTCATAAACATGATCACAGATATGTGGAGTGCCCATAAACATGATCACAGATATGTGGAGTGCCCATAAACATGATCACAGATATGTGGAGTGCCCATAAACATGATCACAGATATGTGGAGTGCCCATAAACATGATCACAGATATAGGGAGTGCCCATAAACATGATCACAGATATATGGAGTGCCCATAAACATGATCACAGATATATGGAGTGCTCATAAACATGATCACAGATATATGGAGTGCCCATAAACATGATCACAGACATATGGAGTGCCCATAAACATGATCACAGATATAGGGAGTGCCCATAAACATGATCACAGATATGTGGAGTGCCCATAAACATGATCACAGATATGTGGAGTGCTCATAAACATGATCACAAATATGTGGAGTGCTCATAAACATGATCACAGATATGTGGAGTGCCCATAAACATGATCACAAATATGTGGAGTGCCCATAAACATGATCACAGATATGTAGAGTGCCCATAAACATGATCACAGATATGTGGAGTGCCCATAAACATGATCACAGATATGTGGAGTGCTCATAAACATGATCACAGATATGTGGAGTGCTCATAAACATGATCACAAATATGTGGAGTGCTCATAAACATGATCACAGATATGTGGAGTGCCCATAAACATGATCACAGATATGTGGAGTGCCCATAAACATGATCACAGATATGTGGAGTGCCCATAAACATGATCACAAATATGTGGAGTGCCCACGCAGACTGCACACTCATACAAGACCATGATCACGCTCATAAACATCTGTAGCAAAAGCAGGGTGTAACAAACAATATGGTTCTATATCCAGTTATATCTTGTGCAATAGATCCTTCTCTTTGAATGTCCAAAAGAGAGTACTAAAATGTTATGTAGAAACTATACTGCTGTGTGGTAGTGAATCATGGAATGTGAATGCACAAATTAGAAAGACTTTGGAGGCGATGGAGATGTGGGTTCTCAAAAGGATGTAAAGAATCCCTTGTACTGCGAGAGTAACTAACGAGGATTGCTTGAAAGAAGCTAATGAAAGCAGATTAATATATAAATATACAGCTATAAGTAAAAGACAAGCACTGTTCTTTGGTCACTCTATGGAGAATGTTGCTATGACTGGGAAGATGGAGAGGCAGACCTAGAGATGATGATAGATGGATTGTGACGGCTGCATGAAGGGATATCATCAGTGGAACTGACACACAGGACAAGGGACCCAGATCTGTGGAGTTAAATAAACACTATGCCAGTTGGCAGAGCATGTAATAATAATGATGATCCAGCTACTTGGGGTGAACCACACATTTCCAACGGCATCACGATGAAACTGCAGGAGATTGATAGGGTTGAGGAGACAATAAAGGAAGGAAGGGAGGATGGGGTCTTGAAATCAGTCACCCAATACATGTATTTGTTTTTAAAGGTGTCAGGGGGATGTAATTAATTGAATGATTTAAATCCATAAGGTTTTTTGAATAACTCTTTTCATATAATGAAAAACTTTCTATCACACAATGAAAACTTTCAGACAATGAAAAACTTTCTTTCACACAATGAAAACTGCACATGTATCGAGATAAGAGAAGACAACCCTGACCTTGAGTTCCAGAGAGGTTTTACAAATGTCCAGATTCTCCTTGACAACCAAGAGTTCTCTCTCATGTCTGCTGGACAAACTGGCAATGACTGCTTCATGCTCATTTCTCACCCGGCTGAGGCTCTCTGATTTCCTCAGCTCTTCAATGTGATGAGTCAGGTTTTCTATAGTGGATTCTGCAGTCTGGAGTTTCTGTATTAACTATTGGAGAAACAAGACAATCTGTAACACATGACATTTTTACTGAAAAAAATCAAGACAATCTGTTACTTGTGACATTAGTACTGAAGAGAATAAGACAATCTGTTACTTGTGACATTAGTACTGAAGAAAACAAGACAATCTGTTACCTGTGACACTAGTACTGAAGAAAACAAGACAATCTGTTACCTGCGACATTATTACTGAAGAAAACAAGACAATCTGTTACTTGTGACACTAGTACTGAAGAAAACAAGACAATCTGTTACCTGCGACACTAGTACTGAAGAAAACAAGACAATCTGTTACCTGTGACACTAGTACTGAAGAAAACAAGACAATCTGTTACCTGTGACACTAGTACTGAAGAAAACAAGACAATCTGTTACCTGTGACACTAGTACTGAAGAAAACAAGACAATCTGTTACCTGTGACACTAGTACTGAAAAAATAAAGACAATCTGTTACTTGTGACATTAGTACTGAAGAAAACAAGACAATCTGTTACTTGTGACACTAGTACTGAAGAAAACAAGACAATCTGTTACCTGTGACACTAGTACTGAAGAAAACAAAACAATCTGTTACTTGTGACATTAGTACTGAAGAAAACAAAACAATCTGTTACCTGTGACACTAGTACTGAAGAAAACAAGACAATCTGTTACCTGTGACACTAGTACTGAAGAAAACAAGACAATCTGTTACTTGTGACATTATTACTGAAGAAAACAAGACAATCTGTTACCTGTGACACTAGTACTGAAGAAAACAAGACAATCTGTTACCTGTGACACTAGTACTGAAGAAAACAAGACAATCTGTTACCTGTGACACTAGTACTGAAGAAAACAAGACAATCTGTTACCTGCGACATTATTACTGAAGAAAACAAGACAATCTGTTACTTGTGACACTAGTACTGAAGAAAACAAGACAATCTGTTACCTGTGACATTAGTACTGAAGAAAACAAGACAATCTGTTACCTGTGACACTAGTACTGAAGAAAACAAGACAATCTGTTACCTGTGACACTAGTACTGAAGAAAACAAGACAATCTGTTACCTGTGACATTATTACTGAAGAAAACAAGACAATCTGTTACTTGTGACACTAGTACTGAAGAAAAGACAATCTGTTACTTGTGACACTAGTACTGAAGAAAACAAGACAATCTGTTACCTGTGACATTAGTACTGAAGAAATAAAGACAATCTGTTACTTGTGACATTAGTACTGAAGAAAACAAGACAATCTGTTACTTGTGACACTAGTACTGAAGAAAACAAAACAATCTGTTACTTGTGACATTAGTACTGAAGAAAACAAGACAATCTGTTACTTGTGACATTAGTACTGAAGAAAACAAGACAATCTGTTACTTGTGACACTAGTACTGAAGAAAACAAGACAATCTGTTACTTGTGACACTAGTACTGAAGAAAACAAGACAATCTGTTACCTGTGACATTAGTACTGAAGAAATAAAGACAATCTGTTACCTGTGACACTAGTACTGAAGAAAACAAGACAATCTGTTACTTGTGACATTAGTACTGAAGAAAACAAGACAATCTGTTACTTGTGACACTAGTACTGAAGAAAACAAGACAATCTGTTACTTGTGACATTATTACTGAAGAAAACAAGACAATCTGTTACTTGTGACACTAGTACTGAAGAAAACAAGACAATCTGTTACCTGTGACATTAGTACTGAAGAAAACAAGACAATCTGTTACCTGTGACACTAGTACTGAAGAAAACAAAACAATCTGTTACTTGTGACATTAGTACTGAAGAAAACAAAACAATCTGTTACCTGTGACACTAGTACTGAAGAAAACAAGACAATCTGTTACCTGTGACACTAGTACTGAAGAAAACAAGACAATCTGTTACTTGTGACATTATTACTGAAGAAAACAAGACAATCTGTTACCTGTGACACTAGTACTGAAGAAAACAAGACAATCTGTTACCTGTGACACTAGTACTGAAGAAAACAAGACAATCTGTTACCTGTGAACACTAGTACTGAAGAAAACAAGACAATCTGTTACTTGTGACACTAGTACTGAAGAAAACAAGACAATCTGTTACCTGTGACACTATTACTGAAGAAAACAAGACAATCTGTTACCTGTGACATTAGTACTGAAGAAAACAAGACAATCTGTTACTTGTGACACTAGTACTGAAGAAAACAAGACAATCTGTTACCTGTGACATTAGTACTGAAGAAAACAAGACAATCTGTTACCTGTGACACTAGTACTGAAGAAAACAAGACAATCTGTTACCTGTGACACTAGTACTGAAGAAAACAAGACAATCTGTTACCTGTGACATTAGTACTGAAGAAAACAAGACAATCTGTTACCTGTGACACTAGTACTGAAGAAAACAATACAATCTGTTACCTGTGACATTATTACTGAAGAAAACTAGACAATATGAAATTGGTGACATAATTACTGAAGAAAACAAGACAATCTGTTACTTGTGACATTATTACTGAAGAAGACTAGACAATATATAATTTGTGACATAATTACTGGGAAGAAAACAAGACAATCTGTTACTTGTGACATTATTACTGAAGAAAACTAGACAATATATAATTTGTGACATAATTACTGGGAAGAAAACAAGACAGTTATGGAGAATCCTGGCCTCTCCTTAGAGTCACTGGGTACTAGATGGCACGTCTAGTCTTGTCAATCAGGTCATACAGTAGCTGGGCACATGGTAAACATCACTGGCTACTAGTCTTGTCAATCAGGTCATACAGTAGCTGGAGACTCATCAGTTGGACATTAACAAAGCAGACTTGACAGGCCCAGGCTAACTAGGACAACTAGCACAGCCACCAAGTCAAGATACAGCATGAGAAATCTGTGAAGAGAGGCTGGAGCTATTACCAGTATGGAATACAAGAGACCTTTGACCAAAACTCACATGCAACCAGTTTTTTTTTTTTGTCAAATGCAAGAATCTTGTTGTTGGTGAGGAACATAAATCTTGTTGTTGGTGAGGAACATAAATCTTGTTGTTGATGAGGAACATAAATCTAGCTCTTTGTGAAGAAGACAAGCTACTCTTCTGCTTTTGGTTCGTCAAAGTAGCGTAACTGCATTGTGCCTGTTTACAGCACGACTGCAATATCTGGCTTGAATAGAGACCAATGGCTTCACAGGCATATGCTATGTCACTACAGATCCTTTTGCAACTTTGAGAAATGATCATCAAATAATCCTCATAACACTCGAATACCTGCACGAAACGACAGACACAACAGAAGATAGAACAGATGTATGTAGACAGCTTAAACAATAAACAGCAATATGAACCGACATCGGCAAGTCATGAACATTCATTTCTGTACTTCAAGAGGAGGAGCAGGTAGAGGAGAAGCAGAAGTAGAAGAAAGAGAGGAGGTGGCGGCAGAGGAGGAGGAGAACAATTATGTATAACTGCCGCTCATCATCATGATGTGCCCTGCTGACTGGTGTTGGTGTTCATGCATCTCAACAGACCTCATTCCCTTGTCCTCTCTGGATCCGTTCCACCAATGATATCCTCCCATGCCACCGTCCATCCATCATCACCTGTCTGGATCAGTTCCACCAATGATATCCTCCCATGCCACCATCCATCATCACCTGTCTGGATCAGTTCCACCAATGATATCCTCCCATGCCACTGTCCATCCATCATCACCTGTCTGGATCAGTTCCACCAATGATATCCTCCCATCATCACCTGTCTGGATCAGTTCCACCAATGATATCCTCCCATGCCACCATCCATCATCACCTGTCTGGATCAGTTCCACCAATGATATCCTCCCATGCCACCATCACCTGTCTGGATCAGTTCCACCAATGATATCCTCCCATGCCACCGTCCATCCATCATCACCTCTCTGGATCAGTTCCACCAATGATATCCTCCCATGCCACCATCCATCATCACCTGTCTGGATCCATTCCACCAATGTTATCCTCCCATGCCACCGTCCATCATCACCTGTCTGGTCTGCCTCTCCCTCTTCTACCGTTGATCTTACCATGTTTCACAATATCCCCCCCCCCCACTTATGTTATGACCAAAGAACAGTGCTTGTCTTTTTTTTATGGCTGTATATATTGATCTGCTTTCATTAGCTTCCTTCAAGTAATCCTGGTTTGTTACTCTGGCAGTAAAGTAACTGCAACTATAGCCAGTATTTATCACTTTTGGTGTAGAAAGGGGGGGGGGGAAGGGGCCTTTAAGCCTGAGGATTTAAGGCCACATGACTAGTGCTGTTACCATGGACTATGGAGGTTAAGATTTGACTTTAGCCTTTACAAACCTCCTCTCTTGTATTCCGGAGAGACAACACTTGAGTCTCCAGGGCTCTAATGTTGCCACAAGCTTCAGAGTGATCTGACTTTGATTGCTGCAAGAGTTGCTGACACTGTCGTAGACTTTCACTGACTGCCTCGGCTTCTCCTGTAAACAGATATTAAAAATACATTTTTCAGCTGAGAAGACAGACAAAATTAAGGAGACAACAAACAAAGATACAAGATTAGGCAACTATGTATCTCGAGGGTTCACACAATAATCTTCATTGATATTTGATATCTCACCCGCACAGATCCAAGGGTTCACACAATAATCTTCATTGAGATTTGATATCTCACCCTCACAGATCCAAGGGTTCACACAATAATCTTCATTGAGATCTGATATCTCAGCCACACAGACCCACGTGTTCACACAATAATCTTCATTGAGATTTGATATCTCACCCACACAGACCCAAGTGTTCACACAATAATCTTCATTGAGATTTTATATCTCACCCGCACAGACCCAAGGGTTCACACAATAATCTTCATTGAGATTTTATATCTCACCCGCACAGATCCAAGGGTTCACACAATAATCTTCATTGAAATTTGATATCTCAGCCACACAGACCCAAGTGTTCACACAATAATCTTCATTGAGATTTGAAATCTCAGCCACACAGATCTGATATCTTAGCCACACAGACCCAAGGGTTCACACAATAATCTTCATTGAGATCTGATATCTTATCCACACAAACGCAAGGGTTCACACAATAATCTTCATTGAGATCTGATATCTTATCCACACAAACGCAAGGGTTCACACAATAATCTTCATTGAGATTTGATACCTAGATATCTTAGATTTGATTTGAGATTTGATATCTGATATCTTAGCCACACAGACCCAAGGGTTCACACAATAATCTTCATTGAGATCTGATATCTTATCCACACAAACGCAAGGGTTCACACAATAATCTTCATTGAGATTTGATATCTCACCCGCACAGATCCAAGGCTTCACACAATAATCTTCATTGAGATCTCATATCTTAGCGGTGGTCATCTGAGAGAACCTCTGTCTGCTACCCTGGTGGTCATCTGAGAGAACCTCTGTCTGCTACCCTGGTGGTCATCTGTGAGAACCTCTGTCTGCTACCCTGGTGGTCATCTGTGAGAACAGCCTGCTACCCTAGTGGTCATCTGTGAGAACCACTGTCTGATACCCTGGTGGTCATCTGAGAGAACCTCTGTCCAGGCAGGGATACTCAACTGGTTAGGATTACAACACAATTCCAAGCTAAAAAAAGCATCACAAAAGGGCAGTCAACATGATAATACCCCCCCCCCCCCCCAATGAAGTGGTGGTTATCCAAAAGTAATTTTCTTAGTGCACAAAAGTGTGAGTGCATAAATACTTAAATAACTTGTAAGCTTTAGGTAGAAACAAAAATTAACAAACCATTTGCTATAGCCAATCGATGCTTCAAATTTCTTATCTCTTTGTTCCTCTCTTCCTCCTTCTCCACCATTTTCCGTGTCAGCTCCTCAATCTCTCGGCCTCGAGCTCTGTACAAAATCTCCAGCTGCTCGTATGTTCTTTGATTTTCAGGGGCATCTTCAAGTAGAAAAACAAATAATCTACATATGAAACATATTTGTCATTGAAAAGGTAACTGTGGCAATAAGATCCAACCTCCTGATGCTCAGGACATTCTCATAAGTGTTGTGTCCCTATCTTCAGCAGCCAGCACAGAATTCCAGTTCCACTGGTTGCAGTCTGATTCTATGTTGGTCGTGCCTTTCTTCTGAGAACTGAGTGTCAGCCATGATGATTGTTGCAGCATTCTCTCTCCAGGACACGATGATTGTTGTAGCATTCTCTCTCCAGGACATGATGATTGTTACAGCATTCTCTCTCCAGGCCATGATGATTGTTACAGCATTCTCTCTCCAGGACATGATGATTGTTGCAGCATTCTCTCTCCAGGCCATGATGACTGTTGTAGCATTCTCTCTCCAGGCCATGATGACTGTTGTAGCATTCTCTCTCCAGGCCATGATGATTGTTGCAGCATTCTCTCTCCAGGCCATGATGATTGTTGCAGCATTCTCTCTCCAGGACATGATGACTGTTGCAGCATTCTCTCTCCAGGCCATGATGACTGTTGCAGCATTCTCTCTCCAGGACATGATGACTGTTGCAGCATTCTCTCTCCAGGCCATGATGACTGTTGCAGCATTCTCTCTCCAGGCCATGATGACTGTTGTAGCATTCTCTCTCCAGGCCATGATGACTGTTGCAGCATTCTCTCTCCAGGCCATGATGATTGTTGCAGCATTCTCTCTCCAGGACATGATGATTGTTGCAGCATTCTCTCTCCAGGACATGATGATTGTTACAGCATTCTCTCTCCAGGCCATGATGGTTGTTGCAGCATTCTCTCCAGGCCATGATGGTTGTTGCAGCATTCTCTCTCCAGGACATGATGATTGTTGCAGCACTCTCTCTCCAGGACATGATGATTGTTGCAGCATTCTCTCTCCAGGCCATGATGACTGTTGCAGCATTCTCTCTCCAGGACATGATGATTGTTACAGCATTCTCTCTCCAGGCCATGATGGTTGTTGCAGCATTCTCTCTCCAGGCCATGATGACTGTTGTAGCATTCTCTCTCCAGGACATGATGACTCATTTACTCTCCACAGTTGTTGCCCAACACACCGACAGAACCACATTCTCAATGTCAGCTGTCACACCGACAGAACCACATTCTCAATGTCAGCTGTCACACCGACAGAACCACATTCTCAATGTCAGCTGTCACACCGACAGAACCACATTCTCAATGTCAGCTGTCACACCGGCAGAACCACATTCTCAATGTCAGCTGTCACACTGACAGAACCACATTCTCAATGTCAGCTGTCACACCGACAGAACCACATTCGAGTGACGAGTGTGGCCACGCTTCTATATGGTCATTACACTGCGACGAGTGTGGCCATTGGCAGCAGAGGTTTGAACCTTTGTGTCATAAAAAAAGGATCTTTGAGCGAGGCATGTCTGTCATACAGTAGGACACTTTATGGATGGACATTTGAACCTAAGGAGCCACTCAGAAGGAGTCTCGGCTGAGAGTCGTTTGAACCAAGGTCTTCCATATAGTGGTTTCTTCAAAACTGTTCTTGAGAGGCTGATCCAGCCTAAGATGGGTGCTAGATAATGTCCTGGGAGGTAAAGGCAGCCAGCATGGTGTTACCCATATCACACATCAAATGCTGATTGATCTATAAACATGTGAGTCTAGTTACCCATATCACACATCAAATGCTGATTGATCTATAAACATATGAGTCTAGTTACCCATATCACACATCAAATGCTGATTGATCTATAAACATATGAGTCTAGTTACCCATATCACACATCAAATGCTGATTGATCTATAAACATATGAGTCTAGTTACCCATATCACACATCAAATGCTGATTGATCTATAAATATGTGAGTCTAGTTACCCATATCACACACCAAATGCTGATTGATCTATAAACATATGAGTCTAGTTACCCATATCACACATCAAATGCTGATTGATCTATAAACAGATGAGTCTAGTTACCTATAACACACATCAAATGCTGATTGAACTATAAACATATGAGTCTAGTTACCCATATCACACACCAAATGCTGATTGATCTATAAACATATGAGTCTAGTTACCCATATCACACATCAAATGCTGATTGATCTATAAACAGATGAGTCTAGTTACCTATAACACACATCAAATGCTGATTGAACTATAAACAGATGAGTCTAGTTACCTATAACACACATCAAATGCTGATTGAACTATAAACAGATGAGTCTAGTTACCTATAACACACATCAAATGCTGATTGAACTATAAACAGATGAGTCTAGTTACCTATAACACACATCAAATGCTGATTGAACTATAAACATATGAGTCTAGCAATATATGTTCAATGCACCAAACGCTAGGAAAGTGTCCTTAACTTCCCTTAGTGACAGTGCCAAATACAACAACAATACAAGGTGATTGCCTTGACTTCCCTTAGTGACAGTGCCAAATACAACAACAATACAAGGTGATTGCCTTGACTTCCCTTAGTGATAGTGCCAAATACAACAACAATACAAGGTGATTGCCTTGACTTCCCTTAGTGACAGTGCCAAATACAACAACAGTACAAGGTGATTGCCTTGACTTCCCTTAGTGACAGTGCCAAATACAACAACAGTACAAGGTGATTGCCTTGACTTCCCTTAGTGACAGTGCCAAATACAACAACAGTACAAGGTGATTGCCTTGACTTCCCTTAGTGATAGTGCCAAATACAACAACAATACAAGGTAATTGCCTTGACTTCCCTTAGTGACAGTGCCAAATACAACAACAATACAAGGTAATTGCCTTGACTTCCCTAAGTGACAGTGCCAAATACAACAACAGTACAAGGTAATTGCCTTGACTTCAATTAGTGACAATGCCAATACAACACAAGTACAAGCTTATTTTTTAAAAAAAATGGGACTATAGAAGCATTAAGTTAAATGATGCCACACAAGAACGAGCCAGCCTACCTATGCGAAGAAACTCCACATTTTCATTGTCCAAATAAAACTGTTCTTCTTCCAGCGTGTCCAAGCCCAGCTTGTGGTAGTGGACCTTGTACTGTACCGACCGGCCATCCCCACCATCATGGATCTGTCAACAAGCACAGGAATATGGCAATGTTTGTGCTGCTGTAACATGGATGACCAAGGGGGCTCTAACTATGTTTATACAGGAATCCAGCATGCTAGAAATGTTCTCTAAATAATAGTAACATTATGTAATAGAAACAGTAAAAGAAACAAGCATACAGGACATGAGCTGGACATGTTTTACATTTGGGGATCATAAATGTATTTACTGTCCCCATGTTGATCAGGGGACCTACTGCTTGTCTGATAAGAGTTGACAGTTGCTCCAATACCAGTCTTGTACACCCTGCTAGTTTCTCAGCTTGGAGAGGGGAAGGAGAGCTGTGTAGTACAGATCAGTAGTAATGGGCTGGAAGAAACTACCTACACCAGCCTCACTTAGACACCAGCCTCACTTAGACACCAGCCTCACTTGGACACCAGCCTCACTTAGACACCAGCCTCAATCAGACACCAGCCTCAATCAGACACCAGCCTCACTTAGACACCAGCCTCACTTAGACACCAGCCTCACTCAGACACCAGCCTCAATCAGACGCCAGCCTCACTCAGACGCCAGCCTCACTCAGACACCAGCCTCACTCAGACACCAGCCTCAATCAGACACAAGCCTCACTCAGTTGCCAGCCTCACTCAGTTGCCAGCCTCACTCAGATGCCAGCCTCACTCAGACGCCAGCCTCAATCAGACGCCAGCCTCAATCAGACACCAGACTCAATCAGACACCAGCCTCAATCAGACACCAGCCTCACTTAGACACCAGCCTCACTCAGACACCAGCCTAATCAGATGCCAGCCTCAATCAGACACAAGCCTCACTCAGACACAAGCCTCACTCAGACGCCAGCCTCACTCAGACACCAGCCTCAATCAGATGCCAGCCTCAATCAGATGCCAGCCTCACTCAGACACCAGCCTCACTCAGACACCAGCCTCAATCAGATGCCAGCCTCACTCAGACACCAGCCTCACTCAGACACCAGCCTCACTCAGACGCCAGCCTCACTCAGACACCAGCCTCACTCAGATGCCAGCCTCACTCAGACACCAGCCTCACTCAGACACAAGCCTCACTCAGACACAAGCCTCACTCAGACATCAGCCTCACTTAGACGCCAGCCTCAATCAGACACCAGCCTCAAGCAGACACCAGCCTCACTCAGATGCCATCCTCACTCAGACACCAGCCTCACTCAGATACCAGCCTCACTCAGACACCAGCCTCAATCAGACGCCAGCCTCACTCAGACGCCAGCCTCAATCAGACACAAGCCTCACTCAGACACAAGCCTCACTCAGATGCCAGCCTCACTCAGATGCCAGCCTCACTCAGACGCCAGCCTCACTTAGACACCAGCCTCACTTAGACACCAACCTCACTCAGATGCAAGCCAGTTTTACAGCACAGATGACCTGAGTATGAACACATAGGACAAGAAAGTTTAGAGGAGAGTCTTTCAGAAAACTCACAAAAACTCCCAGTTACCCCTGTATTCCTAAACATGTGATGTACATTCTGCCCGTCCCTGCTTGCTGATGTCATCACTGGTGGTCTTAGTGGAGCGGCTGCAGACAGCATGGTTGCCTCTGTTGCTGGTGGAGCGGCTGTAGACAGCACTGCTGGCTCTGTTGCTGGTGGAGCAGTCTTGGTGGAAGCTGACAGAGCATCTGTACCAGGCGGGGCAGCTGAAGGGAATGCTGAAAGTTGTGGGATCAACAGATGAGAGTCAGCCCCAGCAGAGACAATGTTTTATGCTACATGTGACTTTACTTTGTTTTCAACATTCTCCCAGACGCTTGTTGGAAATTGGTATTTAGCGAGGAAAAGCATCTAGGAACCAGTCACTGGGTACTAAAAGTAGATCTGCAAGTCGACTCCTACTGGGTAGATTAAGCATGGAGACACTGAGATGGTTGATACATTAGAGCATGGAGACACTGAGATGGTTGCTACATCAGAGGATGGAGACACTGAGATGGCTGCTACATCAGAGGATGGAGATACTGAGATGGTTGCTACATCAGAGCATGGAGACACTGAGATGGTTGCTACATCAGAGCATGGAGACACTGAGATGGTTGCTACATCAGAGCATGGAGACACTGAGATGGTTGCTACATCAGAGGATGGAGACACAGAGATGGTTGCTACATCAGAGAATGGAGATATTGAGATGGTTGCTACATCAGAGCATGGAGACACTGAGATGGTTGCTACATCAGAGGATGGAAATACTGAGATGGTTGCTACATCAGAGCATGGAGACACTGAGATGGTTGCTACATCAGAGCATGGAGATAACTGAGATGGTTGCTACATCAGAGCATGGAAACACTGAGATGGTTGCTACATCAGAGCATGGAGACACTGAGATGGTTGCTACATCAGAGCATGGAAACACTGAGTTGGTTGCTACATCAGAGCATGGAAACACTGAGATGGTTGCTACATCAGAGCATGGAAACACTGAGATGGTTGCTTCATCAGAGCATGGAGACACTGAGATGGTTGCTACATCAGAGCATGGAGACACTGAGATGGTTGCTGTATCAGAGCATGGAGACACTGAGATGGTTGCTACATCAGAGCATGGAGACACAGAGATGGCTGCTACATCAGAGCATGGAGACACTGAGATGGTTGCTACATCAGAGCATGGAGACACTGAGATGGTTGCTGTATCAGAGCATGGAGACACAGAGATGGCTGCTACATCAGAGCATGGAGACACAGAGATGGTTGCTACATCAGAGCATGGAGACACTGAGATGGTTGCTGTATCAGAGCATGGAGACATCAAGATGGTTGCTACATCAGAGGATAGAGACACTGAGATGGCTGCTACATCAGAGCATGGAGACATTACGATGGTTGCTACATCAGAGCATGGAGACATTAAGATGTTTGCTACATCAGAGGATGGAGACACTGAGATGGTTGCTGTATCAGAGCATGGAGACACTGAGATGGTTGCTGTATCAGAGCATAGAGACACAGAGATGGTTGCTGTATCAGAGCATGGAGACACAGAGATGGTTGCTGCATCAGAGCATGGAGACACAGAGATGGTTGCTGTATCAGAGCATGGAGACACAGAGATGGTTGCTACATCAGAGCATGGAGACACTGAGATGGTTGCTGTATCAGAGCATGGAGACACTGAGATGGTTGCTACATCAGAGCATGGAGACACAGAGATGGCTGCTACATCAGAGCATGGAGACACTGAGATGGTTGCTACATCAGAGCATGGAGACACTGAGATGGTTGCTGTATCAGAGCATGGAGACACAGAGATGGCTGCTACATCAGAGCATGGAGTCACAGAGATGGTTGCTACATCAGAGCATGGAGACACTGAGATGGTTGCTGTATCAGAGCATGGAGACACAGAGATGGTTGCTACATGAGAGCATGGAGACACAGAGATGGTTGCTACATCAGAGCATGGAGACACTGAGATGGTTGCTGTATCAGAGCATGGAGACACTGAGATGGTTGCTACATCAGAGCATGGAGACACAGAGATGGCTGCTACATCAGAGCATGGAGACACTGAGATGGTTGCTGCATCAGAGCATGGAGACACAGAGATGGTTGCTGTATCAGAGCATGGAGACACAGAGATGGTTGCTACATCGGAGCATGGAGACACAGAGATGGTTGCTGCATCAGAGCATGGAGACACAGAGATGGTTGCTGTATCAGAGCATGGAGACACAGAGATGGTTGCTACATCAGAGGATGGAGACACTGAGATGGCTGCTACATCAGAGCATGGAGACACAGAGATGGTTGCTGTATCAGAGCATGGAGACACAGAGATGGTTGCTGCATCAGAGGATGGAGACACTGAGATGGCTGCTACATCAGAGGATGGAGACACTGAGATGGCTGCTACATCAGAGCATGGAGACACAGAGATGGTTGCTGCATCAGAGCATGGAGACACAGAGATGGTTGCTGTATCAGAGCATGGAGACACAGAGATGGTTGCTACATCAGAGGATGGAGACACTGAGATGGCTGCTACATCAGAGCATGGAGACACAGAGATGGTTGCTACATCAGAGGATGGAGACACTGAGATGGCTGCTACATCGGAGTATGGAGACACAGAGATGGTTGCTGTATCAGAGCATGGAGACACAGAGATGGTTGCTACATCAGAGGATGGAGACACTGAGATGGCTGCTACATCAGAGGATGGAGACACAGAGATGGTTGCTACATCAGAGCATGGAGACACTGAGATGGTTGCTGTATCAGAGCATGGAGACACTAAGATGGTTGCTACATCAGAGCATGGAGACACAGAGATGGCTGCTACATCAGAGCATGGAGACACTGAGATGGTTGCTACATCAGAGCATGGAGACACTGAGATGGTTGCTGTATCAGAGCATGGAGACACTGAGATGGTTGCTACATCAGAGCATGGAGACACAGAGATGGCTGCTACATCAGAGCATGGAGACACTGAGATGGTTGCTACATCAGAGTATGGAGACACTGAGATGGTTGCTGTATCAGAGCATGGAGACACTGAGATGGTTGCTACATCAAAGCATGGAGACACAGAGATGGTTGCTACATCAGAGCATGGAGACACAGAGATGGTTGCTACATCAGAGCATGGAGACACAGAGATGGTTGCTACATTAGAGCATGGAGACACTGAGATGGTTGCTACATCAGAGTATGGAGACACTGAGATGGTTGCTGTATCAGAGCATGGAGACACTGAGATGGTTGCTACATCAAAGCATGGAGACACAGAGATGGTTGCTACATCAGAGCATGGAGACACAGAGATGGTTGCTACATCAGAGCATGGAGACACAGAGATGGTTGCTACATTAGAGCATGGAGACACAGAGATGGTTGCTACCTCAGAGCATGGAGACACTGAGATGGCTGCTACATCAGAGCATGGAGACATTAAGATGGTTGCTACATCAGAGCAGGGAGATACTGAGATGGTTGCTACATCAGAGCATGTAGACACAGAGATGGTTGCTATATCAGAGCATGGAGACATTGAGATGGTTGCTGTATCAGAGCATGGAGACATTGAGATGGTTGCTGTATCAGAGCATGGAGACACTGAGATGGTTGCTACATCAGAGCATGGAGACACAGAGATGGTTGCTGCATCAGAGCATGGAGACACTGAGATGGTTGCTGTATCAGAGCATGGAGACACAGAGATGTTTGCTACATCAGAGCATGGAGACACTGAGATGGTTGCTGTATCAGAGCATGGAGACACTGAGATGGTTGCTACATCAGAGCATGGAGACACTGAGATGGTTGCTACATCAGAGCATGGAGACACAGAGATGGCTGCTACATCAGAGCATGGAGACACTGAGATGGTTGCTACATCAGAGCATGGAGACACTGAGATGGTTGCTGTATCAGAGCATGGAGACACAGAGATGGCTGCTACATCAGAGCATGGAGACACAGAGATGGTTGCTACATCAGAGCATGGAGACACTGAGATGGTTGCTGTATCAGAGCATGGAGACATCAAGATGGTTGCTACACCAGAGGATGGAGACACTGAGATGGCTGCTACATCAGAGCATGGAGACATTACGATGGTTGCTACATCAGAGCATGGAGACATTAAGATGTTTGCTACATCAGAGGATGGAGACACTGAGATGGTTGCTGTATCAGAGCATGGAGACACTGAGATGGTTGCTGTATCAGAGCATGGAGACACAGAGATGGTTGCTGTATCAGAGCATGGAGACACAGAGATGGTTGCTACATCAGAGCATGGAGACACTGAGATGGTTGCTGTATCAGAGCATGGAGACACTGAGATGGTTGCTACATCAGAGCATGGAGACACTGAGATGGTTGCTACATCAGAGCATGGAGACACAGAGATGGTTGCTACATCAGAGCATGGAGACACAGAGATGGTTGCTACATCAGAGCATGGAGACACTGAGATGGTTGCTACATCGAACGAACGAACGAACGAACGAACGAACGAACGAACGAACGAACGAACGAACGAACGAACGAACAATCTTTATTTTCAAAGGGTTAAGAATTGGGCACACAGGCCCGTCTTACATTCTGCCCTTCTGGCCTTAGAGATGGTTGCTACATCAGAGCATGGAGACACTGAGATGGTTGCTGTATCAGAGCATGGAGACACTGAGATGGTTGCTACATCAGAGCATGGAGACACTGAGATGGTTGCTACATCAGAGCATGGAGACACAGAGATGGTTGCTACATCAGAGCATGGAGACACAGAGATGGTTGCTACATCAGAGCATGGAGACACTGAGATGGTTGCTACATCAGAGCATGGAGACACAGAGATGGTTGCTGTATCAGAGCATGGAGACACAGAGATGGCTGCTACATCAGAGCATGGAGTCACAGAGATGGTTGCTACATCAGAGCATGGAGACACAGAGATGGTTGCTACATCAGAGCATGGAGACACAGAGATGGTTGCTGCATCAGAGCATGGAGACACAGAGATGGTTGCTGTATCAGAGCATGGAGACACAGAGATGGTTGCTACATCAGAGCATGGAGACACTGAGATGGTTGCTACATCAGAGCATGGAGACACTGAGATGGTTGCTACATCAGAGCATGGAGACACTGAGATGGTTGCTACATCAGAGCATGGAGACACAGAGATGGTTGCTGTATCAGAGCATGGAGACACTGAGATGGTTGCTGTATCAGAGCATGGAGACACTGAGATGGTTGCTACATCAGAGCATGGAGACACTAAGATGGTTGCTACATCAGAGCATGGAGACACAGAGATGGCTGCTACATCAGAGCATGGAGACACTGAGATGGTTGCTACATCAGAGCATGGAGACACTGAGATGGTTGCTGTATCAGAGCATGGAGACACTGAGATGGTTGCTACATCAGAGCATGGAGACACAGAGATGGCTGCTACATCAGAGCATGGAGACACTGAGATGGTTGCTACATCAGAGTATGGAGACACTGAGATGGTTGCTGTATCAGAGCATGGAGACACTGAGATGGTTGCTACATCAAAGCATGGAGACACAGAGATGGTTGCTACATCAGAGCATGGAGACACAGAGATGGTTGCTACATCAGAGCATGGAGACACAGAGATGGTTGCTACATTAGAGCATGGAGACACTGAGATGGTTGCTACATCAGAGTATGGAGACACTGAGATGGTTGCTGTATCAGAGCATGGAGACACTGAGATGGTTGCTACATCAAAGCATGGAGACACAGAGATGGTTGCTACATCAGAGCATGGAGACACAGAGATGGTTGCTACATCAGAGCATGGAGACACAGAGATGGTTGCTACATTAGAGCATGGAGACACTGAGATGGTTGCTACATCAGAGGATGGAGATACTGAGATGGTTGCTACATGAGACAATTAAACACGGGTCCACTGGACTAAATTGGCAGGCATGTTTGACCAGTTCAACTTTCCCATTTCCATACAATCTTAACTTTCCCACTCACCTACAATCTCAACTTTCACACAATCTCCATTTTCCCATTTACATACAATCTCAACTTTCCCATTTACATACAATCTCCACTTTCCCACTTCCGTACAATCTTTACTACTTCCATACGACCTGCAGAAATATCAGTCATCAATTACCTTATACAGATATCAGTGACTACACCTCTGCTCAGATATCAGTGACTACACCTCTGCTCAGATATCAGTGACTACACCTCTGCTCAGATATCAGTGACTACACCTCTGCTCAGATATCAGTGACTACACCTCTGCTCAGATATCAGTGACTACACCTCTGCTCAGATATCAGTGACTACACCTCTGCTCAGATATCAGTGACTACACCTCTGCTCAGATATCAGTGACTACACCTCTGCTCAGATATCAGTGACTACACCTCTGTTCAGATATCAGTGACTACACCTCTGCACAGATATCAGTGACTACACTGCTCAGATATCAGTGACTATACTGCTCAGATATCAGTGACTACACTGCTCAGATATCAGTGACTACACTGCTCAGATATCAGTGACTACATCTCTGCTCAGATATCAGTGACTACACTGATCAGTTATCAGTGACTACACCTCTGCTCAGATATCAGTGACTACACTGCTCAGATATCAGTGACTGCATCTCTGCTCAGATATCAGTGACTACACTGATCAGTTATCAGTGACTACATCTCTGCTCAGATATCAGTGACTACACTGCTCAGATATCAGTGACTACATCTCTGCTCAGATATCAGTGACTGCATCTCTGCTCAGATATCAGTGACTACACTGCTCAGATATCAGTGACTACACTGCTCAGATATCAGTGACTGCATCTCTGCTCAGATATCAGTGACTACACTGATCAGTTATCAGTGACTACATCTCTGCTCAGATATCAGTGACTACACTGCTCAGATATCAGTGACTACATCTCTGCTCAGATATCAGTGACTGCATCTCTGCTCAGATATCAGTGACTACACTGCTCAGATATCAGTGACTACACTGCTCAGATATCAGTGACTACACTGCTCAGATATCAGTGACTACACCTCTGCTCAGATATCAGTGACTGCATCTCTGCTCAGATATCAGTGACTACACTGCTCAGATATCAGTGACTAGATCTCTGCTCAGATATCAGTGACTACACTGCTCAGATATCAGTGACTACACTGCTCAGATATCAGTGACTATATCTCTGCTCAGATATCAGTGACTACACTGCTCAGATATCAGTGACTACATCTCTGCTCAGATATCAGTGACTACACTGCTCAGATATCAGTGACTACATCTCTGCTCAGATATCAGTGACTACACTGCTCAGATATCAGTGACTGCATCTCTGCTCAGATATCAGTGAGTACACTGATCAGTTATCAGTGTTGAGATTTCAGCGACTGTTCCACATTACCTTCAGCAGTGTGTGCTCCAGGATTGGACTGCATCTCATCTTGGCTTGCATCTGCAGGGGATGAGGTCTGTGTGTAAGGACCCCGAGTGACCTCTGACTGAAAACTGTCTTGCTGTGTGTCACTGTCAGAAGAACAATTGGATAAAGTGGGAAAAGTGCTCACATCAGAAGAGTTTTCCCCTTGAGTAATCAGAGGGAAGGTGTGGCTGAGTGGCAACTCTGTCCAAGACAAGCTCTGATGCTACAGGATACAAAGTCAAGTGGAGAGCTGGGAATGTTTCTCCTAATGATGTCACATGACCTCTTGTCAAGTGGCAGTTAACACCTAACCACTAAACATATCACATATTCCCAAACCTAGGACAGACTTTAACACAACAAGCTTAGCATACTCTGCAGCTCAACTGTGGAACCATCTTGATCAAAGCGCTAATCATTACATATACATCTATAACCTATCTCAGTACAGACTCATCAGCATGTGTCCTGCTGATAAACACAGGCAGTCATGTTTTGCCATCTCACATGATCACCAGAATCACGAATCATCAATTTGACCAAGTCATCCAGAAACATAGCACACTGTCTTTCTTTTGTTTTGTTTTTTCCATTAATTTTGCTATTTGACACCAGGTTCTGGAGTCCATTGTCTCTTATCTGTCTATGTGTCATTTCTCCAGTCAGTTTACAGTTCTCATCTATTTCAAAAAGTTAATGAGTCATCAGGGAACGACGGGCAGGGTGTCGATTACAGAGGCGCACCTTTGCAGATATCTGATAAAGTGCAGACGAGGATCAAGTTTCCAGTTTGCCCGAGGCCTGTTCGAGCAACCAAAGTCTTGGACTCTGGTAGTCGGTAAAGAGGAGCTGAAGTCACACCTAATGAAGATGTACTCCAATCGGACAAGGAATGAACATCTTGATGACAACAAAGAGATCACCAGCGGCCTAAAGCAGATTGCAGAAGGTACCGTTTAAAACGATTCCTCCCTCTTGGTCTGAGGTCAAAGAGTGAAGGTTGTGAAGAGAGCTAGTGGCAAGTCTGCCCCAGGGCACAACAGTGTACCGTACGCTGTGTATAAACTTTGTCCAAAAAGTCCTCCAAATGCTCCCTTGCTTACTAAGATTAGCGTGGAGTCAAAAGCACATATGTACTCAGCGGCAGAGAGCCAACGAGGTCTACATTCCCAAGCAGCAAGATGCCTCCAGTCTCTGACAATTCAGACCTATCTCGCTACTGAACGCTGAGGGCAAGATATTCTTCTCGGTAATGGCTCACAGGCTCACAAGTATTTAATGGCGAAAATATACATCGACTCGACTGTTCAGAAAGGTGGAATCACAGGCGTCTCTGGGTGCCTTGAACATGCGACCCTGATCTAGGAAAGTATTTAGAGAGCTAAGGCAGAGAGAACCCAATTGCACGTGATATATGGGGTGGTACCCAGTAGCAACTGTGGCAGGCCATTAGCATGTTCCACGCGCCGACACAGATCATCAAAATGATCGAGTAATATTTCCTAAAGTTCACCAAATGCTTTTCTACCCAGACGCTTACTACGAGATGGACTGAGCTCCAAGTTGGGATAGCAATGGGATGTACGATTTCATCGAGACTGTTGTTATGGTTATGCAGGTCATGTTAGACGGGGCTGCCAGATACGGGCAAGGCCTTCAGATTGGGGACCACTGGATGCCGCCACTACATGCATTTAAGGATGACACAACTATCATAACGGGCAGTGAGGAAGATGCCTACACGATTCTGAAAAGGTTGGACAGCTCGTCGAATGGTGTCGAATGCAGTTCAAACCGCAAAAATTGAGAAGTCTGTCAATCCTTAAAGGTAAGGTAGCGGCAGTCAGTTTCACGGTGGCAAAGAAACGGATACCCACGGCTCTACAGGAACCAGTGAAGAGCCTCGGCCGCGTCTGCAATTCGAAGTTATCTGATAGAGCTGAAGTCCGGCTCATACATGAGTCACTGGCTACAGGCCTGCCTGCAAATGAGCGGTGTACGCTGATGGGAAAGTTCAAGGTCTGGTTTCTCCAGTTTATGTTGATTCCAAAACTCCACTGGCCGCTGCTCGTGAGGAAATGGCTTGGGGCACCTCCTTGCCTGACCCATGTGGCTCTGAACTGTACGCAGGCTAGGCTTGTACTTCTGTTCAAGTCAATAACCAAAGAGTTTAAAGTCGGCAAGGTAAGACTCACGATGATGCTGCGCATGTCTTGAGACCACACAGTGGCAGCTGTCCAGCCCACTCTAAAGACATGTAAGGTCCTAGATGCGATACAATCTGCTCAAGATGCACTGAAATTGAAAGAAGCCATGGGGTACACACAAACCGAACGATGCGGCCTAGTTCATGGGAAAGTCAGTTGGTGGCCCAAAGCCACGGTCAACTAGCGCAGAGACATGGTAATACAGTAGATAAGGGACACCAAAGATGAGACTCAGGTCCAAAAACCAGCCTAGCAGTCGCAGTAAGGCCAGTGGATCGGCCTCGAGAGGGCCTTGCCACAAATACTCACATAGGGTGAGATCTGGTGAATGGCCCCGCTGCGGCTGAGCTTTGTCATAAGATCTGTGTACGATGTGTTACCGTCTGGCGTCAACATGGCATGAAACTACCGACTGGACATGCCCACTATGCAGAGCTAAGCAGTCGCTCTAGCCGTATTGTCTGCATACAGAAAAGCCCTAGGCCACGGACGATACACTTGGCGCACAATAAAGTCTTAAAAGAGTTAGCGGACATTGTGGACCAAGCCAGGATGAGGGCCAATGCAAGGGCTAGTCCCACCATCACCCCCATGCGCTTCCTCAAGGCTGGGCAGATTTATAAAGGTAAAATCAACAAGGTCGCATAAACTCCATCAATACTTGACTGTGCGAGGGACTGGTTACTGGCTGTCCACCTGCCTGGTTTCAAAAGGTACCCAGAGTCAATCGGGAAGACCAGCCTGAGACCTGACATAGTCCTGCACTCTGATTGAGCTGACCGTGCTGTACCAGTCACGGATAAAAGAAAATTACCTGTACAAGCTCAAGAAGTACTGTAAGGTCGTGGCCGGTGTGAGGAGAGACGAAGCGTACGCAGTAAAAATCTTCGCTGTCGAGATAGGCTCAAGAGATCTTATCTCCACTTTCACGTACAATGTTCTAAAGCAGCTGGGCTTGCCAGGAAACGAGCTCAAACAGTCACTAAAACAAGCTGCTGAAAGAGCTTTGAGCTGGCTCTGGACGCAACAGAACTTCGTAAGGGATAGGCCTCGGTAGACTGGTCTCAGTCCCTAGCAAAAAAAGAGCTTCTTAACCCTTAAAAACCAAAATGTCCGATAAATGTCTGCCGGTGTCTCTCTGCCAAAGACCAAAGTCCGATGAACCAACCATAAGCTTGTCACTCTGGTCATGAAGGTAGTCAACTGATCTAACTTGATACAGCGGCAACAATATAACACCAAATTTCACAGCACCTGTTGAAAGACACCATATCGTCTTGACCTTATCGAGTCTGATGAAGTACTGTAATGAAATATAGGCAGAAAGGGGTTAAATGAACAAAGCATACATTTTAGACCACCAACAAGGCATACTAATCCATCACTGTATGACATGACAGAAATGGGTGATTAGAAAGCTGGCCTGGCCAGCGATACAGAACATCTGCACGATGACCAGAGTTGAATTGAGTGCGGTTATCATGGTAAAACCATGACATCTGACAGTGAAGGATGGAAACATACGATAGATAGGAAGGTGAGCAACGCGATGCACGTGTCCAACTGAAAATATGTTTATCCAAACGTGACCACCAGAGACAGATGACAGGGAGTGATTGAGAACGCACGCGAGAAAGAGAGGGAAAGCGAGGTGAGGTCAGTGAGGATGGCACCTCGTGAGAGAACAGTTAGGACGGGACCGCTTGAGAGGACAGTTAGGACTGGACCGCTTGAGAGACCAGTTGGGAAAACTAGAGCTGTACTTCGTTTAGAAGATATATATATTAAACTTGGAGTTTAGCTAAGAGAGTGATTAAGGAACTCATAGAGAGACATACGAATAGCCAGTAATAAGATAATGAAGTGTTCCTATACTATTGGTTATTGAAATGATGCATTCTGTTTGACTTGATAATATTGTGAATGAATAAACTGCTGTGTAATTGTTACACCACTGGCCTTGTTCTTGAGTATGATTCAAGAGAGCTACATCTATATCCATTAAACATTTGGTCCGAACTAGGCACATCTATTTCTTGGGGGATGTGAAGACACGACTGTGTCACAGTACAGCAAGGGAAGATCGGGGCCTGGCTTCATGTCCCAGGTCGACCCACCTTCCAAGATTGTTTAGGGAAGCAATGGACAGAAACAACTGTCGACACGAAGGAGCTCTATTGATGACCGGTGGACCCCTGCTGTGTATGCTCCCGTGTGGATCTCTATTGATGACCGGTGGACCCCTGCTGTGTATGCTCCCGTGTGGATCTCTATTGATGACCGGTGGACCCCTGCTGTGTATGCTCCCGTGTGGATCTCTATTGATGACCGGTGGACCCCTGCTGTGTATGCTCCCGTGTGGAGTTTTTTTAAATTTTCCTAAAAATGGAGCCCTGATGCACAAACGGGGAGATAATGAATGCAAGCTGAGAGATCAAAAGGGCAGAATGTTACAGAATGTTAAGACGTGCATGTGTGCCTCACTGCAAACCCTCAGGAGAAAGAGTTTGTTTGTTCACTAGAAACTCACCTGTAACAGTTACCATGCGTGTCTTCTGCATCTGAGGTCTCATCCTCTTCCTCCTCTTCATGCTCTTCCTCGTGCTCCTCCTCCTCTTCACTGCCAGACTCAAATGAGGAGAAATCTGCTACTGCTTCTTCCATCTAGCAGCGAGACAATGAGAAGAAGTACATGATGAAACAAAAACTGGTCAAAGCAACACAAGTAGTCAACAACAGTGTTCAGGAGAAGTGCACACAGTCAAACAGAAACATGCACAAGTAGGAAGAAGGAGACTGGCTTCCACTGCCATCTGTGTTTGCCAACAGCTTGTCCTCTGTTGTGTCAGCTGTGAATGTCAACAGCTGGGCCCCTGTTGTGTCAGCTGTGTATGCCAACAGCTGGGCCCCTGTTGTGTCAGCTGTGTATGCCAACAGCTGGGCCTTTGTTGTGTCAGCTGTGTATGCCAACAGCTGGGCCTTTGTTGTGTCAGCTGTGTATGCCAACAGCTGGTCCTCTGTTGTGTCAGCTGTGTATGACAACAGCTGGTCCTCTGTTGTGTCAGCTGTGTATGCCAACAGCTGGGCCTCTGTTGTGTCAGCTGTGTATGCCAACAGCTGGGCCTCTGTTGTGTCAGCTGTGTATGCCAACAGCTGGTCCTCTGTTGTGTCAGCTGTGTATGCCAACAGCTGGGCCTCTGTTGTGTCAGCTGTGTATGCCAACAGCTGGGCCCCTGTTGTGTCAGCTGTGTATGCCAACAGCTGGGCCTTTGTTGTGTCAGCTGTGTATGCCAACAGCTGGTCCTCTGTTGTGTCAGCTGTGTATGCCAACAGCTTGTCCTCTGTTGTGTCAGCTACGTATGCCAACAGCTGGGCCTCTGTTGTGTCAGCTGTGTATGCCCACAGCTTGTCCTCTGTTGTGTCAGCTGTGTATGCCAACAGCTTGTCCTCTGTTGTGTCAGCTGTGAATGTCAACAGCTGGGCCCCTGTTGTGTCAGCTGTGTATGCCAACAGCTGGGCCTCTGTTGTGTCAGCTGTGTATGCCAACAGCTGGGCCCCTGTTGTGTCAGCTGTGTATGCCAACAGCTGGGCCTCTGTTGTGTCAGCTGTGAATGCCAACAGCTTGTCCTTTGTTGTGTTAGCTGCTCTTCCAAACATTCATCTCTCCCACATTATATACACATTCACACACATAAATACACACATACACCTACTTACCCACCCACATACATATACGCACACTCATATGCATGCATACATACATTCATACATGTGTGTATGTGTCTGCATGTGTGTATGTATGTGTGTATATATTTATGTGTGTGTATATATGTATGTATGTATGTATGTATGCATGTGTGTGTGTGTATATATGTGGATATGTATGCATGTGTCTGTATATGAGTTGGGTGGGTGTGTGCGCATTTTACCACCCATGCTTTTGTATTTTTGCTTGATATTTATAATATGCATTTTATTCTTCTTCTTTTTCTTCTCTTCCACCTTGCACCTCAGCGAAGTGTCGGGGGGAGATGTAACGTTCACTGATCAGCTCCGTCAAGAGTACTATTAAAACTGATGTTCATTTCAGTAAGGCTGTTCTTAATGCCATCACTCCACCTTTTCTGAGGTCATCCAGTCGCTCTATACCCGTTGTAACGTTTTAGTGTGGCTCGCTGTAGCAGATAGTACCAGGGCATTCTTGTTAGGTGTCCAAACCACTTCATTTGTTGTTCTTTGATGACCTGTAAGACTGGCTTTATTCCTAGCATTCGTGTGATTTGTCTTTCCTTGAAACTTCTGCAGCTCTTCTAAGGCATTTCATCTCTGTTGTCACAATTTTATATTCTTCACTGGAGTATGTAAGTGTCCATGTTTGGCACTGATAGCATATTATTGATAAATTACAACTGCTGTGTGAAAGGTGGGTGTTTGGAAGGGCCGAATGTACGATAGACCTGCGTGCCCAATTTGAGACCCTTTGAAAATAAAATGTGTTTTTCGTTCGTTCTCTCTTTCGCTGGCGAGCACGCATGTGCACACACACACACCCAATCATATATACACGGAGGTACATTAAGTGGTGTACAAAGACCACTGTCCCCTTGTTTACAACCAGGTGAAAAGGTGTGCAGTTTATACCCACCATATCAGTTGACCCCTACTTTTAAAAAAAAAGATATTTTAGGTTGTTAAAACTGGACCTATATGTGGCAAGCTCCCCGTGCGGGTTCCAGGGCCCCATTGTGGGGAACCAAGAACAGACCCACTGCCTCCCCAGCAAGCATGTCGTAAGAGTGGACTCACTGAGAGCTTTCTTTGAAGTTGGTGTGCATCTTCCTGAGAGGCAAGGAACCAACAATCTGTATACAAATATGGCAGATCTGTAAAACAGATGCACACGCAAAACTCAGGTCCTGGAACAAAGCCAAAGTCCAGAAATGGATGAACAACCAGGTCTTTCCACTGGAGTTTATAGCCGGTGAACACAGATAACATATGTGGCAAGTTAGGGTATTTGGAAAAACAACATATGTGGCAAGTTAGGGTATTTGGAAAAACAACATATGTGGCAAGTTAGGGTATTTGGAAAAACAACATACAGCTTCAATGGCTGCCTGATTCTGAGTCCGCACAAGTTCCATGTATTCTTCTGAGTCACCAACCGGAAAATAGGTGTCAAAAGCATTTGAATGCTGTAAACTCAAGTCCTCAGTCATGATGAGAAGTCAACTTGCCAGCTGCACCATCAAAACTCAAGCCTGCAAACGAACAAGTGAAATTACATTAGTCTGGTAACAAACGAACAGCAAGCGACTAAGTTTATCACATTTTTCTAAACCTAAAATAGATTTATATAAAACAAATTTAGCATATTCTGCTGCTCATTTACGGAACCATCTTCCACTCGATCTGAAAAATTACAAAGAGTTCTTATCCATTTAACCGCAAACTTGTTTAGTTCATGCTTAAAGTGATTATTTGCCACTTTAAATGTAATTAATAATCCATAATGCATCATCAATTTCTAATTAGATAAAGTGTGTATTAAATGTATGTATGTCTGATATGTATATGTGTGATATTATGTATGTGTAGGTATGTTTGTGTTTATATTTTGTGTCTGTATGATTGTGTGTATGGGTGCCCGAATAATATGAATTAGTGAATGTATGGGTGTTTGTAAAATACAGTTTTACTGCGAATCTTTGGACCCATCAAAGATGCAAACAGTGAGGAATGGAGAGTGAGAAGCAATAACCAAATTCATAATCTGTTTAAATCACCACTGATTACTGGCACCATGAGAGCTAATAGACTAAAATGGTTTGGGAATACTGAGAGAATGTCAGATGACAGAGAGGTAAAAACTGTATACACCAGGGAGATGAATGGTCATAGACCACAAGACAGACCAAGAAGATGATAGAGAGATAATGTCCAGACAGACCTGCAAACACTTGGTGTTACCAACTGGAAAGAGAAGGCCAACCATGAGATGTGAGGAGGTGGGTGATATCTGCAATTAACATCAAGGGCTCGGAACATTGAAGAAGATTGGTTTTTGTGCATGAAAAAAAATTATCACAGTCTCTGACTAATAAATAAGACAAATGATCCCTTGTCATGTGATACAGTGTCTCAAGCATATTGCGCTAGCCTCCATGTTTTCAGATCAACTTTCCTTCTGTCACAACCAACTCCGATATTTTCCTGCTCTTCTTGTGTCCATATAATGAGGAATATCTTCATATTAATTTATTACTGTCAATGACACTAAAATGTCAATACCCACACTTAGAATTGACACACAAGCTTTGTTAAGATAGATTAGATAATCTAATGTGTTTCTGGCTGTGGTAGCCTCAAAAGTATGAACTCAATATATAAAGTATCTAGAGCATTGGTCTCCAAGCTGCAACGCTCACTGAGGTTTCAAGGGTGGGTCAAGCAATTTTCAAAGTGAGTGCATTTCTGCTTGTAATAGACTTTATACTGACAATTTGTTTTACTTTAATGATAAATAAAATCTTTTTTACTACTATTTATTAAACACAACTACATTTGTGTTTTCATGAGCAATGTGTATATCTACCGGTAAAAATCTGAGTAATATTATAACACGCATTTTATTATAGACTGAGAACACATTCTGAATAGTACATATCCCTATGTCTGTGTCTGTTTTCCTTGTTGTGGAATCTACCTCTTTTCATTACATTTTGTTATGTTGGGGGGGGGGGGGTGCATAAACTAAAGGGAAGTGCCACCTGAAAAAAGCTTCCGACCATTTATCTAGACTAACACTGTCAATGGTGCTGAGGTGACAGCGACACCTACACTACAGTACACAGTGAAAGACATTCCTGAATGTCAGCTTGTCTTGCTAGTTGACTGGTAATCCATCCTGTAGCTGGGTGTGAGGCTTCCCTGAAGCTGAATGTGTAAACTGTAATGCTATCGTCTGCAAAGATACGCAGTACCTCGCGCTCCTGACAACAATGCTAGTAAATATACTATCTATACTCTGTGGTGGTGAGTTCCCGCACTTCTTTTTAGAAGGGAAAAAAATCTGTCACAATATGAAACATCTAGTGAGTAGTTTTATTGTATGTCAACTGTGACATGTCTGGCAGAGGAAGGTTCGGTGTTTGGAACATTATATTAATACTCACATCTGTAGCAGAAAACGATAACTTGTGACCGTGGTGATCGATACAGTCAGTCATAATAGTCAAGTGATAAGACGAATAGTTAAACATAGTCAATATCAATACAAGAACATGGAAAAGTGTATGTAGAATAAGACGCGACACTCACAGAAGCCGAGAACAGTAAACAAACACATACAAACGGGGCGGCTCAGCGAACAGAAACCCAGAGATACTGACAAAGGCCGGGGTTTGAAGCGACCGCCGTCAACCGTCCAGCTTTCATCGACTTCACACACCGGATGTTGCTTTACCCAGATATTGCCTTGTCCTAAATTGTGAACCATGGTAATAATGGTCCATATCTCCTGGTATTAGATATTTAGAGTGTCTGTAACTGTATGTAATAATGTTCCATATCTCCTGGTATTAGATATTTAGAGTGTCTGTAACTGTATGTAATAATGTTCCATATCTCCTGGTATTAGATATTTAGAGTGTCTGTATCTGTATGTTCTTCAAAGATCAGAACAACAAGGAAGATTGGCTAATAAACAGCATTATGTCTCAGGAGCTGAAATATTTTAGCCATATCAAGCGCTAACGACGGATTAGAAAAAAAAATAGCAGAAGGCATGGTACCAGGAAGGAGGGGCAGGGGCCGACCAACACGAAGATTGGCACTGGATATAAGTGACTAATTGAGTATGAAAGTACATGAGGCGGGAGAACTGGCGAGAGACCACGTTTCTTTCAAGCAGACTGTGATGAGAGCGACGTTCTGCAAAGGGCCTGTTTCATGATGATGATGCATCTGTTCGTGCACTTTATATTCGTTACCTGTCTATACTATCTTATGTTTACGTTTGTTTTCTGTCTATACTATCTTATGCTTATCTTCGTTTCCTGTCTAAACTATCTTATGTTTATATTCGTTACCTGTCTATAGTATCTTATGTTTATGTTCGTTGCCTGTCTATACTATCTTATGTTTATATTCGTTTCCTGTCTATGCTATCTTATGTTTATATTCGTAACCTGTCTATACTATCTTATGTTTATATTCGTAACCTGTCTATACTATCTTATGTTTATGTTCGTTTCCTGTCTATACTATCTTATGTTTATATTCGTTACCTGTCTTTACTTTCTTATCTTTATATTCGTTTCCTGTCTATACTATCCTATGTTTATGTTCGTCTTCTGTCTATACTATCTATGTTTATATTCGTTTCCTGTCTATTCTATCTTATGTTAATGTTCGTTTCCTGTCTATACTATCTTTGTTTATGTCCGTTACCTGCTTATACTATCTAAGTTTATGTTCGTAACCTGTCTATGCTATCTTATATTTGTGTTTGTTTCCTGTCTATGCTATCTTATGTTTATATTCATTTCCTGTCTATACTTTCTTATCTTTATATTCGTTTAATGTCTATACTATCTTATGTTTATATTCGTTACCTGTCTATACTATCTTTTGTTTATATTCGTTAGCTGTTTATACTATGTTATGTTTATATTCGTTTCCTGCTATTCGTTTCCCATGAAGTACGTGTTGTCACCGTCTACAGCTCATCACATGTAGTACGTGTTGTCACCGTCTACAGCTCATCCCATGTAGTACACGTTGTCATCCTCTACAGCTCATCCCATGTAGTACACGTAGTCATCGTCTACAGCTTATCCCATGTAGTACACGTTGTCATCGTCTACAGCTCATCCCGTGTAGTACACGTTGTCATCGTCTACAGCTCATCCCATGTAGTACATGTTGTCATCGTCTACAGCTCATCCCATGTAGTACACGTAGTCATCGTCTACAGCTCATCCCGTGAAGTACACGTTGTCATCTCTACAGCTCATCCCATGTAGTACATGTTGTCATCGTCTACAGCTCATCCCATGTAGTACGAATTGTCACCGTCTACAGCCCATCCCATGTAGTACACGCTGTCATCCTCTACAGCTCATCCCATGTAGTACACGTTGTCACCGTCTACAGCTCATCCCATGTAGTACACGTTTTCACCGTCTACAGCTCATCCCATGTAGTACACGTTGCCATCGTCTACAGCTTATCCCGTGTAGCACACGTTGTTATAGTCTACAGCTCATCCCATGTAGTACACGTTGTCACGGTCTACTGCTCATCCCATGTAGTACACGTTGTCATCGTCTACAGCTCATCCCATGTAGTACGTGTTGTCACCGTCTACAGATCATCCCATGTAGTACACGTTGTCATCCTCTACAGCTGATCCCATGTAGTACACGTTGTCATCGTCTACAACTCATCCCATGTAGTACGTGTTGTCATCGTCTACAGCTCATCCCATGTAGTACACGTTGTCATCGTCTACAACTCATCCCATGTAGTACACGTTGTCACCGTCTACAGCTCATCCCATGTAGTACACGTTGTCATCGTCTACAACTCATCCCATGTAGTACACGTTGTCATCGTCTACAACTCATCCCATGTAGTACACGTTGTCATCGTCTACAGCTGATCCCATGTATTACGTGTTGTCATGGTCTACAGCTCATCCCATGTAGTACGTGTTGTCACCGTCTACAGCTCATCCCATGTAGTACACGTTGTCATGGTCTACAGCTCATCCCATGTAGTACGTGTTGTCACCGTCTACAGCTCATCCCATGTAGTACACGTTGTCATAGTCTACAGCTCATCACATGTAGTACACGTTGTCATCGTCTACAGCTCATCCCATGTAGTACGTGTTGTCACCGTCTACAGCTCATCCCATGTAGTACACGTTGTCATCGTCTACAGCTCATCACATGTAGTACACGTTGTCATCGTCTACAGCTCATCCCATGTAGTACGTGTTGTCACCGTCTACAGCTGATCCCATGTAGTACACGTTGTCATCGTCTACAGCTCATCACATGTAGTACACGTTGTCACCGTCTACAGCTGATCCCATGTAGTACACGTTGTCACCGCCTACAGCTGATCCCATGTAGTAGACGTTGTCACCGTCTACAGCTCATCACATGTAGTTCGCGTTACTGGTAGTCAACTTTCAAAAAATAATATCCGGTTCAACCCTCAGGATTATAATTGGGATCTATAGTGTTAACAAACCATGTCTTTCCCCCCCCCCCCCATTTTCCCCTTCTTTGCTTATCACATTTTCCGCTCTGCCTTGTGTTTTTATAGTTTAACATACTTTATGATAAAGCAGACATAAAGAAGGCTCCATGGGCTTAAATAGACAGTGAAAGAGAACAAAAAACCCACACATTGAAAATCTAATTTATGGAAGATATTCCACAACGATAAGGAAACCTAGGCGGGCTTTTAATCATGTTACAACTTAAACTACGAGTATTAGAGTGTCGACTCTTGGTTAGCACTAAAGAGGCAGACAGCGCACATATGGAAATGGCCCGAGTGCAATGATGTCAGTCCAATTCAATTGATTCACTATCTCGCTATTTAATTCTCTCTGTCGCGCAGAATCGTTTGGTTGTAAAATGTGAACATCGGCAAACCTAAGTAGCTGGCTACCATTGATTTCCACTGCTGTGACGTGAGATGACTGCAGTCAGTCCACTACTGTTGTCTGTTGTAACGTGAGATGACTGCAGTCAGTCCACTACTGTTGTCTGTTGTAACGTGAGATGACTGCAGTCAGTCCACTACTGGTGTCTGTAGTGACGTGAGATGACTGCAGTCAGTCCACTAGTGGTGTCTGTTGTGACGTGAGATGACTGCATGCAGTCCACTAGTGGTGTCTGTTGTAACGTGAGATGACTGCAGTCAGTCCACTACTGGTGTCTGTTGTGACGTGAGATGACTGCAGTCAGTCCACTAGTGGTGTCTGTTGTAACGTGAGATGACTGCAGTCAGTCCACTACTGTTGTCTGTTGTGACGTGAGATGACTGCAGTCAGTCCACTAGTGGTGTCTGTTGTAACGTGAGATGACTGCAGTCAGTCCACTACTGTTGTCTGTTGTGACGTGAGATGACTGCATGCAGTCCACTAGTTGTCTGTTGTAACGTGAGATGACTGCAGTCAGTCCACTAGTGGTGTCTGTTGTAACGTGAGATGACTGCAGTCAGTCCACTACTGTTGTCTGTTGTAACGTGAGATGACTGCAGTCAGTCCACTACTGTTGTCTGTTGTGACGTGAGATGACTGCAGTCAGTCCACTAGTGGTGTCTGTTGTAACGTGAGATGACTGCAGTCAGTCCACTACTGGTGTCTGTTGTGTAATTAATGCATGTTCTATGTGTTCGTGACTAGTGTTGATTCCACTCACTAGCATCGATATGGACGCGCCAAATTCAGGGCTGTAGTTGTCGAATCTAACATACCAGCGGTTGTGTGCTGTATGTAGCCGTATGAGTTCTTTACAGGGCCAAATAGGCGAATTCAGTTCGTTAGTCTGTGGGTCAAGAAAACCATTTTGCACTCAAGACGTGTGCGTGACTGAAGAGGCAAGCAACACAACGGATTGAGAGGAGAGAGCATCACAAGTGTCAGGTTTACCTATTGGTTGCGGCTGTTTGGCGGGAAGAGAGCCGCCAGGCGTATGGACTTCTTCGGGACATCCCCTGTCTCTTCCCTAGACATCCCCTGTCTCTTCCCTAGACATCCATTGCCTCTTCCCTAGACATTTCCTGTCTCTTCCCTAGACGTTTCCTGCCTCTTCCATAGACGCGTTTGTCTTGGTGAATCGAATGCTCCATTGACCAGGCTACGCTTCGTACAGGGCCGAGACAAAGTTCGCGAACTGTGACAAAAAGCCACCAAGTGGCGGGCACGGCATTGGACATTCAGAATACAAACAGGAGACAGGGACGCGATTGGTTGGACAGAGTATATTGTTAGAATAATATTTTAGTGACAGCATAGATTGTGCTAAGTGTTACGTTAAGTTGAGATGAGTTAAGAATTGACATCACAGCACTCGGGGCATTCCCATGCATGCTCCGTCCTCATCTTCAGCAGCTAGCGCAGAGTTCCACTGCTGATGATACCGGTCACAATCTGGTTAAAAGTCCGTCTTGCCTTTCCTATGAGTGTAGTGAGCCGGCCAGACCCTCTGGTTACACACATGTTCCTCATTCTCTCCAGGCCATAATAATCTTCTTTCTCTACAGATTCCGTTGCTTGTTCCCAAATAGCCTTGACCATATCTGCCTTGTCATGTATCAGTTCACCACCCAGTGGTGCAGATCCAGCCAATTTGTCTGTCTGTTCATAACCAACCACGCCGGCATGGCCTGGAGAAAAGATACAATGTATGCTTACCACCCGTGACCTTTCAAGTGAAGCTTGCCACCTACTACTAATACTTCTATTCTACGGTCTGGTCCTTTCACCCATTGAATACGCTCTGGCCATCCTCACTGTCAGTGCTACCCAGATTGAAAGACTCGAAAAGGTGCAAAATGAAGCCATGCGCATTATTTTGGGATGTACAAGAGACACATCCTGTGAAGCAATGAGGTATCTACTTGACTTTCCAACAATGAACCAAAGGATCAGGATGTGGAGGGCTCGGGCATACCTCAAAATATGTGCTGATAAGAAACACCCACTGCATCAAGCGCTTTTTAGTGAAAAGGGCGACAGACTGAAGAGGGGAAAATCGTGGCTAGGTCGGGCAGAAGATGTTATTAGGCAAATATGCAGCCTAACCGACATCATACCTGGTGCAGAATGGATACCTGTGCCTCAGGCGTTTATTTGTACATTTTCCTGTATTGTCACACTCAACAGGCGATGTAGAGAAGAGAATCCTGTTGCTGTTAATGCAGAGGTCAACGCTCTCATCGGTGAAAATTCAGACGAAGCAGATGCACTAATCTATACAGACGGATCCGTTATACGCCAAAGAAGAAGCGCATGGGCATTTACATCACGCTCAGCGGGCAGAACAGTCAAAGAAGCCAACGGTGCCTTCTCCATGACAACCAGCAGCATGACGATGGAGGTGATGGCAGTGACGCAAGCGTTTGCCTGGCTTGAAACACAAAAATACACCCGCATATGTATACTCAGTGATTCAATGAGTATGATCCGGAGGGTTCAGGCAGGTTCAGTGCGAAGACAATGGCTTGAATCATTACAGAAGTCCACTGTGCGTGGAGTCACCTTTATTTTTGTTCCGGGACACGCAGGCGTCGATGGAAATGAAAGAGCTGACAGGTTGGCTGGATCCGCTATCACTACCGACGGTCGGCCTATGGATCATGCTGATATTATCAATGCCCTCAGAGAAATGGGAAGGATAGAGGACTTTGGTGGCAGTGAATCCACATCACTCGCCAGAATGGCAGACTTGGGAATTAAGATTGGCACAGCAAAAAACGAGACGCACACCGGACACGTCAGAAGACTTGTTAATCAACATAGAACTGGTACTATTAGCCATCAGACGTTGGGGTTCATACTGAGGGGAGGATCTGAGCACCTATGGACATGTCCGGAGTGCAATGACGATAACCCAACTAACTAACTAACTAACTAACTAACTAACTAACTAACTAACTTGCCACCCTGCTCGAAGCATCCCTGTCTGCACCTTTCTCAGCATGCTTTCGGAGTCTGTTACAATTACAACATGTGTGTGCATCTTGTTCTCTAGCCATCGGAGAGCTGCAGTTACCGCCGCCATTCTCTTGCTAGATGTTGTGATGACGAATGCTAGGCTGTCTTACACTAAAGATTTTCCATTAGCTTTCGCTAAGTACCCCCAGGCACTTCTCTTTCCTCTCAACACTGAACCATCTGTATAGATAATCAGATCACATGGGCGTGAATCAACTGTTGGACTTCAACCTCCGTAGCACCCGCTGGCCACTCTCTGCACACCCGGCCCAATGTTATCTCACAATTTCCTCATCTTCACCCTCTCTTGGCGGCTTGCTGAAGATGACGTAAGGCATAGAGCACGTGCTCCGTAGCTCCTACGACAATTCCTACTAAGTTACTATTATTAGTGTTACGTTATGATAGTATAGCTTCAGTGTTGTGCAGCGACAGGTGTAGTGTTGTGCAGCGACAGGTGTAGTGTTGTGCAGCGACAGGTGTTGTGTTGTGCAGCGACAGGTGTAGTGTTGTGCAGCGACAGGTGTGTTGTGCAGCGACAGGTGTAGTGTTGTGCAGCGACAGGTGTAGTGTTGTGCAGCGACAGGTGTTGTGTTGTGCAGCGACAGGTGTAGTGTTGCCCTTTATTGCGTAAGCATTGTTGTGGTATTCTGATAAGTAGAATCGGGGGTTGATATGGTTTTTGTGATGATATCTATTCTCAGCACACTGGCCCTGCACTCGACGGCCGCTCTGCGACCCTGGTGAGGTCCAGTGGCATATGATAAGTGTATCCTGTATAGGTGTGGTTGCAGTTTTGGAAGTTGTCCATGGGAACCTTCAGGGGTGACTAGTAAATGTAAAGCTAGCACAGCCAGTATTCGGGTCATATGTGCCCACACAGCGGGAAGCCAACTGTCCTACTGTTTATCTGTGATTTACATTAAAGATTGTCATGTGTGCTCAGTGGGTGTCCGGTTTCGGTGTGTTTTAGGGTAGATTGTCATAGGCCCACACAGTAGGCCACGTACCATCAAGGTTAGAGGTCGGTGACATACCGCCTCTACTTTTGTGCAGCCTCAATGGTGGACCCAAGAAGTAGAACAGGCATGGAGAGCAAAGCAAACAGCAGTTAAAAAATTACAGAAAGTGTGAAATACACACAATGTTACAAGGGGGTTGTGGAAGCTGAAAGGATTAGAAGAGAAAAATGTAGAAAAGTCAAAACGGTGAGCAGCAGATGTAAAGAAGGCTAAATGGGAACATTTTATGAATGAGAGCAATGTTGAAACCTCCCTTCTAGACCAATTGTCAGTCAAGGCTAAGGGTCTGGTCTGCTTCACCACGAGATTTCCTTAATCTAAGATATTGCTAACATCCTCCCTGAAGCCATCAGTACAAGTTAACATCCTCCCTGAAGTCATCAGTACAAGCTTACATCCTCCCTGAAGCCATCAGTACAAGCTAACATCCTCCCTGAAGCCATCAGTACAAGCTTACATCCTCCCTGAAGCCATCAGTACAAGTTAGCCTCATCCCTGAAGCCATCAGTACAAGTTAACATCCTCCCTGTAGCCATCAGTACAAGCTAACATCCTCCCTGAAGCCATCAGTACAAGCTAACATCCTCCCTGAAGCCATCAGTACAAGCTAACATCCTCCCTGAAGCCATCAGTACAAGCTAACATCCTCCCTGTAGCCATCAGTACAAGCTAACATCCTCCCTGTAGCCATCAGTACAAGCTTACATCCTCCCTGAAGCCATCAGTACAAGTTAGCATCCTCCCTGAAGCCATCAGTATAAGTTAACATCATCCCTGTAGCCATCAGTATAAGTTAACATCCTCCCTGTAGCCATCAGTACAAGCTTACATCCTCCCTGAAGTCATCAGTACAAGTTAGCATCCTCCCTGAAGTCATCAGTACAAGTTAACATCCTCCCTGAAGCCATCAGTACAAGTTAGCATCCTCCCTGAAGCCATCAGTACAAGTTAGCCTCATCCCTGAAGCCATCAGTACAAGCTTACATCCTCCCTAAAGCCATCAGTACAAGCTAACATCCTCCCTGAAGCCATCAGTACAAGCTTACATCCTCCCTGAAGCCATCAGTACAAGCTAACATCCTCCCTGTAGTCATCAGGACAAGCTTACATCCTCCCTGAAGCCATCAGTACAAGTTAACATCCTCCCTGAAGCCATCAGTACAAGCTAACATCCTCCCTGAAGCCATCAGTACAAGCTAACATCCTCCCTGAAGCCATCAGTACAAGCTAACATCCTCCCTGAAGCCATCAGTACAAGCTAACATCCTCCCTGAAGCCATCAGTACAAGCTTACATCCTCCCTGAAGCCATCAGTACAAGCTAACATCCTCCCTGTAGTCATCAGGACAAGCTTACATCCTCCCTGAAGCCATCAGTACAAGTTAGCATCCTCCCTGAAGCCATCAGTATAAGTTAACATCATCCCTGTAGCCATCAGTATAAGTTAACATCCTCCCTGTAGCCATCAGTACAAGCTTACATCCTCCCTGAAGTCATCAGTACAAGTTAGCATCCTCCCTGAAGTCATCAGTACAAGTTAACATCCTCCCTGAAGCCATCAGTACAAGTTAGCATCCTCCCTGAAGCCATCAGTACAAGTTAGCCTCATCCCTGAAGCCATCAGTACAAGCTTACATCCTCCCTAAAGCCATCAGTACAAGCTAACATCCTCCCTGAAGCCATCAGTACAAGCTTACATCCTCCCTGAAGCCATCAGTACAAGCTTACATCCTCCCTGAAGCCATCAGTACAAGCTTACATCCTCCCTGAAGCCATCAGTACAAGCTTACATCCTCCCTGAAGTCATCAGTACAAGCTTACATCCTCCCTGAAGTCATCAGTACAAGCTTACATCCTCCCTGAAGTCATCAGTACAAGCTTACATCCTCCCTGAAGCCATCAGTACAAGCTAACATCCTCCCTGAAGTCCTCAGTACAAGCTTACATCCTCCCTGAAGTCATCAGTACAAGTGAGAAATAAAAAAAAAAAAAAATCAAACAAGAGACACAAGCTTTGAAAAACTATAAGCATACAGATGCACATCCTAAAATTAAAAGATTTATTTACACAAATTACATACTTAAAACATGTTAAATACATTATGCTAAAACATGTTAATATTACAAATTACATACTTAAAACTTGTTAAAATACATTATGCTAAAACATGTTAAAATTACAAATTACATACTTAAAACTTGTTAAATACATTATGCTAAAACATGTTAAAATTACAAATTACATACTTAAAACTTGTTAAAATACATTATGCTAAAACATGTTAAAATTACAAATTACATACTTAAAACATGTTAAAATACATTATGCTAAAACATGTTAAAATACATTATGCTTTGTACACTTTCTTCTCTCAATCACCTGCAAGATTGTCCTTATGTTTAACAAGTACAAACTGTCAAATTCAGTGTTCTTTACAGGACTTTGTAGAACCAACTCCAGTATTGTTTGGCTGTTCATGATTTTACGAGGCAATTTGAGGTTCTGTAGTTTATCACTGTACGGCTGGCTCTCTATATGACTGTCAACATCAACACAAGGCATGGTACTGGACGGCTGGCTCTCTATACAACTGTTCACATCAACACAAGGCATGGTACTGGACGGCTAGCTCTCTATACAACTGTCAACATCAACACAAGGCATGGTACTGGACGGCTAGCTCTCTATACAACTGTTCACATCAACACAAGGCATGGTACTGGATGGCTAGCTCTCTATACAACTGTCAACATCAACACAAGGCATAGTACTGTATGGCTAGCTCTCTATACAACTGTCAACATCAACACAAGGCATGGTACTGGATGGCTAGCTCTCTATACAACTGTCAACATCAACACAAGGCATGGTACTGGATGGCTAGCTCTCTATACAACTGTTCACATCAACACAAGGCATGGTACTGGATGGCTAGCTCTCTATACAACTGTTCACATCAACACAAGGCATGGTACTGGATGGCTAGCTCTCTATACAACTGTCAACATCAACACAAGGCATAGTACTGGATGGCTAGCTCTCTATACAACTGTCAACATCAACACAAGGCATGGTACTGGACGGCTAGCTCTCTATACAACTGTCAACATCACACAACACAAGCTCTCTATACAACTGTCAACATCAACATGGTACAACTGGCATGGCTGGACGGCTAGCTCTCTATACAACTGTTCACATCAACACAAGGCATGGTACTGGACGGCTAGCTCTCTATACAACTGTTCACATCAACACAAGGCATAGTATTGGATGGCTGGCTCTCTATACAACTGTCAACATCAACACAAGGCATGGTACATACAGACGGCTAGCTCCAGTTTCCATGCACGTATGGAAACAGAAATGACTGACTAGGTGGTCTGCACACCTGCAACAACAACAGTATGGAAACAGAAATGACTGACTAGGTGGTCTGCACACCTGCAACAACAACAGTATGGAAACAGAAATGACTGACTAGGTGGTCTGTACACCTGCAACAACAACAGTATGGAAACAGAAATGACTGACTAGGTGGTCTGTACACCTGCAACAACAACAGTATGGAAACAGAAATGACTGACTAGGTGGTCTGCACACCTGCAACAACAACAGTATGGAAACAGAAATGACTGACTAGGTGGTCTGCACACACTCATATACTAAGCTGTAGATCTAGTTATCATTTTGGTGTAAGGTCTCCCCAACATACCAGCATGGTGTTGTTTCTTTGTGATTTCTCAATCTTCTATCTCAGAGAGTTCCATCTTGGCTCTCATGGACGATTCCCATTCTTTTTTTTGTCCATCTGCCTGTATGTTGGGGGAGTTTAACAGTGATGTACAAGATCCCACTGAGTTTTATGATTGGTTTCAATATTTTGATAGTGCACATGTAAACAGCCACAAGGAATAACAGAAAGAGGCAAGGGGAACTGATCACTCATGCCAGTAGCAAGGCATCACATTTTTTTTACATTGCTAAATTATTCTGTTAATTTGAAATAATTCCACTGATATAAATGTCACTGTTGGGTAACTACCCAATCATCTGCTTACCTTACTGAGCTCCTGTGTCATGCATCTCAGGTTTATCTCATTCAGTCGTGCTTTTAGAGCAGAATTGTCATTTCGTAACTGCACATTCTGGAATTTCTCAATGTCTAGTTCTGAGCGGGCTGATCTGAGCTCCTGTCTGTTTTATGCATAGAAAATCATTTGTAATATTATGACAACATTCTTATAAATGCTATATAGGAGGAAAAAGAAGTGAGCAAAAGGTCAGGCTGTGATAAAAGTGGGAGGATAAAACAGATATAGTACATCTAATTGGATGAAAGTGCAGAATTATGGTGGTGATAGATGGATATATGGTGGATTACCAATATGGAAAAGAAAAGGTAATAAGCAAGAATGCAACACTTATAGAGGCATTTCCCTTGAAGCCATGTATATACCATAGAGACGGTGTACTGTGTGCGTACGGTCATGTGGCAGGGCATACCATAGAGATGGTGGACTGTGTGTGTACAGCCATGTGGCAGGGCATACCATAGAGACAGTGTACTGTGCGCACAGTCATGTGGCAGGGCATACCATAGAGACAGTGTACTGTATGTGTACAGTCATGTGGCAGGGCATACCATAGAGGCGGTGTACTGTGTGTGTACAGTCATGTGGCAGGGCATACCATAGAGGCGGTGTAGTGTATATGTACTGTAATGTGGCAGGGCATACCATAGAGACGGTGTAGTGTATGTGTACTGTAATGTGGCAGGGCATACCATAGAGACAGTGTACTGTGTGTGTACAGTCATGTGGCAGGGCATACCATAGAGGCAGTGTAGTGTATGTGTACAGTCATGTGGCAGGGCATACCATAGAGACAGTGTACTGTGTGTGTACAGTCATGTGGCAGGGCATACCATAGAGACAGTGTACTGTGTGTGTACAGTCATGTGGCAGGGCATATCATAGAGGCGGTGTACTGTGTGTGTACAGTCATGTGGCAGGGCATTCCATAGAGGCGGTGTAGTGTATCAGTGTACTGTAATGTGGCAGGGCATACCATAGAGACGGTGTAGTGTATGTGTACTGTAATGTGGCAGGGCATACCATAGAGACAGTGTACTGTGTGTGTACAGTCATGTGGCAGGGCATACCATAGAGGCGGTGTAGTGTATGTGTACAGTCATGTGGCAGGGCATACCATAGAGACAGTGTACTGTGTGTGTACAGTCATGTGGCAGGGCATACCATAGAGACAGTGTACTGTGTGTGTACAGTCATGTGGCAGGGCATACCATAGAGGCGGTGTAGTGTATGTGTACTGTAATGTGGCAGGGCATACCATAGAGACAGTGTACTGTGTGTGTACTGTAATGTGGCAGGGCATACCATAGAGACAGTGTACTGTATGTGTACTGTAATGTGGCAGGGCATACCATAGAGGCGGTGTAGTGTATGTGTACTGTAATGTGGCAGGGCATACCATAGAGGCGGTGTAGTGTATGTGTACTGTAATGTGGCAGGGCATACCATAGAGACAGTGTACTGTGTGTGTACAGTCATGTGGCAGGGCATACCATAGAGGCGGTGTAGTGTATGTGTACTGTAATGTGGCAGGGCATACCATAGAGACAGTGTACTGTGTGTGTACAGTCATGTGGCAGGGCATACCATAGAGACGGTGTAGTGTTTGTATGGGCATGACTAGAGTTGACAAACAGGTCAGCAGGGTGGAAGAATGACTGTCCAGGTATGTGCTGGAATAGCAGAGGGAAACAGTCGGATACAGCTGGGAGAGCGATTAAATGTAGAAAAAGTGAACAATAGCTTGTTCTTCCGGGACTATTGTTAAGGTGCATGTTTGTAGCGTTCTGTTTGTAATTAGTCCTTGTTTTATCGTTGTGCTATCTTGTCCACAAGTGTTTACTTAACAGTAGGTTATCATTCTAGTGGCATTGTAATCGAGTCCTCCCCTTAAATATTGATAGAAATACTGAGATTTAATGAGATTCATGCTTGGCACTATATTGTGATAGTCTGTCGAAATCATCTTCTGTAATTTGTAAATATGATTAACTGTAATAAATGAATGTGATAGGGTCGTGTTGCATCTTAACGGGTAAGTGACATTAGATTGGCATTGACTGATGTTTTGGGTTTACACCAATGGGGTGGCCAAGATAGTGAAAATGTGCCTGCTGCTGGTTTCCACAAATCCACCACCGAGGCCTGTCGTTCTCAGACATCATCATCATCCCATTCAAGGGCACCCAATGTTGGAGTAAAGTTAAGTTTTTTGTTTTGAATTTGGTGTTGTCTGATTTGTTTTCTAGTCCTTGACGGTTCCATAAAGTTGAATTGGAACAGTAGCGCCGTTCATAACCTATCATTCTCGTCTCTCCTAATCATTGCATTTTGTTTTTGTAGGAGGTTGGCAAGGTTATTCTTGCATTGTCCCTAACGTTTATTAACTGCTAAGATAACATACAAGTACGTTTCAGCTGTACTGCCATTCTATTCTTGCCAGAAAAGCCATCTTTTCCACACTTAAATTGGTGTCCCAACTGTATCACGCCGAGCGGCAGTTTCCCTCTGCTAGTCCAGCACATACCTGGACAGTCATGCATCCACCGTGCTGACCTGTCCCTCAACTCTCATCATGACCATACACACACAGTACACCGTCTCTATGGTATGCCCTGCCACATGACTGTACCCACACACTACACCGTCTCTATGGTATGCCCTGCCACATGACTGTACCCACACACTACACCGTCTCCATGGTACGTTCCGCCACATGACTGTACACACACTACACCGTCTCTATGGTATGCCCTGCCACATGACTGTACCCACACACTACACCGTCTCTATGGTATGCCCTGCCACATGACTGTACCCACACACTACACCGTCTCTATGGTATGCCCTGCCACATGACTGTACCCACACACTACACCGTCTCTATGGTATGCCCTGCCACATGACTACACACACTACACCGTCTCCATGGTACGTTCCGCCACATGACTGTACACACACTACACCGTCTCTATGGTATGCACTGCCACATGACTGTACACACAGGGTTCTGACAGGGATTTCCTTGAAAACTATGGTATAAATGGAACAGTGCTAGATTGTGTAAGAGCTATTCATAGAGAAAGTGAAAGTGCCGTTCAGAACAAGAGCTGGCCTCATAGACTGGTTCCCAGTAACATCAGAAGGCAAGGGTGTGTTCTTTCACCTTTGATTTTTATAATATTCATGGACAATGTTAATAAAATAGACATAACATCACCAGATGTTGATAAACCGAAAGACTTCAATGAGGTGCTCTTTGCCGATGATCAGTGCATATTTCACAGTGAAAGTAAGCAGCTGCAGGACCACATAAGCCCACTACACAACAATTGCTTTAAACATCACATGAAGATCAATTTTGAAAAAAACAGAAGTCATGAGAATAAGTTGAGAGCAACAAACCACCGACATAAAGATCAAAGTCTGAAACAAGCGTAAGAATTAATATACTTGGGAAGCATATTTACACACAATGGTAAAATAGACAGATAGAAACAAGAATTCAACAAGCCAAAAATATCACGTACCAACTTGCCCCAATTTTAAAACATCCTGCTATCGAAATAGAGACAAAAAGACAAATTATAAATACAATATGTATGCTCACTTTAGGTGACCAATGTCAGACTTGGACATTGACAAAAGAACACGAAAAAACTAACCACCTGCGAGATGAGATGTTTAAGAATGGCTGTGAATAAAATCAGAAGAGATCAAGTGAGAAATGACGTGATCACAAGAACTGTTGGAACAACACCCATCATCAAATTTATTGAGAAACAAAGAATGAAATGGTTTGGCCATCTAATGAGTATGAAACAAACGATGCCAGCAGAAAGAGTGTACAACCTGAAAATAGAAACATCAAGAGACAGGGGATACAGAGAAGAATATGAATTGAAGGAGTCACTGACACCTTGAGACTGCATAACATCACGGCATATCAAGTGACTGGCGCATTAGGGCTCAGCTGCCGGTCGTCTGATGAATTGCCTAGCGGCAAAAGCAGATATTGACAAATGATAGAAAAAAGATGGATAAACAGATAAAAACACATTGACACACACCTGAGTGTACTGAGTTTATCTTCAAATTCTGTCTCTAGATTCTTCTGGCATTCAATCAGTGCATAATGTCTCTCCTGGTTGTGCTTATCGTTGATCTCATGAAGGTGATGGAGGAGTCGCTGGGCCAGCTGACTCTGCTCTGTTTGCCTCTGCTGCTCTAGAGTGAGGAGCTGGTTGGATCTCTGGAGAGAAAGAGATAATCATTGTACAGTGGCATGTCTAGAGGGCCTGGTTCTACCCTCCTCTTGACACAGCAGCATCTATATCTAGGACAGTTCTACCCTCCTCTTGACACAGTAGCATCTATATCTAGGACAGTTCTACCCTCCTCTTGACACAGTAGCATCTATATCTAGGACAGTTCTACCCTCCTCTTGACACAGTAGCATCTATATCTAGGACAGTTCTACCTTCATCTTGACACAGTAGCATCTATATCTAGGACAGTTCTATCCTCCTCTTGACACAGCAGCATCTATATCTAGGACAGTTCTACCCTCCTCTTGACACAGTAGCATCTATATCTAGGACAGTTCTACCTTCATCTTGACACAGTAGCATCTATATCTAGGACAGTTCTATCCTCCTCTTGACACAGCTGCATCTATATCTAGGACAGTTCTATCCTCCTCTTGACACAGCAGCATCTATATCTAGGACAGTTCTACCCTCCTCTTGACACAGTAGCATCTATATCTAGGATAGTTCTACCACCTCTTGACACAGTAGCATTTATATCTAGGACAGTTTTACCGCCCCACACACAAGGTGCAGGTTGTTGTGTATCCTTTACAGGATGTTGCAGAACCAACCCCAACAGCTCCCGGCTGTTGTGGTTTTTCTAGGCAAATTTACGTCCAGTAGTTTGCCATTGCTTTCTGGACAGCCACACACAAGGCAGCATCTATATCTAGGACACATTAGTTCTCTCTCCTCCCTCAAAAGGATAGCATCTATAGCTAGGATGCCACCACTCACACAGAATGGTGTCTACATCCAGGACGATGTTCATTTATAGCTCCACCACTCACACAGAACAGTGTCTACATCAAGCACAGATTCATTTATAGCTACACCACTCACACAGAACAGTGTCTACATCCAGGACAGATTCATTTATAGCTCCACCACTCACACAGAACAGTGTCTACATCCAGGACAGATTCATTTATAGTTCTACCACTCACACAGAACAGTTTCTACATCCAGGACAGATTCATTTATAGCTCCACCACTCACACAGAACAGTGTCTACATCCAGGACAGATGCATTTATAGTTCTACCCCTCACACAGAACAGTGTCTACATCCAGGACAGATTCATTTATAGTTCTACCCCTCACACAGAACAGTGTCTACATCCAGGACAGATTCATTTATAGTTCTACCCCTCACACAGAACAGTGTCTACATCCAGGACAGATGCATTTATATCTCCACCACTCACACAGAACAGTGTGTACATCCAGGACAGATTCATTTATAGTTCTACCCCTCACACAGAACAGTGTCTACATCCAGGACAGATTCATTTATAGCTCCACCACTCACACAGAACAGTGTCTACATCCAGGACAGATGCATTTATAGCTCCACCACTCACACAGAACAGTGTCTACATCCAGGACAGATGCATTTATAGCTCCACCACTCACACAGAACAGTGTCTACATCCAGGACAGATTCATTTATAGTTCCACCACTGACACAGAACAGTGTCTACACCCGGCACAGATTCATTTATAGCTCCGCCACTCACACAGAACAGTGTCTACATCCAGGACAGATTCATTTATAGCTCTACAACTCACATGCCAGGATCTTTCATGCTCATCATATTTCAGTAACACATCCAATTTCACAACTTTATATTGTGCTGCGGATGAACTCTGTCGGGGTGGTGGGGGGAGACTGATGGACTACATACCTGATATGAATCAGCCAGTGTTCTATTTTCCTGTGTGAGTTCTTCCAGCTTCTTTGCCAATAAGAGATTGTCTTGACTAAGTTGCTGAAACCATAAAATACTTTATTTCATTCAGGTTTTTCTAGTGTTGCAGGCTAGAAGCAATCTAAAGTCATCACACAAGCACCAATGTTGGAAGCGATGTTTCAGTAAATCACGGCTGTGAGGACATGACGCTCCAGCTGGACACAGTAACCACTGGGATCTCCTGACAATAGTATAGCTAGAAGTTCTTGCAATGGAATGCACAGGGTTAAAGAGTTATCCTTGTTTCTTCTGTTTTCTATTTCGGAGCTTATTTGATGATTCTCTGCTCACTTTTCAGGACAGAGAACAAAGGTTGATATCTGTGTGGGGTTTGAACAGATTTTCACCACTTTGCTGACCAGCCTTACTGTCTTCCATTAATAAAGGGAATTTGGAGATTTATTTCAAAATGACTGGTGTTCTAATGAAATTTGTTAACAATTTTTAAAATGAGCGCAGGATTTTGAAACCTCTAGGGCACCATTATTCTTCTTCTTTCGTTCACTTGAAAAAGATGATCTATATCTGCAATGATATCTCTAGGATGAACTTCACCGTCTTTTGTAATTCACTCAGTGACCCGTAAAGTTTGGCTTGAATCGGTGTTTCTCTTGGCCAAAAGTTTTGCCTTGATGTGTTTTATTTGGGGCCCAGACACCATTATAAAAAAAAAGATATGTTATGCAAATATATGATCATAGCAACCATTCTGAATGTGGCTTTTTATAAAAATTTGGATGTTTTAAAACCACATTTTTCCAGTTTCAGCTGGCATATGAATAGAGACATTTCAACTGCATCAGTATGATCCCCACAAGTGAGTTTTTTTGCACTTGGCATTTCCAAGAAAAGAAAGGTAATAGGAGAGAATGTGAAGCATACAGAGGTATATCACTTCTGAGTCACGTAGGAAAAATGTACGCCAAATTACTAGAACAGAGAGTTAGACCCATAGCAGAACAACAGCTGAGTGCATCACAATTCGGTTTCAGAAAAGGCAGAGGATCACAGATGCATTATTCACTCTGAGGCAAGTGTGTGAGAAAGCCATTGAGTATAATACCAAACAGAATATTGTGTTTGTAGATCAGGAAAAAGCTTTTGATAGAGTGGAAAGAAACAAACTGTGGTCTGTTCTTGAGAACTACGGGGTACAAGGACAGTTACTAGAGAACATCATAGCCATGTACCACACAAGCCAAAGTGCAGTCAAAACACAAGAAGGCATATCAGATATGTTCATAGTCAACATAGGTGTGAGACAAGGATGTGTGCTCTCCCCACTTTTATTTAACATCTATATAGACAGAATATCTAAAGACGCAAGTTATGATAAAGACAACATAGACCTTTATAATCACGAGGAAGTACATACATCAGGAGAAGTAATCGATTCACCCACATTAAATGAACTACTGTTTGCTGACGACCAGTGCTTGTTCTACCCTGAAGAACATAAGACTGCAAGACAACATTAACAGGTTAAACTCAGCATGTAGTAAATACAACATGAAGATCAATGTAAACAAAACCGAAACAATGCAAGTTAGTAGACATTCTGCCCCACTACAAATACAGCTGAATGGTTCTGCCCTGAATCAAGTTAGGGAGTTTAAATATCTAGGAAGTATGATCACAGAAGATGGTAGAATTGACAGAGAAAGAGAAACCAGATGTCAGAAAGCAAGTGCACTTATATACCAATTGTCACCATTATTAAGACATCCACGCATAACTATGAGTGCAAAGAGACAGATTATTAATAGCCTATTTATTCCAACATTAAGCTACCAGTGCCAAGCATGGACACTATCTAAAGCCCATATACGCAAAATTACCACCTGCGAGATGAGGTGCCTAAGAAAAGCAGCCAACCTAACCATCCGAGATCGAATGAATAATGAAACTATCAGGCAAATTGTGGGAACAACACCTTGTACTAGATTCATCGAGAAACAGCAGATCAAGTGGTTTGGCCATCTCGTTAGAATGCAGCAAATCAAATACCATCACAAGCACTACATCTCAGAAGATCAACTACAAGAGCAAGAGGACGGCCGCGGAAAACATGGTTTCACAACATTAAAGACACTCTACGCCTTCACGGCATGACAATAGCCAGTGGCAGCCAACGTGCACTGGATAACAAATTATTCCTCCCCACGACGCTTAACGGCAGAAGTGGTTTATGATGATGATGATGATGATTTGGAGTGTACTGAGAGAGATTTTCACCATACCTATCAACTTCGCAGATCTCTGGCAGATTGAGGGGGAAAAGGCTTGAAACAAAAATCAATGGGCACATAGCCAATTGTGTCTGACATGACATATTGTGTCTGACATGCCATATTGTGTCTGACATGCCATATTGTGTCTGACATGCCATGTTGTGTCTGACATGCCATATTGTGTCTGACATGCCATGTTGTGTCTGACATGCCATATTGTGTCTGACATGCCATATTGTGTCTGACATGCCATATTGTGTCTGACATGCCATATTGTGTCTGACATGCCATATTGTGTCTGACATGCCATATTGTGTCTGACATGCCATATTGTGTCTGACATGCCATATTGTGTCTGACATGCCATATTGTGTCTGACATGCCATATTGAGTCTGACATGCCATGTTGTGTCTGACATGCCATGTTGTGTCTGACATGCCATGTTGTGTCTGACATGCCATGTTGTGTCTGACATGCCATGTTGTGTCTGACATGCCATGTTGTGTCTGACATGCCATGTTGTGTCTGACATGCCATGTTGTGTCTGACATGCCATATTGTGTCTGACATGCCATATTGTGTCTGACATGCCATATTGTGTCTGACATGCCATATTGTGTCTGACATGCCATATTGTGTCTGACATGACATATTGTGTCTGACATGACATATTGTGCCTGACATGACATATTGTGTCTGACATGTCTTGCAGTGCCTGACATGCCATGCAGTGCCTGACATGACATGTCTGACATGACATGTTGTGTCTGACATGACATGTTGTGTCTGACATGACATGTCATGTCTGACATGACATGTCATGTCTGACATGACATGTCGTGTCTGACATGACATGTCGTGTCTGACATGACATGTCGTGTCTGACATGACATGTCGTGTCTGACATGACATATTGTGCCTGACATGACATATTGTGCCTGACATGACATATTGTGTCTGACATGACATGTTGTGTCTGACATGACATGTTGTGTCTGACATGACATGTTGTGTCTGATATGACATGTTGTGTCTGACACGACATGTTGTGTCTGACATGACATGTTGTTGTTCTTTGTCTGGAGGAAGAATCTCAAGCTCAGCAAGATCCTGAGCTGCCTTTCTTCATTTCCAAATATTATTTTTGGCTGCAGAGATTTTCTGGTCTCTTGTGCCATGCCAACTTTTCTTTCTTTATATCTACCTAGATCGTCTCCATCACTGTTGCCACTACTTTCAGTTGTGAAATCGATTCCATTCAACCGGGAATCTTTGCTTACCCAGGAATTATCGCTTTCGCGTCACAATCGTCGACACAGTTAGAATACTGCGCAGGAATTATCGCTTTCAGCGTCACAATCCTTGACACAGTTAGAATACTATGGGTCTGGTTTTTGTCATCAGGCAGGATTTAAAAACAAATGCTGAACATGCACTTGCAACAAAATGTCACTGAAAACAATGCTTGTAACAGCTCTAAGTGATACCAATTATAGGCGCAGCTGTCTTAGAATTATAAAAAATTAATGGATGTAGCTTAGCTTGAAAACTATTGGTAAATGCCTCTGTTTGCCTTCTACATGTCACTAGTTTGACTATCGTCAAATCTGGTCACAAGATATGTGACCAGAAACTCCACGATCGCCAAATTTAGTGAGCAAAGTGGTAAATGTGAGGTTGCATGTGCGGGAGTACAAGGAACATAAGATCACACACCTGCTTCTCTGCTAGAAGTGTATTTTTGTCACTGGTTAAAACTTCAGTCTCTCTCTTCAAGAGGGAAATCTCCAGGAGGTTTTTCTGAAAACACAAGAGTAAATATTGGTTGATATATATTCTAAGAAAGGCTGTTGACAATGAAATAATATGAGCCTGTACAAGAAACCCCAACCTAGGTCCAATGTGTAAAAGGGACTATTAGGGATCTGCGAACAAGATATGGGAAAGTTAGGGATCTGCGAACAATATATGGGAAAGTTAGGGATCTGCAAACAAGATATGGAAAAGTTAGGGATCTGCAAACAAGATATGGGAAAGTTCGGGATCTGCGAACAAGATATGGACAAGTTAAGGATCAGCGAACAAGATACGGAGAAGTTAAGGATCCGTGAACAAGATATGGGAAAATTAGGGATCTACGAACAAGATATGGGAAAGTTATGAATCTGCAGTAAATTTAGGGAAGTTAGGAATCTGTGTAAAAGATATGGGGAAGTTAGGGATCTGCAGGAAATGTGGAAAGTTATGGATCTGAAGAAAATGTTGGTAAAGTTTTCATTTGTATAGAAGATGTGGGAGATTCCAAATCTATTCAGAAGATGTGGAAAAGTCAAAATCTGTACCGAAGATGTGAGAAGTTAGGGATCTGTACCGAAGATGTGAGAAAGTAAGAATCTGTACAGAAGTTGTGGGAAAGTAAAAATCTACACAGAAGATGTGGGGAAATCAGGAGCTGTATAGAAGATGTGGGGAAGTCAGAAGCTGTATAGAAGATGTTGGGAAGTCAGGAGCCGAATAAAAGATGTGGGGAAGTCAGGAGCTGTATAGAAGATGTTGGGAAGTCAGGAGCTGTATAGAAGATGTGAGGAAGTCAGGAGCTGTATAGAAGATGTGTGTAAGTCAGGAGCTGTATAGAAGATGTGGGGAAGTCAGGAGCTGTATAGAAGATGTGGGGAAGTCAGGAGCTGTATAGAAGATGTTGGGAAGTCAGGAGCTGTATAGAAGATGTTGGGAAGTCAGGAGCTGTATAGAAGATGTGGGGAAGTCAGGAGCTGTATAGAAGATGTTGGGAAGTCAGGAGCTGTATAGAAGATGTGGGTAAGTCAGGAGCTGTATAGAAGATGTGGGGAAGTCAGGAGCTGTATAAAAGATGTGAGGAAGTCAGGAGCTGTATAGAAGATGTTGGGAAGTCAGGAGCTGTGTAGAAGATGTGGGGAAGTCAGGAGCTGTGTAGAAGATGTGGGGAAGTCAGGAGCTGTATAGAAGATGTTGGGAAGTCAGGAGCTGTATAGAAGATGTGAGGAAGTCAGGAGCTGTATAGAAGATGTGGGTAAGTCAGGAGCTGTATAGAAGATGTGGGGAAGTCAGGAGCTGTATAGAAGATGTGGGGAAGTCAGGAGCTGTATAGAAGATGTGGGGAAGTCAGGAGCTGTATAGAAGATGTTGGGAAGTCAGGAGCTGTATAGAAGATGTTGGGAAGTCAGGAGCTGTATAGAAGATGTTGGGAAGTCAGGAGCTGTATAGAAGATGTGGGGAAGTCAGGAGCTGTATAGAAGATGTGGGGAAGTCAGGAGCTGTATAGAAGATGTGGGGAAGTCAGGAGCTGTATAGAAGATGTGAGGAAGTCAGGAGCTGTATAGAAGATGTGAGGAAGTCAGGAGCTGTATAGAAGATGTGGGGAAGTCAGGAGCTGTATAGAAGATGTTGGGAAGTCAGGAGCTGTATAGAAGATGTGCGGAAGTCAGGAGCTGTATAGAAGATGTGGGGAAGTCAGGAGCTGTATAGAAGATGTGGGTAAGTCAGGAGCTGTATAGAAGATGTGGGGAAGTCAGGAGCTGTATAAAAGATGTGAGGAAGTCAGGAGCTGTATAGAAGATGTTGGGAAGTCAGGAGCTGTATAGAAGATGTTGGGAAGTCAGGAGCTGTGTAGAAGATGTGGGGAAGTAGAAGATGTGGGGAAGTCAGGAGCTGTATAGAAGATGTTGGGAAGTCAGGAGCTGTATAGAAGATGTGAGGAAGTCAGGAGCTGTATAGAAGATGTGGGTAAGTCAGGAGCTGTATAGAAGATGTGGGGAAGTCAGGAGCTGTATAGAAGATGTGGGGAAGTCAGGAGCTGTATAGAAGATGTTGGGAAGTCAGGAGCTGTATAGAAGATGTTGGGAAGTCAGGAGCTGTATAGAAGATGTTGGGAAGTCAGGAGCTGTATAGAAGATGTTGGGAAGTCAGGAGCTGTATAGAAGATGTGGGTAAGTCAGGAGCTGTATAGAAGATGTGGGGAAGTCAGGAGCTGTATAGAAGATGTGAGGAAGTCAGGAGCTGTATAGAAGATGTGAGGAAGTCAGGAGCTGTGTAGAAGATGTGGGGAAGTCAGGAGCTGTGTAGAAGATGTGAGGAAGTCAGGAGCTGTATAGAAGATGTGAGGAAGTCAGGAGCTGTGTAGAAGATGTGGGGAAGTCAGGAGCTGTATAGAAGATGTGAGGAAGTCAGGAGCTGTATAAAAGATGTGAGGAAGTCAGGAGCTGTATAGAAGATGTGGGGAAGTCAGGAGCTGTATAGAAGATGTGGGTAAGTCAGGAGCTGTATAGAAGATGTGGGGAAGTCAGGAGCTGTATAGAAGATGTGGGGAAGTCAGGAGCTGTATAGAAGATGTGGGAAAATCCGCACACATTAGGAAAAGACGTTGTCAGCTATAACATGGGAAATATGGGACCACTGTTGTCACCACTTGTGTTTAGTCTTTCTCTTCAGATGCCCAGCTCTCATTAATTTTTTTCTGCAACCATTTCTGCATTCATTCTGATTCCTTTCACTGGGCCGGGGCCAGATTGAGTCAGGTATGTCTATGTAAAGAGTATAACTGATGAAGGCTTGCGGGAGACACCTTTTCATTTCAACCACAGCATCAAAACAGCTGCAGGATCCCAGGATTGGGTACAAAAATATGTGAAGATTTGGGGCAAGTCAGGAGCTGTATAGAAATGTGGAAAAGAGAGAAAACTGTGGTAACATTTTAGAGCAATGTTTGTGTGTGTTGGAAGTTTGTGGCAGTTTTGTAACAAAAATACATACCAAACATGTAATACACACCCTGCAGCACACACATGTTATACACACCCTGCAGCACACATATGTTATACACACCCTGCAGCACACATGTTATACACACCCTGCAGCACACATGTAATACACACCCTGCAGCACACACATGTAATACACACCCTGCAGCACACACATGTAATACACACCCTGCAGCACACACATGTAATACACACCCTGCAGCACACACATGTAATACACACCCTGCAGCACACACATGTAATACACACCCTGCAGCACACACGTAATACACACCCTGCAGCACACACGTAATACACACCCTGCAGCACACACGTAATACACACCCTGCAGCACACACGTAATACACACCCTGCAGCACACACGTAATACACACCCTGCAGCACACACGTAATACACACCCTGCAGCACACACGTAATACACACCCTGTAGCACACATGTAATACACACCCTGCAGCACACATGTAATACACACCCTGCAGCACACATGTAATACACACCCTGCAGCACACATGTAATACACACCATGTAGCACACATGTAATTCACACCATGCAGCACACATGTTATACACACCATGCAGTACACATGTAATACACACCATGTCTTTGTTTAACATGGTGATTTTCTCCTCCTCGAGTTGTTGCAGCTCCTCCCCCAGGGAAGACATGTTTAACTCTCCCTTCGACACAGCAACTTGCTTCAGTTGTTGCAGGTCTCCTTCAAATACAGCAATCCTCTCTTTGATCTGCTCAATTTCTGTTTTCAGTGAGGCCATCTTTGATGTCAGTTATGAAAAGAGCAGTAACTGTATGTAGATAGGACAACAACTAATATATTTTTTAAAAGTTTTTTGCATTTACTGGCTGTATACTCTGGGGGAAAATTATGGCTGTCTGTCTGCTCCTGGACTATAATCTTGTTCAGAAACTTGAATTTTTCATGAACATACATTTTTCAGAACTATCTTAGTAGCAGACTCATGGACTATAATCTTGTTCAGAAATTTAGTAGCAGACTCATGGACTATAATCTTGTTCAGAAACTTAGTAGCAGACTCATGTACTATAATCTTGTTCAGAAACTTAGTAGCAGACTCATGGAAGTGCATGCCGTCTTGAAGGAAAACCTATAATCAGTCTACCCTTATGGCATGCTTGTCAGGGGGACAGTGTGTCTATTCCCTGCCCCCCTCCCTCTCCCCGGGAGTTTTACTGAGTTCTGCCTCACTTCACTTATATATCAACACAACTGTCTGCAATAACACTAGTTTCTACTGTTCAGGCAAGCTTTATATTTTTGTTGTTGCGGACAAGTGATTTGCGTATTATTTGTAATAGTATCCCTGCCTATAGTGATGTATGGTTTTGAGCTGCGATGTTTGATATTGCTATTTGTGACATTGTAAAATAAACTAGCTCTACTTCTTGTCTTGACTGATGATTGTTCATGACCCAGTTTTGCCCTGGTACATCACCAAGAAATGATTGCTGACATACTGATAAAGTATTTGTGACCTCAAAATGTTATGTACACCATGTCGTGTTAGTGAGAGTGAGTGTCTCCTATGAGGAGACATGGGACTCACAGCTGAAGGTGGTGCCCAGTGTGACTAGCAAGTCCGCCTACATTAGGAAAAGGCTTGGACAGTTATAGCATGGGAAATACGGGACATTTGTTGTCAACATTTGTGTTTAGTCTGTTTCTTCTCAGACACCCAGCTCTTATTCATCCTTTCTGCATTCATTCTCATTCCTGTCACTGGGCCGGGGCCAGATTGAGTCAGGTATGCCCATGTGAAGCATATGACTGATGAAGACTTGCTGGAGACGGCTTTTCATTTCAACCAGAGTATTAGAACAGCTTCAGTACCCCAGGATTGGGTACACAGCTATCGGATCCCTCTTCCACAACCAGGCAAAGATCATTCCAGGCTCAGCGGCTTCAGGATTACCACCCTACAAAATACTTTTGGCAAGGTGCTAGAGAAGATTATTGCTGTTAAATTACAAAAGTTTTTGGAAAGGGAAGAGCTCCTGCCAAAAGGTTTGAGTAGTTACTGGCCATGAAAAGATACCTGGTCAAATACAGCTATTTTTGCTTTTGATGTTTATGAGGGGTTCCAGAAGAGACAGGAAACTGTGGCAGCACGTGATCTTGAGGATGCCAACAATAGAGTCAGATGTGATATTTTGATATCTTCACTCATGGAGAAGGGGGTTTGTCCCAGGTTAGCAGCCGTCCTGCATTCACGTATGGTTACCTTTCGCCTGGGTACATGAACCTCAGAACCATGTAATATCGCCCTGGGACTACCCCAAGGTTCTGCAATTTCACCAGTGCTCTTAAATGAGTATACAAGCAAGACAGCAGAACTTGAAGCACCAGGTGTTAGAAGGATATTGACATTTGCTCATGATGTTCTTGTATGTAGGCAGGGAGTAAATGGCAACGGACAGCCCAAGAGCTACAGGCAAATATAGACAAGGGGATCGACAGGTGTGCAAAGATGGGTGCTGTCATCCACTCAGGAAAGGGGGCTGTTTAGGTGCTCTCTGTGCAACAGAATTGTAAGAGCTAATGTTCTAAGCCTCACAATTGATGACAGAAACATCAAAAGAGAAAGCAAACTGAGATCCCTGGGTATCATTTTTGATAGAAGCCTGTCCTTCAGGGATCACGTGCAGGCAATTGCAGTGAAATGCCAAAAAGGACTCCATGCTCCCAAGATTATGGCAGCAATGGAAATGGAACAAAGAATGCTGTTCACAATGTTCCAGCATGTGATCCTGTTGGTGATAGATTACCATATCAAAGAGTCAGCTGATGAAACTTGAACGCTGACAGAATGAAGCCATGCAGGTAATTCTGGGATGTACAAGAGATACCCTGGTAGTATGTATGTGATATATACTTGCACTGCCTACTACTGCAGGCAGGCTCAAAGTTCTGCAAGCAAAGTCATATTTCAGAGTAGCTGCAGACAAGAAGTACCTCTTGCATGAAGCCCTGCGTAGATCTAATGGTCAAAGACGGAAAAGAGTAAGGTCTTGGATGGCGCAAGCTGAAGAGACAATCAGACATGTGTACAGGCTCGATAAATTTGTGCGAGGTGAGGAGTGGGTCAAAGTGTCCGAGCAAGTTTCAGATTTGTGCAGGGTTCTTATCACTTTAGGTCATGAGTGCAGGGACAGGCCAGCTGGTGCTACAGAATCAGAAGTTGAACAAATGATTGATGACAATTCCCATCCAAGTGATGATTATCTATACAGATGGCTCTGTGGTGAGGGGCTGACGAAGTGCATGGGGGTTTACAGCAAAGGTAAATGGACGTCGCTTAGTGCAAAAAAGCCTGGCATATGATATCACAATATCTAGTGTGAGAATGGAGGCAGTCACTGCTGCCTTCCACTGGCTTCAGAAGCAGCTGTACACACATGCCGTGATTGTCACTGACTCACAGAGCATGTTGAGAAAGGCGGAGTTAGGTATGCTGCATGCAGAGTGGCAAGCATCACTTCAGAGATCCTGGGTAGCGTCCTCTGGATATTCTCTCCAGGTCATGCCGGTGTGTTGGAAAATAAGCAGGCAGAGTCTGGCTGGCTCTGCACCACTTGGTGGTGAACTGATGTATGACAAGCTAGATATTGTGGGTGCTCTCTGGGAGAGATTGAACACTGCGGAAGCACAAATAGATCATTACAGTCTGAGGAGAATGGCACTGCAAGGAGTTGCCAGGGGATCTGGCTGATGCTAACACTCAAGGGAAGGGCGAGACAGATTTACAATCAGACATTTGCTGGCGCCATCGGAATGGAACTCTTAGTTTGCTGCTGAAGATGGGGACTGAACGTTTATGGGGATTTTTCTAGCGCTATGATGTTGATTCTTAATTCATTCCTTTCCTGATTTGCATCTCCACACAACAGTGACAACACTGTCTATGCCATTTTGTTCCCATGAGTCAACCTCAATACGTGTCATTCCTGTCCCTCTAGCACACATAGTAGAGGTCAGCCTCGACATCTTATACCCATCTTTAATTCACCATAAAGGATGTCCTTAGTGACTCTGCTATTCTCAATTCTCCAGGTGTGATCCAGCCACTTTAGCCTTCGTAGACTGAGCACAGAGAAACATTTGGTAACACCTGCTCTTTCCAGTACCTCAGTGTCTGTGATCTTGTCTTGTCAGATAATGCCAAGTATTCTTAGGCATCGCATGTGAAAGCTGTTTAACCATCACTCCTAGTGCAAATAGGTTGACCAAGTTTCACTCCATAAAGCAGAGTGCTGAAAACACAAGCCTGATAGACAAGGGTTTTTGTTTTAATTGTGAGCTTTCTGTTCTCCCAAACTCTCTTTGTCAATCTGCTCATTGTTGTTGCTGCCTTACCTATTCTGATGTTGATTTCTTTGTCCAGCGATACTTTACTATTCACTATGGAACCCAGATAGGTAAAATGGTCTACTGTCTCCAGCTCTTCACCATCAATGTAGACTGCTGATCTGTCATTGTCACCTTGCACCATAACCTTTGTCTTCTTTTTACTAATTATTAGTCAAAATTCACTGAATGCATCAGCAAATGCATTCATGGCAGCTCCTGAGTGGGTGGTAATTGCTGCATCATCTGCAAAAAAAAAGCAGCTTTCTGATAGGTACCTTTCAATCTTATCCTGGTTTTGGCCTTCAGCCTATGAGCATCGTAAAGGCTGCCATTGGATGGAGCATTAATGAATATACAAACTAAATCTTGATATTCATGTTTCAGAAGAAATTAAAAGTATTTCCAAAAGAGGGTAGGAGCAAGTATATATATCCCTGCTTCACTCCAATGTTGATTACAAACTCCTACGACGTTAAGAGGTCAAAGTTGATTGTACATTTCACACCTGTGTGGAACGACTCAATAATGATCAGTAGGGTAGGTGGACACCCAATCTTCTTCAGTGTGCTGGACAGGTCTTTTTCACTAACTAAATCAAATGCCTTGTTAAGATCAATAGCAATAAACAGTGGTTGATTTTGTTCATGGCATTGTTCTGAATACCTTGGACAGCCTGAGTAACTAACAACGATTGCTTGAAAGAAGCTAATGAAAGTAAACCTCTATATATAGGAAAGAGACATGCTGTTCTTTGGCCACAATATGAGAAGACCGACTTTGGAGAACATCGTGACAACTGGAAAGATCAGTGGGAAAAGGGGAAGAGGCAGACCAAGAGAGATGATTATGGGTTGGCTTAAATGATGGCATGTAGGGATATCATCAAGAGAGCTGTTCGAGGTAACCAGCGATCGTGATCTGTGGCGACACATGAGCGCCGACGCTTCTGCAACTGTCCTGATGATGATGACACTACATCACTACAGTAATTTACACCAACAATATTACTGATAACTGATGGCCAGTAGATTCTCGTTACCTGTATCACATACAAATGATAAATGACCTAACAAAAGTCTATCAGTGTTGTATTCTATTTAATTTACTATTTCGATGGTTGGGGTGGTCGTTTGTCATGTCACGTGATGTATAAGCATTCACTTTACTACTGTTGTAGTCAATTTGTAGTCTAGCTACTTTTTCAAAAGTGACAATGGGCTAGTTGTTGGTATCAAAAGTAATAGTATTGTTACTTTAACTTTACTTTCTAAATATAAAATATGACAACGATCAATCATGTTTTTGTTAACCTAACATTCAAACCTCTCAACGTGATCACAGCAATGCGAAACATGTGATTCTCAAAGACAACATTAGAAATGTATTGGCTCTTGTTGTGGGCCTAAAGCGGTGTTTCAAGTCAGCCGTGACGACAAGAGCACCGACAAGCGTAGGTCGAGTCCAGGACAGACACGAAACCCAGGTGAACAGCTGTTTTATATGGGCGCCGCCACATCCTTGCACCGGATATCTGGTCTCTACGGGAAGTGACGTCAACATAATCATCATCATCATCAGGTGCACTGCCGACTGGCGTGAGCGATAATGCCTCTCCATATTATGCGATCTCCTGCAGCATGTATCAGTTCGTGTGCCGACACACCTCCATGCCATGCAACAAGACTGTCAAGCATCTTCTCTCGTTGTCTTCCTCTATCTCTCCTTCCACATATCTTTCCAGTGGTCACAACATGTTCTAATTTCTCTCTTCTCATAACATGGCCGAAAAATGATGACTGCCTCCTTCTGATGTCTGTGATAAGTTGTCTTCGGGCTCCCGCCTCTTTCCAAACCTCTTGGTTGCTCTTTTTGGCTGTCCAAGGTATTCTACGCATTCTTCTGTAAAACCACATCTCCGAGGTCTCCAGAAATTGTTTGGCCTGCCTATCGATTGTCCAGGATTCACAGCCATATGTTAAAACTGGATGTATGTAGTAAGCAATAATTCTTTTTCTAACTCTCAATGACAAGGATATATTGCACAAGATGTTTTTCATTTTATAAAATGCAGTTTTTGCTTTTCCTATTCTGTTTCTTATCTCAGTTATGTATCTTCCATCTGATGTTATCCATGTGCCCAGATACTTAAATTTCTGTACTTGTCCTAAAATAACACCATCAACTTTTATTACACATAATAATGATAATTATTAACGATGATGATGATGAGGATAATAATGATGCACATACTTGCTTTACCATCCGTATATGAGAGACACACAGGCGAAAATGTACCTGAAAGTCGCAACGGACAGGGAATACCTCCTGCACGAGGCAATATGGGATAGCAAGGGACTTCTTCTTCTTCTTCTCTTCCACCTTGTACCTCATCGAAGTGTCGGGGTGAGATGTAATGTTCGTTGATGAGCTCTGTCAATAGCACTATTAAGACTGATCTTTATTTCTGTAAGGCTGTTTTTAATGCCATCACTCCATGTTTTCCGAGGTCTTCCACACTTTCTATACCTGTTGTAACGTTTTAGTGTGGCTCGCTGTGGCAGATAGTACCAGGGCATTCTTGTTAGGTGTCCAAACCACTTCATTTGTTGTTCTTTGATGACCTGTAAGACTGGCTTTATTCCTAGCATTCGTCTGGTTTCATGATCTCGTATTCTGTCTTTCCTTGAAACTCCTGCAGCTCTTCTAAGGGATTTCATCTCTGTTGTCACAATTTTACGTTCATTGGAGGATGTAAGTGTCCATGTTTGGCATTGATAGCATAGTGTTAGCCAAAAAATAGTTCTGATATAATTCACTTTAGTAATCCGAGGTATCTGCTTGTGTGTCAAGAGGGGAGATAGTTGCCCCATTACTTGATTAGCTTTGGCACATCTGGAGCTAATTGATAGCAAGGGACAACGACTGAAAAGTCGTGTGTGTCTTGACATAGACTGTTGCTGGAAGAAATGAGACAATTATAGCAAGAATAGGTAATTCAATTTGTTCATAATGGTTGTGATACTAGGCAGGACAAGAACTTTCTGTTGCCTTCCCTAACTTATTTTGCTACACAGTTGCAGTTGTTGAATTAACCCACGTGTAATCCTTGGTAATAACTTTTTCTTCGGAATCCCGTTATTTTTGTGTGGACCTTATTTTCCACATGCCACTTTAGTTCCTACTTGTCAAAACAAGTATAATTGTACGAAAATATTACATTTAAGCCATAAGAATTGAAGAAAATCCTAATTTGAAAGTGTTTCTTGTAATATTCAAGAGTCTACCCGGCGGTTGCTGTAGCAGAGGATGTCGATTGTATTCCATCCTTGAATTTCTTGGAGAGAGAGATAGTGTTGGTGGTACACTCAAGACCTGTCATGACAGTATGTTGTTTTTGTCGTGTCATTTGATGTTTCACAGACAAGTGGCAGTTGCATTTGTTGATTATTATGTTTTCAGATCACATTAACTTAACTTCGGGAAAATTGCTTTTTGGGTTTCGGGGCCACATTTAAGGGGGGAGAGGGGTGGGTGTAGACCCGCTGCCCTTTAACAGACAAGTCATAAAAGATGACTGATGAAACCAGATATATTGGATCAAAGAGGGCAGATATTAGAGCCTAACTCAACCACAAAGCAATGTTCCAACTCTTGGATGGCACAGGCAGAAATCATGATCAGAACTGTTTGTTTTGCTGATAAGATAGCGCGTGGTGAAGAATGGGTTACAGTGCCACCCAGCAAACCAGACTTGCACAGAGAGACATCTACCTTGGTACCTTGGACCGAGGGGGCCGGGAATGGATAGCTGGTGAAACTGAGACTAAGATTAAGAGCTTATCGTGGATTATCTGTCCAGTATATTCAGGTGTGCGAGGTAACGAGCAGGCTGACAGATCGACTGCTGTCGCTTCTCTGGGTGGTGAGTTACTATATGATAATGGGGATACTGTAAAGGCTGTAAGTGTAAGTTAAAATGTACAGTGCAAAAGAAAAGATATGGATTCCAGACACTGAAAAAACAATTTAACAGGGGTGAGTTGAGGTTCTGGAAAATAGTTAAAATGGAAGAGGCAACAGAGGCGGACTTTTAATTAGTCTGCAACTGGTGCCATGAGCATGTCAATTCTTCGGTGGTTGCTGAAGAAGGGGGCTTAGCACGTGTGGGAATGTCACTTGTTGAGTTGATATCAATTCTTCATTCACTTAGTTTCAACTTCTTAGCAAACGAGTCACCCCATAGTTGCTCCGTTCCTGGGCCAACAAAAACCACACAGAATGTCCCTCACTGTCCCTTACCCACAGCTCATAGCGAGTCGATGAATCCATGTTAACAACCTAGTATATCTTCTAGATACAGTATACAGGTACCTGAAGCATTAGCAGACCACGACAGTTTGATAGTCGAATTTGGTTCGTATTAGGAAAATCAAAAACAGTCTCCGATAGATTCTAAGCCCCGTGACAAAACATGGTGATGAACACCAAGAAACGATCCCTATTTAAGATAGACAAATAGCTAGAGATACAGACAGGCAGATAGACATTTAGATACAGACAGAAAGGTGAATAGATAGATAGATAGAAAGATCACTTTACATACACAGAGGTCCCCAGGCGCGTGCCTGGTGGGCCCGTGTGTTAAGACGGCCCTGTGTGGATGCTGCCAGATTTAGGATTTGCTTTCACTTCATTATCCACTTCCCCATAAAGTGAATCCTTGACATCCTCAGTTGACGATAATGTGGACGCATGCGCAGAAACAAGGGTGAATCGTAGGGAGAATATTCTGTCATTACCCCCAGTTTCCCTTCCAAATGGTCCCAGCAAAGAATTATCTGCTGCAAATCCCACTCCATACTTCTGGATTTCTTCATATCTGATGCCTTTGCAAAGAAAGATTTAATGTTTTTCTCGAATAGATCCGTCCTCTGGCAGAAGTATTTACTGTAGGCCAGCAATATTTATGTCCAAGTCAATTGAGTTCGGCATCAATGACTACCGCTTATGTCACACTTTTAATGTTTTCCGGATCTGTGGAAAAACCAAGACATGTTGTAACAGGGAGACGTCATCACTTGTTTGTTAGGAGGTAGTAGTAGTAATCAATTTTACCCCACTAGGACATCACATAAGCGATAAACACCCGATGACACAAAGTGCCACCATGTGGATGAGGATCACCCGTGGATAAGTCCCAGAAACCGGGGCTATAAGACCATATTTATGAACGGGGTACATTGCGGCCTCTGACAAGAGCCAGAGTAGGGCTTCAAAATAACGAAAAATTGCATCCCACAAGGAGATGACTTGTTACAAATTATTATGAGGTAAGATATTGCGCAAAGTTAGGATGCACCAGAATCAACAAGTTTTTGGCAACCTTGACATTCCCTTTTCTAGAACCTTATTTTTTTTATTAACAGAGAAATATTTTGCAATGAATAATCTATAAACAGTATATGATATAATTGTTGATGAGCTCTATCAAAGTGAACGCAGTAGTACTGGATTTCTGGAAGTCTCAATGAGGTCAACTGCCAAACAAATGAGTATATTCAGGTGCAGAATTAGATGATGCCGTCTGATACAATCGTTGACGTGCCATATTAAAGAACGAGAGCCTTATCGTGCTGACTTTCTAGAAGACCATAGAAGGACACCCGCCAATCCAATTAGTATATTTTGGTGTAGACTATCTGATGCAGTCCAAACGCACAGAGTAAACAGGTTTTAGCATACAAGAATATTCTAGAAGCAGTCAAAGTGAGTAAAAAAGAAATACCACGCATTCCAGCATCTAAGTATAAATAATGAGTAAGAAACCATTTGGGTAATCCCACAGTCAACTAGACTTAGAAGAGGAGGGATTAGTAACATGGACCCTCAAAGAGAACCTTCAGTCGTTGAGACTTAAGAAGAGAGGGACTAGTCTCATAGAGCCTCGCATTCGAGATACCAGCTCAACACTAGAAGTAGAGGAACCAGCCACATGGAGCCTTGAAGACAGTCACAAAAGAAGAGACACGAAACGAGACATGGAACTGCAGAGACATAACAAAAGACACATGGATCAATAGAGACACATTAGATATGAACACTATTGAAATGTTAGATTGACGATTAAGCTGTTAGTATCAAACAGCTCAAGAAGCCAGGTGGCAGTTACAGACACTAGAACCAGTTAACAAAGTAACTAGAGATGAAGAACACAACACAACCTTAAAAGTATGTAACCATAGCGCTAATCAGCGGCCATTCAGATTATCACTGATGTTACTTGTGACATTTCTGAAGTATTATAATAAAGACAGTACAGAAAAGAAGAGTTGTTTCCGTACATTTTATTATACAAGCATCAGAGTCACGTGAGAAGCATGAGGCAAGCTGAAGCTGGAAGTATCCTAAGGTTCCATGAGACGAGCTGACGCTGGAAGTATCCTAAGGTTCCATGAGACAAGCTGAAGCTGGAAGTGTTCTAAGGTTCCATGAGACAAGCTGAAGCATGAAGTATCCTAAAGTTCCATGAGACAAGCTGAAGCATGAAGTATCCTAAGGTTCCACGAGACAAGCTGAAGCATGAAGTATCCTAAAGTTCAATAAGACAAGCTGAAGCATGAAGTATCCTAAGGTTCCATGAGACAAGCTGAAGCATGAAGTATCCTAAAGTTCCATGAGACAAGCTGAAGCATGAAGTATCCTAAGGTTCCATGAGACAAGCTGAAGCTTGAAGTATCCTAAGGTTCCATGAAACAAGCTGAAGCATGAAGTATCCTAAAGTTCCATGAGACAAGCTGAAGCATAAAGTATACTAAAGTTCCATGAGACGAGCTGAAGCATGAAGTATCCTAAGGTTCCATGAGACAAGCTGAAGCATGAAGTATCCTAAGGTTCCATGAGACGAGCTAAAGCATGAAGTATCCTAAGGTTCCATGAGACAAGCTGAAGCATGAAGTTTCCTAAGGTTCCATGAGGCAAGCTAAAGCTTGAAGTGTTCTAAGGTTCCATGAGACGAGCTGAAGCATGAAGTATCCTAAAGTTCCATGAGACGAGCTGAAGCTTGAAGTATCCTAAGGTTCCATGAGACAAGCTGAAGCATGAAGTATCCTAAGGTTCCATGAGACAAGCTGAAGCATGAAGTATCCTAAAGTTCCATGAGACAAGCTGAAGCATGAAGTATCTTAAGGTTCCATGAGACGAGCTGAAGCATGAAGTATCCTAAAGTTCCATGAGACGAGCTGAAGCTTGAAGTATCCTAAGGTTCCATGAGACGAGCTGAAGCATGAAGTATCCTAAAGTTCCATGAGGCAAGATGAAGCATGGAATATCCTAAGGTTCCATGACACAAGCTGAAGCATGAAGTATCCTAAAGTTCTATGAGACGAGCTGAAGCTTGAAGTATCCTAAGGTTCCATGAGACAAGCTGAAGCTGGAAGTATCCTAAGGTTCCTCAAGGCGAGCTGAAGCTGGAAGTATTCTGAGGTTCCACGAGGCGAGCTGAAGCTGGAAGTATCCTAAGGTTCCATGAGACGAGCTGAAGCTTGAAGTATCCTAAGGTTCCATGAGACGAGCTGAAGCTTAAAGTATCCTAAGGTTCCATGAGGCGAGCTAAAGCTTAAAGTGTTCTAAGCCTTCACGAGGCGAGCTAAAGTTTGAAGTGTTCTAAGGTTCCATGAGGCGAGCTGAAGCTTGAAGTATTCTAAGGTTCCATGAGGCGAGCTAAAGCTTGAAGTATTCTAAGGTTCCATGAGGCGAGCTAAAGCTTGAAGTGTTCTAAGCCTTCATGAGACGAGCTGAAGCTTGAAGTATTTTAAGGTTCCATGAGGCGAGCTAAAGCTTGAAGTATTTTAAGGTTCCATGAGGCGAGCTAAAGCTTGAAGTGTTCTAAGGTTCCATGAGGTGAGCTAAAGCTTGAAGTATTCTAAGGTTCCATGAGGCGAGCTAAAGCTTGAAGTGTTCTAAGGTTCCATGAGGCGAGCTAAAGCTTGAAGTGTTCTAAGGTTCCATGAGGCGAGCTAAAGCTTGAAGTGTTCTAAGGTTCCATGAGGCGAGCTAAAGCTTGAAGTGTTCTAAGGTTCCATGAGGCGAGCTAAAGCTAGAAGTGTTCTAAGGTTCCATGAGGCGAGCTAAAGCTTGAAGTGTTCTAAGGTTCCATGAGGCGAGCTAAAGCTTGAAGTGTTTTGAGGTTCCATGAGGCGAGCTAAAGCTTGAAGTGTTCTAAGCTTCCATGAGGCGAGCTGAAGCTTGAAGTGTTCTAAGGTTCCATGAGACGAGCTGAAGCATGAAGTATCCTAAGGTTCCATGAGACAAGCTGAAGCTGGAAGTATCCTAAGGTTCCATGAGACGAGCTGAAGCATGAAGTATCCTAAGGTTCCATGAGACGAGCTGAAGCATGAAGTATCCTAAGGTTCCATGAGACGAGCTGAAGCATGAAGTATCCTAAAGTTCCATGAGGCAAGCTGAAGCTGGAAGTATCCTAAGGTTCCATGAGACGAGCTGAAGCTCAAAGTATCCTAAGGTTCCATGAGACGAGCTGAAGCTGGAAGTATCCTAAGGTTCCATGAGGCGAGCTGAAGCTTGAAGTGTTCTAAGGTTCCATGAGACGAGCTGAAGCATGAAGTATCCTAAGGTTCCATGAGGCGAGCTGAAGCTTAAAGTATCCTAAGGTTCCATGAGGCGAGCTGAAGCTTAAAGTATCCTAAGGTTCCATGAGGCAAGCTGAAGCTGGAAGTGTCCTTAAGCTTCCACGAGGCGAGCTGAAGCTTGAAGTGTTCTAAGGTTCCATGAGACAAGCTGAAGCATGAAGTATCTTAAGGTTCCATGAGACGAGCTGAAGCTTGAAGTATCCTAAGGTTCCATGAGGCGAGCTGAAACTGGAAGTGTCCTGAGGCTCCATGAGGCAATCTGAAACTTGAAGTTATGTTTTATTCTATTTCTAGGTACGGTTTTTTAAAAACAGCCTGTGATTTGGATTTTGACCTGGCTCCAAGCTTAAATTAAAGCACATAGGCTGTGGAAGATCAACACCTCACTGACCAGGGGCTGCCCAGCTTTAGGCGGGGGTAGTTTATCAGTGACATTCGAAGATGTATCCCACTATCAGAAGTAACCTGTGGTACCCTTCTCTACGCCAACTGACAAGGACTTATTTCCTGTAACTGTTGCCTCTCGATTACTTTCCGAGACCAATTACAGCCAGGGATTAGGTTTGTCCTCTCCATAGCACAAAGCCTGGGCAGTTTTGTAGAGATCATATGTTGCAGACATATACACACATACCTCTGCACACTCATACATACACACTGACACACAGATGCTTACACACATATATGCAGATTTATATATACCCACAATCATGCACATACATGTATACATATCAAAACAGATACACATACTCACACATATACATAGTGATACATAAACATGGACCACATTTTGGGGGCGGGGGGGGGGGGGGGGATGCAACAGACCCATTCAAATAACCTTCAACACTTGGGCATGCAGGAGTAAAAGGTAATGAAAGTACCGACCATCTGGCAAGTAATACACCAAAGCAATCATGGAGAAGCATGGTCAGAGCTGATATCATCAGTGCTGTACGGACCAGGCTGAGGGATAGTGATAAATCGCTGTTGCTAACATGACTGTATAACCTGGGAGCAGAGCTTGATAAACCAAGTCTATGCCGTCTTCGAGGGCAAGAAGGAGAAATTATAATGAACCTAACAAGGGAACAATAAGTAGATGAAACCTTAGAGTAGCTGCTGCATCGGAGGACTGAGCACTCATGGGAATGCCCAATGTGCAGTGACGCCGATTGTGATAACAATCTCATTGTTGTTATGTTTTTATTATTTTTTACTTTCATTATTTTTACCACTCTACTTTTTGCTGCCCACTTCTGCCCCTGTAAATATATCCACAAATCCAGCCACTGGTTAGCCCGATCACTCAGCCAACAGTTTACGCCATTCAGCGATCTGACAGGAAAGTTTTGGATATTTTAATCTGTAAATAAACAAACTCAGAAGCTCACCAACAGCTCTTGAACATTTTGGCAGTCAAGAGATACACCAACAACCACCACCCCCACCCACAACCACCACCACCCACCACCCCCACCACCACCCACCACCACCACCACCCACCCCCACCACACCAACAACCACCACCCACCACCACACCCACACACACACACATACGCGTGCGCGCAAGTACGGAAGCACACATGCATGCACACACTCGCACACAAACAAAAGAAAATAACAACAAATGTATCTTGAATATCAAGAAAATATAAATAATAATACAATATAATATAACAATGTGAAGAATACTATATGAAGGGAAACAAGTAATGCTAAAATGAGACATTACAATAAAAGAAAAATGAACCAGTAAATTCAAATATGTTTAGAAAAGCCTAACATCATGTGGAAAATATGTGACAGAGATTAATATGCTAAGAAAAAGATATTTTTTTTTAGAATAGAGAATGACAAGTATCTTATGTAATAAATATCATTGGGTGAATGTCAGGAACAGAATAATGAAATATGATGTTGAAATTTTCTGCTGTATGACAGTGACTAGCAGACAATGATTTAGGTGACTGGTTTGAAGTTAAAACGGGTGAAAAATCGATGCATTTTATCTTCCATTTTATTTGGTATAGCAATTGATTGCTGGTTAAAATCAAAATGTTGTGTTAGAAATATTGGCATCGACTGGGTGCACAACACGCAGCTGGAAGATCTGGAAACATCGGCATCAACAGGGTGCACAACACACAACTGGAAGATCTCGGTTTTACTGACGATATTGTTCTGTTAATTAAAAAATAACAATGACAGACAGATCTGGTTTATTTGTATGCAGACCGTTGTTTTCTTACCTCTTGAGTAGATTCACCTCCAATTTAGAACAAAACATCCCTAATTATTTACCTTTTACGACAGGGGGCAGAAAGTCCACCCCCCTACCACTCTTCCCAAATGGACTTCCAGAACCCACATAGGGAGAAAACGAAATTAACCCAGCAACAACAACTATCTTGTCATTTTAAAAAGTGTACTATCTCTGTTAACTCATTTTTCCTTTGACAAAAAGAACCACTTTTTATGTCAGAGGTATCCAGTATACAGTGTGAGTCTTTTATTTGTAGAAAACAGTTGACCTATTTTTTTTGAATCGACATACAGTTTTATAGATGAATTGACCTATATTTACTAAGAAGAAAAAGAAGAAACAGATGATGGAGAGGAGGAGTAGATAAAAAGTCTCACATGTTTTTAGACCATCATCACAGTATCAGTTACCAGATTACATACAATTTGTAACCAAGCCTACATATTATATATAAATAGATATCACATTGTTTTATTTATGTCATTATTAATAAATTATCACATACAGATGTCATTAATTAATTCATTCATTGTCCTGCTGTGTCATTTTAAACAGGGCGCACAGTCTATTTCTCGTCCATGCTATCCTGTGTAATCACTTTGATATCATGGAATCTAGTCCAGCAGCTTTGGTCTCTTTCATCAACATTCACCTCAGAGTGCCTCTTGGAAATTCTCATTTCCTCAATCCCTCTACTTCCTTTTTCAGTGCCTGTTTTCCTCGTCCCTGTTTGGGAAGCAATTTTTCGTTATTTTGAAACCCCAGCCTGGCTGTTGGAGGCCCCAATATAACCTAACAGTTGAACGTGGACAATGGCTTGAATCATTACAGAAGTCCACCATGCATGGAGTCACCTTTATTTTTGTTCCGGGACACGCAGGCCTCGATGGAAATGAAAGAGCTGACAGGTTGGCTGGATCTGCTATCACTACCGACGGTCGGCCTATGGATCATGCTGATATTATCAATGCCCTCAGAGAAATGGGAAGGATAGAGGACTTTGGTGGCAGTGAATCCACATCACTCGCCAGAATGGCAGACTTGGGAATTAAGATCGGCACAGCAAAAAACGAGACGCACACCGGACACGTCAGAAGACTTATTAATCAACATAGAACTGGTACTATTAGCCACTGGACGTTGGGTTCATAATGAGGGGAGGATCTGAGCACCTATGAACATGTCCGGAGTGCAATGATGATAACCAACTAACTAACTAACTAACTAAGTTGAACGTGGTCTCTGGGACCACGGGTGATCCTCGGCGAAAGGTGGCCCTTTGTGTCACCGGGTGTTTATCGCTTGTGTGATGTCCTGGTGGGGTCAGAAATCAGTCATTGCCTGTTTGATGATTCTCTATCCATCTCTGCTCAGAATCTGACCAATACTGCGCCATCTTCCCTGTCTTATTACTGCTGACAATGGTGGTTGGCCAGGCAAGTTTTTTATTTCTTCAGCCAGTTAAAGTTCATCATTTTCCTGAGGCATTTGTTTTTTTAAATGCATTTAACTGTCAGAATGGTTGGTTAGTTGCGTATCCTTTACAGGACGTTGCAGAACCAACCCCCAACAGCCCCTGGGTGTTGTGTGGTTTTTCTAGGAAAATTTACGTCCAGTAGTTAACTGTCAGAATACACAATATATCATGAAATGATGCATGTTTCTTTTTTGTTGATCACCTTTAAAAGCATGCTTTTCACACTGTATCGTGGTTTAAAGCTAGGCTGAGATATCTGATCCTTTCAGCCCAGCACATCTGATTGAAGCAAACACTCAACTAGCAGCGCTGCAGCGGGGAGTGATGAGAGGTTCTGGCAGATGCTCGAGGCTCAGAGGAAAAACAAGACAGATGTTTAATCAAAATGCTACTGGCACCATTAGTATCAGAACTCTTCATTGGCTGCTGAAGATGGGGATTGAGCGTTTAGGGGAATGCCCTGAGTGCTGTGATGTCTGTTCTTGAATCAGTTCAACTCAACTCAACTAGCAGCCTTGGGGAATCAACACACGCTGGGGAATCCACATTTACTACTCTTAACTCTGCATCTAAAAGTGCTCATCATAGACGAAAGGTCGCAGGTCAAAAGGAGAAGAGGTATATGTAGATACAACGTCATCAATATGGCTTCCAAGGTCTTGGTCTTGACTTTGTGAATAATCCTTCTCAAAATGTAACATATGCAGAGACTGCTCTGATAAGGCTCGGGTCATTTTTGATTTCCTGGCATCTTCTTGTGAAGAAGAAAATTGATAATACTGAGACAATTGTTCTTCTTCTAAACTTCGTCTCAGACCTGTTACATCTCTCGTACGTGTTGACCTTCTTTTAAAACATGGCTGGGAATGGATATCACACTCATTTTGATTGAATTCAACATTCACTGTATTACCAGACAACTGTTTCATATTTCTTTTTGATATGTTATGCCTAGTTGGACTGCTGTTTTGATTAAATATTGGAGTGACAAATTTATCAGTTTCTCTTTTATGCTTGCTTTCACTGCCAGATTGTGAATAGTCTGGCTGTCTCACATAGTTATGTTGCCCATTTTGCATAAATGTATCATTCCCACACTGCTGCTCCCAAAATCTAGAAGTCATCGCTAAAGCTGGAGCATGACCATCCTCTGCGTACATATTTGCTCTATCATTTGTGCTCTTATCTAACTTCACACTTTTCATTTCACAATTCTGCTGATTTAGACTGGGGATCAGTTCCTCTAAACTTTTATACCTCCACAAATTAGTCTTTTCTGTGTTCTGATCAATTCTAGAGGTATTTGAGCAAAGTTCTGTTGATTTAGTAACCAGATCTCCTTTATTTCTTTCAGATGACCTAGATCTTGAATTTGTCTTAAAATTTGAAGAATTTGGCTGCGAGAAACAAGATTTGAACTTTGACCTGGAAGACTGTTTGGGTTCAAGGTTCCTCTCATGTATGACATCATTCTTTGGAAGATCATAGATTAATGGTCCTCCGATGTTCTTCCACTGTATGACACTATCATCTTCTTCACTTCTAGTTCTCATGGCATCTGTCATGCTCATTTTTCTATGCACAGAAGATGGAGGTGGAGTCATGCATCTTCGGCTGTAACCAGCAGAAACATTCTGCACACAAGTTTGACAGGCAGGCATCTGTGAGTCAATGTCAAAGTTATATATAGTCTGTTGCCTCTGCTGTTTATTCTCTCTAAATATTTGTCCCTCTGCATGCAGATGATCACCTGTGCAAATAAAAGCTATGTTATCATTTTTCGAGAATTTCAATGAATTGAATTGAGTTCTTGCAGCAATAGGGTCAATGTCTGATTGGAGAGTTAAAAAACTGGTACTGGCATCATCAAAAGAGAAGCTATTTTCTGAATCGCCATCCACGGGGACCTGGGCAAGGTTGCAACTGTTCTGTTGCTGTTTGGTAATGTTGTTGACATCTTTGCTGCCGTTGGTCAAGAAATGAGAGTTGTTTCTCTGCTGACTCATCCACAGTTCTGCATCTAATCCAGGTTTAATAAAACCACCAGTATCAAGGTGCTGGGTAGCAGACATTTTCTTCGAAGACTTCCATGGCATTTCTCCAGTCTGTGTCCAGGTTTCTAATCTAACTTTGGCTTCAGCCAATTTTCTTTCATTACGAGCTGAAGGCAGACCTGAAAACTCATCGTTATTTTCATCAGCTGCTGCTAAATTTGCTGGGGAAGTTCTGGCATTGGCAGCCTCATTCTGATGAAATGTTTGTATGTTTGGGGCTGCCATTTTTTGGGTCCTGGCAACTGGTTTCACATCAGTCCTGGAATTTGTTTGACTCACAGGTGAAGAACGGTCTGAGCTCGATGCAGAATGTTGATACCAGTCAGAATCAAACATATCTACTTTATCTAGCTGAGGGTGCCACTTCTCTTCCTCCAGTGACTCCTTGTGCTTGTTCTGACCATGGAGAAAGTGATGTTGTTCACGAGGCTGATCGCTCACAGCCTGGATCTGGGTGGAAATATCTCCGCAGGTTTGACAGTCTGTCTGTCTGTCTGTGTTAACAAGACCCTTAGAAGGTTGCTGCCTGAGGCTGTCAAATGTATCAGAGCCTGGTCTACTTGAGCCTGGGTCTAAGACTGAGCTTCTAGCAGCCATTGACTTCACGCGCTCGGACAACAGATCAAGAGAATGTTCTAGAGCTGTAATCATATTTTCTGGAACCTGCCTGAAAGAAACAGTATATAACTATATAAACATCTTAACAAGGAACAAATATGGCTCTGTAAATATTAAATCAGTTAAAATCATGATGAACTTGAACAAACCAGCAAAAGATAGAATACTAAGAGCTTATATGTTTTCTGAGGCAACAAATGACTGTAAAATCTATGTTTAGCAAATCAGGTGAAAAGCAGAAATGTGCCACTGAGTAGAAATGTTATGGAAAAATACTGATGACTCATTGGGTGGAAAAAAGGGAGAAAACAAAAAGATCCAGCAAGAACAGAGTAGTGAAGAAGGTTTATCTGTGGCACACAAACATCATCATCATCATGTGCCCTGCCAGTTGGTGTAGGCGCTCATGCATCTCCACAGATCCCAATTCCTGGTTGCCTGGAACATCTCTCTTGATGATTGTTGCGTGCTGAATTCACTGGGCTGGTCAGAGGCGTAATAGCCTACACCAGTCATAAGGCACAAGATGATGATGGTAACAGAGACGTGTGCAAAAAGGGGTCCATGTGGCTTAAGATGAGAGATGAGTGCAAGACGTGGAAGACGTGTTTCTGGAGAATCACGACTAATAGTGGTTTGCACACGCTTAGCGAGAACCATGCGGGGTCCGAAGCCTTGAGCTAAGGGTTGGTTGTGGTTGTTAATTTAAGTTCCTCTCAGCCAGTCCGATCGGGTGGATGCACGTTCAGATGTCTGTGAATTTTTAGCAGTAATTATGTGTATCATTCTAGTTCAGTAAATGTTGATCTTGTGCATTATAATTTTGTTTATGAGTCGAAATGCTCCCGTTGTGCGTATTCTGTGGAGAAAAGGTGTGGAGGGCCCAACATGTTATTTGTCACTAGGATCGACAGAAGTCGGGCGGTGAATTGTGGCAAAATTGCGAGGATGGAATTGTCCAGTGCCTCGTGAGGATTCTGATTCGAGTGTGTGTCAAGAGACTTGGTGTGCCTGGGGCAGAGTCTCTAATCAGTTATCATGTATAGATTATTGGTGACCCAAAGTGTCATGTAGAGGTTATTGGTGACCCAAAGTGTTGGCACATAACTGAAGTGTTTGTTAGGGCTACCGGTGACCTCAAGAGTGGGCCAGGTGGCCCAAGGCGTATGTTGTGGACTCACGCCAAGTCGAAGCTAGGTGTTTCCTTTCATGTAACACTGCCCGCCTTGGAAGCATATCATAGTGTATAGGTGGAGCATTAGATGGCAGTCGTCCTGTATCACCAGTTCATTGTCATCGTCATGTTGTGTTGCGTCCAAATAAACAGGCTGAAGCACGAGTAAGGAAATGACTCTTCCCATTTCGTTGATGTGGTTGGCTGCAAACTTTTGGTGGTATGATAGGACTATGAGAACTGTGTTAATCTAGTACTTCCAGGTAGGGAACTCTTTTTGTCGCCAAGAGGTTGGCTTGGGGGGAACTTTCATATATGAATGAGGTATAATCAGTGACCTTTAGACACTGGTTAGAAAGCGATATATACCCTACATATTGCTACGCGACAATGATATCGCTCAATGCCATTGTATCAGCCCATCCAGCATCATCTCTCTTGGTCTGCTTCGACACCTCTTTCCCCTGATCTTTCCACTTGTTACGATGTTCTCCAATGTCTCTCTTCTCATTATGTGGCCAAAGAACAATGTTTGTCTTTTTCTTATTGTTTTATATAGAGATCTACTTTCATTAGCTTCTTTCAAACAATCGTTGTTAGTTACTCTGGCCATCCAAGGTATTCGTAACATTCGTCACAGAAACCACATCTCTGTTGCTTCCAAATTCTTCTTAATTTGTTAACTGATATTCCAATATTCACTGCCATACAACAGAACAGGTTCTATGTAACATTTTAGCATTCTCTTTCTGACATAAATGAGAGCGACTTATTGTATAAGATATTTTTCCTTTTCTCAAATGCTGCCTTTGCTTGACCTGTTCTGCTTTTAATCTCTGTCACAACATTTTCTATCTGATGATATGACAGTTCCCAGATATCTGAATTTATTGACTTGGTTAAGCTTTTTTCATTCAACTGAGATATCACAATGTGGAGTTATCTTTTTCTTTGATATAACCATTACTTCCATTTTCTTACAAACTGAGGAAAATTGAGTACTGTGGCCATGTAAAAAGGTGTGAAAGTCTGAAAAATATAATCAGGAGGGAAACGTTTCCAATGAAGTGAATAAGTGGATACTTTGAATCTTTTCTCCAGGCTTCGCCGGCATAGTGGGTAATGAATAGGCAGACAGATTGGCTGGATCTGCACCACTGGGTGGTGAACTGATACATGACAATGCAGATAGATGTGGTCAAGGGCCTGTGGGAACAAGCAACAAAATCGGTAGAGAAACAAAATTATTATTGCCTGGAGAGAATGAGGCACCTGGGTGTAATCAGAGGGTCTGGCCGGCTCACTACACTCAGAGGAAAGACAAGACAGACATATAACCAGATTGTGACCAGTACTATTGGAACTCTGCACTGGCTGCTGAAGATGAGGATGGAGCACACATTGGAATGCTCCAAGTGCTGTGATGTCAATTCTTGACTCAACTCAACTCAACTCAACTGCTGTGCTGAGATTCTCCTTGCATATGATCTATAAGAAAGACTGAGCACTTAAGGAGACATCTGTGTGTACTGAAAGCGAGCATTGACTACTGTAAACCAATCAAGCAGAGCAGTCAGACACAACTTACTGGGAGAGAGCATTTCTGATGTTCGTCTTGGCTCTGAAGTTGAAGATATCAATGACTTCTTTGCCAGCAACCGGTGCAGACATCGGTGGAAGGGCACTGGAGATTTGTGTCAGTGGGTCAGCTAAAACAAACATCAAGGTGACTGTGAGGGCATAATGTGACATCAGCTCACAACTGTGACATCAATAATAAGGGCATAATGTGACATCAGCTTACAGTTGTCACATCATGAGTAAGGGCATAATGTGATATCAGCTCACAGTTGTCACATCATGAGTAAGGGCATAATGTGACATCAGCTTACAGTTGTGACATCATGAGTAAGGGCATAATGTGATATCAGCTCACAGTTGTGACATCATGAGTAATGGCATAATGTGATATCAGCTTACAGTTGTGACATCATGAGTAAGGGCATAATGTGACATCACCTCACAGTTGTGACATCATGAGTATGGGCATAATGTGACATCAGCTTACAGTTGTGACATCATGAGTAAGGGCATAATGTGACATCAGCTTACAGTTGTGACATCATGAGTAAGGGCATAACGTGATATCAGCTCACAGTTGTGACATCATGAGTAAGGGCATAATGTGATATCAGCTTACAGTTGTGACATCATGAGTAAGGGCATAATGTGACATCAGCTCACAGTTGTGACATCATGAGTAAGGGCATAATGTGACATCAGCTTACAGTTGTGACATCATGAGTAAGTGCATAATGTGATATCAGCTCACAGTTGTGACATCATGAGTAAGGGCATAATGTGATATCAGCTTACAACTGTGACATCAACAGTAAGGTCATAATGTGACATCAGCTTACAGTTGTGACATCATGGGTTAGGGCATAGCGTGATATCTGCTTACAGTTGTGACATCATGAGTAAGGGCATAATGAGACATCAGCTCACAGTTGTGACATCAACAGTAAGGGCATAATGTGATATCAGCTCACAACTGTGACATCAACAGTAAGGGCATAATGTGATATTAGCTCACAACTGTGACATCAACAGTAAGGGCATAATGTGATATCAGCTCACAACTGTGACATCAACAGTAAGGGCATAATGTGATATCAGCTCACAACTGTGACATCAACAGTAAGGGCATAATGTGATATCAGCTCACAACTGTGACATCAACAGTAAGGGCATAATGTGATATCAGCTCACAACTGTGACATCAACAATAAGGGCATAATGTGATATCTGATCATAACTGTGACATCAACAGTAAAGGATCTGGCTGTGGCATCAGCTCACAGTTGTGACATCAACAGTAAGGGCATAATGTGATATCAGCTCACAACTGTGACATCAACAGTAAGGGCATAATGTGACATCAGCTCACAGTTGTGACATCAACAGCAAGGGCATAATGTGATATCAGCTCACAACTGTGACATCAACAGTAAGGGCATAATGTGACATCAGCTCACAACTGTGACATCAACAGTAAGGGCATAATGGGACATCAGCTCACAACTGTGACATCAACAGTAAGGGCATAATGTGATATCAGCTCACAACTGTGACATCAACAGTAAGGGCATAATGTGATATCAGCTCACAACTGTGACATCAACAGTAAGGGCATAATGTGACATCAGCTCACAACTGTGACATCATGAGTAAGGGCATAATGTGATATCAGCTCACAGTTGTGACATCAACAGTAAGGGCATAATGTGATATCAGCTCACAGTTGTGACATCAACAGTAAGGGCATAATGTGACATCAGCTTACAGTTGTGACATCATGAGTAAGGGCATAATGTGATATCAGCTCACAGTTGTGACATCATGAGTAAGGGCATAATGTGAAATCAGCTTACAGTTGTGACATCATGAGTAAGGGCATAATGTGACATCAGCTCACAGTTGTGACATCATGAGTAAGGGCATAATGTGACATCAGCTTACAGTTGTGACATCATGAGTAAGGGCATAATGTGACATCAGCTTACAGTTGTGACATCATGAGTAAGGGCATAACGTGATATCAGCTCACAGTTGTGACATCATGAGTAAGGGCATAATGTGATATCAGCTTACAGTTGTGACATCATGAGTAAGGGCATAATGTGACATCAGCTCACAGTTGTGACATCATGAGTAAGGGCATAATGTGACATCAGCTCACAGTTGTGACATCATGAGTAAGTGCATAATGTGATATCAGCTCACAGTTGTGACATCATGAGTAAGGGCATAATGTGATATCAGCTTACAACTGTGACATCAACAGTAAGGGCATAATGTGACATCAGCTTACAGTTGTGACATCATGGGTTAGGGCATAACGTGATATCAGCTTACAGTTGTGACATCATGAGTAAGGGCATAATGTGACATCAGCTCACAGTTGTGACATCAACAGTAAGGGCATAATGTGATATCAGCTCACAACTGTGACATCAACAGTAAGGGCATAATGTGATATTAGCTCACAACTGTGACATCAACAGTAAGGGCATAATGTGATATCAGCTCACAACTGTGACATCAACAATAAGGGCATAATGTGATATCTGATCATAACTGTGACATCAACAGTAAAGGCACTTGCTGTGGCATCAGCTCACAGTTGTGACATCAACAGTAAGGGCATAATGTGACATCAGCTCACAACTGTGACATCAACAGTAAGGGCATAATGTGATATCAGCTCACAACTGTGACATCATGAGTAAGGGCATAATGTGATATCAGCTCACAACTGTGACATCATGAGTAAGGGCATAATGTGACATCAGCTCACAACTGTGACATCATGAGTAAGGGCATAATGTGATATCAGCTCACAGTTGTGACATCAACAGTAAGGGCATAATGTGATATCAGCTCACAACTGTGACATCAACAGTAAGGGCATAATGTGACATCAGCTCACAACTGTGACATCAACAGTAAGGGCATAATGTGACATCAGCTCACAACTGTGACATCAACAGTAAGGGCATAATGTGATATCAGCTCACAACTTTAACATCAATTGTAAACAATCAGTGTCCTATATTTTATAGGGCAATCCGCATTCCATAGGTGATGTGGTCAACATCATGCCAGCCGCCTTTGCTTCCCAGGACTTGACCTGGTACTCATTTGAAGCTGGATCAACCTGAGAAATTAAAACTAGTACCAAAGACAAATGTTGGCTAGAGTAGAAGTCCTCATGCAATGAAGTCGATTCTCTTGCCATTCAATCAATCAATTGATTAATCAACAAATCAATCAATCAATCAACAAATTAATCAATCAATCAATCAATCAACAAATTAATAAATCAACTGATCAATCAATCAACAAATCAATCAATCAGGTAAGTCTCTACAATCAGGACTGACTGACATGGATCCCTAACATGTTCTGTTTGTTGATATTTAAGAGTATTATGTTTTTTATTGAAGGTGAAATATTTTACTATTTTATTTTCTTTCATAGTCTATTCAGAAAATCTGTTTTAGACTGGATAAGTTTTCATGAAATATGACATATTGACATATCCGCCTGCATATCCACATTTCCTAAGTCTCAATATGATTTTATATTCGCTTATACATTGTCCAAGTTTCGCACTATACAGAAGGTCTTTGTTTTCCTTAAAACTGATTGAAGCAGTCATGAAGACAAATAAACAGTTGTAATGAAGACAAATAAACAGTTGTTATGAAGACAAATAAACAGTTGTTATGAAGACAAATAAACAGTTGTAATGAAGACAAACAAACAGTTGTCATGAAGACAAATAAACAGTTGTTATGAAGACAAATAAACAGTTGTCATGAAGACAAATAAACAGTTGTAATGAAGACAAACAAACAGTTGTCATGAAGACAAATAAACAGTTGTTATGAAGACAAATAAACAGTTGTCATAAAGACAAATAAACAGTTGTTATGAATACAAATAAACAGTTGTCATAAAGACAAATAAACAGTTGTTATGAAGACAAATAAACAGTTGTTATGAAGACAAATAAATAGTTGTCATGAAGACAAATAAACAGTTGTAATGACCTACAGTGGCTGGAGGCAGCTCTGTCCGGGAGCTGATGCTGTGATTTCTGGCCAGCCATGTTTCTGGCATCTGGCTGTGGCATCTACAGGCAGGCAAATATAACAATTGTTATCAAACAGCCAACCTGGCAGATTCATGGATGCTTTTTTTAACAAAATATAATTACTTGAATGCACTTCCTGGCTGGAATGGACAGATGACTAGCTACGAGGACAGGGTCCTCAAATCAATCACTGCTTAAAGCTTAACTCTTTGAGTCCCAGGGGGTTTAGCATCAGAGCCCCAAGGGGTAGTCAAAAGAGATGTAAAATCGGTGCATCTTGCGTTCACTGGGCCTGTAGGCGGGAACCTATGAACGTATGATGCGTCCCTTGGGACTCAAAGAGTTAAAGGAAAACTAATAGCCAGAACATATTTGTTGTTGCTCTTCATCTTCTGTCTTCTTCCTCCTCTTCCACTTCTCCTTCTTCTTCAGAGGTTTTACTTTATCTCCACATCTATTATAAAATTATTTCCATATCTATATATCTATGAATAACATTATGTCCACATCTATATATAACATTATTTCCATCTCTATGTATAACATTATTTCCACACTCTATATAATATAATTTATATATATATATATATATATATATATATATATATATATATATATATATATATATATATATATATATATATGAGTTCTTCCATTTTTTCAAAATGGCAGATAGCAAAGGTGTTAATTTTGCTGGCTGTTAATTCTCTCGGGTTGTTCTGTTTCCTAATCATAGACTGCTATTTTGTGCGCATTTCCAACGCAGGATACCATGTGTTTTCCGTGGGAGCAGCGTATATTGTGGTTGTGCTATGTCGGGGCGGGATAATGACTGATAGGTTTGGCAGCCTCGACCACGCTGCCTTCGCAATGTTTTGATCGCGGCGGTCTACTCGGGGAGACAGAGTCTCATTAGCAGGGGACTGCAACTGTCTAGAGAGCACACTCGATAAAAGCTGTCCCCAGAAACGGAGTGTGTCAACTATATATTTGGTGGGGAGGAATCAACACATACAGATAACTCCTTGTGTCAGTTTTCCTATGTGTTTATATATACCTGCTTAAGAACCGTATAGTTAACGCTAATGGCTGTGTTCATGCCTGCACATACGCCAATGATATCAGGATGTGAATGTATTAAATATTAATAATATTGGGGGGCAGGGGGTTGTTCATTCAAACGAAACAGTTTTTTAAAGCCAAGCTGACATCAAATGTTCCATAAAACCTCAGTGATAGAGGTCACGGGGTCATGGGGTCAGCCATCTAATATATTTTCTTTTAAAGACATTTATTCCATTTATTGCTTCATCCTTTTCATGTTTATTGATAACCTGTAATCTGTGTAAAAATTGTTTTTAACATTTTTTTCAAGAATTTCCATGGGGTAAAGACCAATTTGTTTAAGCGTTCCTGGGGTTAAAGGGCTAATCTAACTTCTGCTACTTGCTTAAAAGACTATGTACCTTGTCTCATTTGTGATGAAGTATCTTCTTACCTGATAACTCTTAGCTTTCACATTTATCTTGTACTTCCAGTCTGCATTATTGACCTGTTCCACTGCGGCTTCCTGTCTCTTGCTAGCTTCTTTCTTGCCTTCTTGGCACTTCTGTAATGCCGACACCAGACTTTGTTCTTTTTCTCGGAACAGAAACTCATGATATTTCATATTGTTTACAGCTTTATCTCTTTCTTGGCAAGCCTGCAAGAGATTTAAGACTAGTTGGTGACCTTGCTACATTTAGGACTGTACACATACATTCATGCTCATGCATACATGTACAGAAACATTCGTACACTAACAACTACATACACATGCACAATAACGTTGCATACACACACACACATACACACACACACATATACATAAACACTAGCAGTCAGACACAGCTGTTAAAATCCTTCTAGCTTTACAGTAAACATTACAATAACTTTTGCCACCAAAAATGTGACAGAAAAGCTTACTTTGTTCCTGGCGTCCAACTCTGCTTGCAGACACTCCTTCAGTCTGTTCATTTCCACTCTGTCCCTGTTATCATAATCTTCCCTTTCTCGCTCCCATTCTTCTCGTACACTCTGTATTCGCTTCTTCATTTCTCCTTGCATTTCATTTCTCATTTCCCACAGTTGATTCTCTTTTAATTTCTCCATCTTCATTTCCATCTTTATCTTTGCCTCTAGTAGGCTTCTCTCCATGTCTGAATGAAGTGTTTTGATAATTCTTTCTTTCTCCATTAGAAATGAATGCCTCTCCTTCTCCTGCCATGCTATCTTTTCCTGCTCAAGTTGTGATTTCATGGCCTCAATCCTTGCATTCAGTTCAACAACAAATTTCTTTTTCAAATGTTCTAATTCTAGCTGAATTATTTTCCTCAACTCTTCTTTCTTCTCTCTCTCAAATATTTCTTTGTTCTTCTCCCATTCTTTTATAGTCTCCTGCTTCTGTTTTATCTTTTCTTCTTCTTCATTTATTTTCTCCAGTTTTTCTCTCATATTCTCTTCATCTTCTGTTATTTTCTCCAGCTTACCTCTCACCTTCTCTTCCTCTTTCTTTACCTTCTCCAGGTTTTCTCTCATTTTCTCTGTCTCTTCCTGTATCTTCTCCCACTTTTCAGTAATCTTCCTCTCTTCTTCCTTTATCTTCTCCTGTTTTACTCTTATCTCTCTTTTTTCTTCATGTATTGTTTCCAATTGTTGTCTTACTTTCTCTTCTTCTTCCTTTATCTTCTCTAGTTGTTCTCTTACTTTCCCTTCTTCTTTTTTGATCTCTTCCTCAACTCCTTGTATGATCTCTTTGTTGATGTACTCTTGTGCTTCCAGAAACCACTTTGATCTCAGTTCCTTGATCTGATCTGTCAAACTTTGTTTATTTGAGAGTTTACTCTTCATCTGTTCAATCTCTTTCTTCAACGCTTCCACAAGCAGTTTATCAGATTGATTCTCTTTCTTTAATGACTCTATCAGCTCCTGTGCTTCATGTGCATCACATTTGTGTGAACTCTTCTCTAAAGATGCCACAGTAGTCTGATGATCCAACTTCAAATCTTCGGCGAGTTTCTTTAATTTCTCCTTCTCACTGACTGCCAGGTCCAGTTGTTGTTTGTACTCAGAAAGTTCATCATTCTTGTTTGATAGTTTTGATTCATAGCCATTTCTTTCTTTCACCCACTGTTGAACATCTGAAACAAACAAATGAAAACAGGCTGATAACAACAGTGGATATAGAAACAATTAAGTGAAAGTAAGCTGTCAGTCTGAGATTGGAAATAAAATGAGTAGACACAGTTTTGAGGTAAACAGTTTAGAAAATAACAACAACAACAACAAACAACCATCCCCATGATGCTCTTAATGAGAACCTGTGTGCAAGTTAAAAATATTTTGGTAGTTAGAAACTAAAAAGCTGCAAGCATGCCTGTATGTAAACTTTCAGTGTTAGAAAGTCAACCAATAAAAACATATATTGATATCTTATGTGATTCTGGTATAGGAGACCTGGTCACCTGCAGCAGAAAAGGACAATCCACATTCTTTGGGCACATCTTAAAAGGGTGAAACTTGGGGCAAGTCATGACAACAGGAGAATTGGAGGGGAGGTGAGGCAGGGGGAGCCCAGGAAAGAGGATGGCATGGAGAAAACATCTGTATCAGAAATGACTAACAGAACACACGATGGAAGGGTGTGGGCAGAGAGGAGGACAAACAGCACACAGTGAGAGTTGGCTGTCGCAACAACCAGATTCTGCTATTTGCACACCTGGATCCCCACTATTGCTACAAAGTTTGTGCGCTGTAGTCAAATGCTCGTTGTGTGATCTATGGAAACATACTGGGATATTATGGAGGTATTTGTGCATGCTGAAAGTAAAGAAGAAGAACAATAATGAGAAGAACAAGAACAATAATAATAGAACAATTTAAAATGTTTATTGAAAATATAATCATAAATAAGAGACAACTTAACATTGTAGATACAAGTTTATAAGAATGAACAGGAGAAAATACAGAGAAATCCCTGAAAAAGAGAAAAGACTAACGAATAGTAATCAATTAAATATAAAATATAAGGCTTGAGGTTGAAGGATTCACCTCTCTCATGCTCCGTCTGCCACAGCTTCCTGGCATCTGCCAGGGTCTCTTCTACCATAGTCTGTCTGATCAATCGTTGGTCTTCTATACATGCCAGCTTGGCTTCTGTAACCTGAAACAATAAAACACTACTAAGCCGCAACATTATTTTATGTTTAGCTGGTTTTGTTCTAGAATACAAATCTTTCAATGGTTCAGAGCTATTTGTTCAGTTTCTGTTTCCTAAACTTCTCTGCGCTGGCTAGCTACAATAATAATTCCCCAGACTGCACCACAGTAGAAATATTTCCAAAATGACCTTGGGAAAGGGCAAATCTGTTTTAATATTTTGAAGCTGAGCATTTTTTAGCATAATTTAAAAAAAAAATTTAAAACTAACATTCAGTAGATAAAATATTGTAAAACATTTGAGGTACAACAATTTCCATCCAGTGTCTATAAATTTAATATATACAATTTCATGGTTTACAAATAATAACGCACAATAGTATAAATAAATGTTAACTATATGTTCGATCTGCATGTTCAATAAATGTTAACTATATGTTCGATCTGCATGTTCAATAAATGTTAACTATATGTTCGATCTGCATGTTCAATAAATGTTAACAATATGTTCGATCTGCATGTTCAATAAATGTTAACTATATGTTCGATCTGCATGTTCAATAAATGTTAACTATATGTTCGATCTGCATGTTCAATAAATGTTAACTATATGTGTCATCAATTTTTCTGGCTCTATAAATAACTCTTGACCTCAGACATAATTATATATAGATCATTTAATTCAAAGTTACAAGCATTGCAACACCTCAAGAAAGTTGTTTAACTAACATTTAAATGGAAACAAATTGCAACTAATTAATGTATTCCACTCATCCACTCCACTACATCTTCATTTCTGTTCATTATTTATATCCAAAGTACATTCATTTCTGTTCATTATTTATATCCAAAGTACATTCATTTCTGTTCATTATTTATATCCAAAGTACATTCATTTCTGTTCATTTTTTATATCCAAAGTTCCTTCATCTCTGCTCATTATTTCTATCACACATACCTTCATTTCTGTTCATTATTTCTTTCCAATATACCTTTATTTCTGTTCATTATATCTACTCAACATAACTTCATTTCTAATAATTATTTCTATCCAACGTACCTTCATCTCTGCTCATTACTTCTATCCATCCAGGATACCTTCATTTTAAGATACCTTCATTTCTGTTCTTTATTTATATCCAAGTTCATTTTTGTTCTTTATTTATATCAAGATACTTCATTTCTGTTCTTTATTTATATCCAAGATACCTTCATTTCTGTTCTTTATTTATATCCAAGATACCTTCATTTATGTTCTTTATTTATATCCAAGATACCTTCATTTCTGTTCTTTATTTATATCTAAGATACCTTCATTTCTGTTCTTTTTCTATTTCTTTATTTATCTAATCTTAAGATTTACATTCATTTCTGTTCTTTATTTATATCTAAGATACCTTCATTTCTGTTCTTTATTTATATCCAAGATACCTTCATTTCTGTTCTTTATTTATATCTAAGGTACCTTCATTTCTGTTCTTTATTTATATCTAAGATACATTCATTTCTGTTCTTTATTTATATCCAAGATACCTTCATTTCTGTTCTTTAATTATATCTAAGATACCTTCATTTCTGTTCTTTATTTATATCTAAGATACATTCATTTCTATTCTTTATTTATATCTAAGGTACCTTCATTTCTGTTCTTTATTTATATCCAAGATACCTTCATTTCTGTTCTTTATTTATATCCAGGATACCTTCATTTCTGTTCTTTATTTATATCTAAGATACATTCATTTCTGTTCTTTATTTATATCCAAGATACATTCATTTCTGTTCTTTATTTATATCCAGGATACCTTCATTTCTGTTCTTTATTTATATCTAAGATACCTTCATTTCTGTTCTCTATTTATATCCAAGATACCTTCATTTCTGTTCTTTGTTTATATCTAAGATACCTTCATTTCTGTACTTTATTTATATCTAAGATACCTTCATTTCTGTTCTTTATTTATATCCAAGATACCCTCATTTCTGTTCTTTATTTATATCCAAGATACCTTCATTTCTGTTCTTTATTTATATCCAAGATACCTTCATTTCTGTTCTTTATTTATATCTAAGATACACTCATTTCTGTTCTTTATTTATATCTAAGATACATTCATTTCTGTTCTTTATTTATATCCAGGATACCTTCATTTCTGTTCTTTATTTATATCTAAGATACCTTCATTTCTGTTCTTTATTTATATCCAAGATACCTTCATTTCTATTCTTTATTTATATCTAAGATACATTCATTTTTGTTCTTTATTTATATCCAAGATACCTTCATTTCTGTTCTTTATTTATATCCAAGATACCTTCATTTCTGTTCTTTATTTATATCTAAGATACATTCATTTTTCTTCTTTTTTTAAATCCAAGATAACTTCATTTCTGTTCTTTATTTATATCCAAGATACATTCATTTCTGTTCTTTATTTATATCCAAGATACCTTCATTTCTGTTCTTTATTTATATCCAAGATACCTTCATTTCTGTTCTTTATTTATATCCAAGATACCTTCATTTTTGTTCTTTATTTATATCTAAGATACCTTTATTTCTGTTCTTTATTTATATCTAAGATACCTTCATTTCTGTTCTTTATTTATATCTAAGATACCTTCATTTCTGTTCTTTATTTATATCTAAGATACCTTCATTTCTGTTCTTTATTTATATCTAAGATACCTTCATTTCTGTTCTTTATTTATCTAAGATACCTTCATTTCTGTTCTTTATTTATATCTAAGATACCTTCATTTCTGTTCTTTATTTATATCCAAGATACCTTCATTTCTGTTCTTTATTTATATCTAAGATACCTTCATTTCTGTTCTTTATTTAAATCCAAGATACCTTCATTTCTGTTCTTTATTTATATGCAAGATACCTTGATTTCTGTTCTTTATTTATATCTAAGATACCTTCATTTCTGTTCTTTATTTATATCTAAGATACCTTCATTTCTGTTCTTTATTTATATCTAAGATACCTTCATTTCTGTTCTTTTTTTATATCTAAGATACCTTCATTTCTGTTCTTTATTTATATCCAAGATACATTCATTTCTGTTCTTTATTTATATCTAAGATACCTTCATTTCTGTTCTTTATTTATATCCAAGATACCTTCATTAGGATCATTTTCTGAGATTCTTCCTTAAACTCCAGTTCAATTGTCTGCCTTAGAGAGTTCTTAATTTGATCACGATCCTTCTCCATTTGGTCCCTCATGAAGTCTTCCCATTCTTGTTTCTCCTTCTCAAGCTTCTCTGTGATCTGTTGGAATATCACATGACAAAATTGATTTTTCAGTGAAAAGGAGGGGGGGGGGGGGTGTGTCTGTGTGTGCGTGAGTGTGTGTGTGTCTGTGTGCATATGAGTGTGTGTGGTGCAAGTGTTGCTGCAAGTGTGCATCGGCTAAACCGGAGTGGTGGGTGGCTATGACTGTATGTGCGAGCTGTGCCTAAAGTAGCATCTGGTATTGTCTGAATCAACTTATATAATTAAAGTATCACACATTATTGGCTTATCTAATATCCTCAATGAATCATCTGGTATTGTCTGAATCAATTAACTAATAATGACAAAGTTTCATTCAATATTGGCTCATCTAATATCGACAAAATATCATCTGGTATTGTCTGAATCAATCAACTAATATTATCAAAGTATCATACAATATTGGCAAATTTAATATCATCAAAGAATCATCAGGTATGGTTTGAATTATCTAATATCACCAAAGTATTGTATGGTATTGTCTGAATCATCTAAAGTCATCAAAATATCATCTTACCTTCTCTGTTTATCTAAAATCATCCAACTATCATCTGATATTGCCTGACTCACCTATCATAAAAGTATCATCTAATAATGTTTGTCCAGTTCAATCTCATCACACAACTGACTAAACTATTCTCATCACACAACTGACTAAACTATTCTCATCACACAACTGACTAAACTATTCTCATCACACAACTGACTAAACTATTCTCATCACACAACTGACTAAACTATTCTCATCACACAACTGACTAAACTATTCTCATCACACAACTGACTAAACTATTCTCATCACACAACTGACTAAACTATTCTCATCACACAACTGACTAAACTATTCTCATCACACAACTGACTAAACTATTCTCATTAACCTCTCTCAGCAGACGGAGACTGAAGACAGCCAGTGTAAAAGGCTCCAGTCTCTGCAACAAGATGGGTTTCCCAGTCGATTTATAGTATATGTAATTATTGTGTACACGTATAGAAATCCTCACCATTAATACAAAGTTTGTGCACTGTGCTAAAATTCTCATTGTGGTGTCTAGGCAGAGCTGGAACTCTTATGAATATCTGTGTGTAATACAAGTGGTCCTTTACAAACCCAGTTGGACAAACAGCCCATTACCTAACCCATTTCTAACACTCTCAGTCAGAAAAACAACCCACTACCTAACCCGCTCCTAACAAATTTTAACAGACAAACAACCCAATACCTGACATACTCCTGACAAATCCTAACAGACAAACAACCCACCATCTATCCCACTCCTAACAAATTCTAACAGACAAACAACCCACCATCTATCCCACTCCTAACAAATTTTAACAGACAAACAACCCAATACCTGACATACTCCTGACAAATCCTAACAGACAAACAACCTACTATCTATTCCAATCCTAACAAATTCTAACAGACAAACAACCCACCATCTATCCCACTCCTAACAAATCCTAATAGACAAACAACCCACTACCTAACCCACTCCTAAAAAATCCTAACAGACAAACAACCCACTACCTAACCCACTCCTAACCAGAAAAACAACCCACTACCTAACCTTTTAATGTAGGTTGTTAACTGTGCCCAGGTAACCGTTGATTGGACTTGTACAACAGCTGCAGCGTGATGATTGGACCTGTACAACAGCTGCAGCATGATGATTGGACCTGTACAACAGCTGCAGCATGATGATTGGACCTGTACAACAGCTGAAGCATGATGATTGGACCTGTACATCAGCTGCTGTGTGATGATTGGACCTGTACAACAGCTGCAGCGTGATGATTGGACATGTACACCAGCTGCAGCATGATGATTGGACCCGTACAACAGCTGCAGTGTGATGATTGGACCTGTACAACAGCTGCAGTGTGATGATTGGACATGTACACCAGCTGCAGCATGATGATTAGACCTGTACAACAGCTGCAGCATGATGATTAGACCTGTACAACAGCTGCAGCGTGATGATTGGACCTGTACAACAGCTGCAGCATGATGATTGGACCTGTACAACAGCTGCAGCTTGATGATTGGACCTGTACAACAGCTGCAGCGTGATCATTGGACCTGTACAACAGCTGCAGCGTGATCATTGGACCTGTACAACAGCTGCAGCATAATGATTGGACCTGTACAACAGCTGCAGCGTGATGATTGGACCTGTACAACAGCTGCAGCATGATGATTGGACCTGTACAACAGCTGCAGCGTGATGATTGGACCTGTACAACAGCTGCAGCATGATGATTGGACCTGTACAACAGCTGCAGCGTGATCATTGGACCTGTACAACAGCTGCAGCGTGATGATTGGATCTGTACAACAGCTGCAGAGTGATGATTGGACCTGTACAACAGCTGCAGCGTGATGATTGGACCTATACAACAGCTGCAGCATGATGATTGGACCTGTACAACAGCTGCAGCATGATGATTGGACCTGTACAACAGCTGCAGTGTGATGATTGGACCTGTACAACAGCTGCAGTGTGATGATTGGACCTGTACAACAGCTGCAGTGTGATGATTGGACCTGTACAACAGCTGCAGCATGATGATTGGACCCTTACAACAGCTGCAGCATGATGATTGGACCCTTACAACAGCTGCAGCGTGATGATTGGACCCTTACAACAGCTGCAGCAGGATGATTGGATCTGTACAACAGCTGCAGCGTGATGATCAGGTTGCTGAAATCTATGTTACAAATAGCAGCAAACTAATCTCATTGTTTCCCAAGTCTACCCAATCATCGGCTCACCTCCATCAGCTCCACCTCCAGCTGCTTCCTGTAGCTCTCCTCTAGCTCGGCCTCTCGTTGAGAATGTTCCTCACAAGTTTTCACGTACAGGGACTTCACTTTGTCCAGTTCTGCCTGGGTGGATTTCAGTGCTTGGCTGTTTCAGAAACACAATACAGTCAACGATAGAGAAATAAATATGACGCTATGACAACAGACGTCGCAGGTCAACCCAGCCTCAGATGGGTACCAAAATGGGCTGTCCTTGGAAAGTAAAGACGGCCGGCGTAATGCTGACCACATTACCCACCGAGTGCCGATTGGTCTGTAAAAATATGGGTGCTCTTCCCATATGCCCGATGCACCTAAGGGCATGTAAAGGGATCTTTACTTTACTTTTTTTATGACAACAGACAGAGTCCTCCCCCCCCCCCCCCTCCCCCCCCCCCCCCCCCCCCCCCTCCCCCCCCCCTCCCCCCCTCCCCACCAAAAAAACCTAGCTGAATAATGTACAAGGTCAGAAAAAACAGACAGTAAATGGATACATAGACATAGAGAAATAAGAAACAGATGTATGAGTGCAAAGACATGCCGACAGAGGGGAAGAAAATAGATTAAGAAACAACTATATGGATGGCTACACAGTCATAAGGAGAGAAAACACAGATGAAAGCAATACAGGCAGAGAAATGGACAGATAAGAAAGAGACATATATGTGAATAGACAGACAATAGAGTTAAACAGTTGGACAAATAAACGGAAACAATAAATTATCTTTTCACGTGTGTCTGATTGTTCAATTCCAGACAGACAAAAAAATCTAAGTTCTAGACAGACATAAAGATAATAAATTAATAAACACACAGCCATTATTTGATAACTAAGCAGACAATAAACAGACAGATATGAGTATACGAATAGGCAGACTGAAGAATAGACAAGGATGGATGGATGAACAAACAGACAACAAGCCAACCTACTTGAGATGATCTAGCTTGCGTTTAGAATCATCCATGAGCATTGTCTTCTCAGACTGAAATCTCTCATCAATTTCTTGTTGGAGCTTGTCAAAACTGTGTTGATTCACAGCATCCATTGTTCGCTGGTAGCTCTGTAGAGCTGACTGCTTATCTAGGTCAAAGTCATTCACCATCTGAGCAATCTGATGATTGAGTTCTGCATTAATTTCTGCCAGCTTGGCCTCGCTGTCACCAACTTCCTGTAGACGCTTCTTGTAATCCTGGACACAAGATGTAAAATCTGTACTGCATTCATGGAAGACTAAGTCAAAACTACCAATAAACTTCTAACATTCACTAACTAGAGAACAGCTGGAATAAAACTGTATATGAGATCATTAATGTGAAACTTAGGGAGAAAAATGAACAAATGTTTATTTTGTGAGGGAGGATTGGGGCAATATTTGTGCAGAAATGTAGAGCGATAAAGAGTTTGCTGAGAGATTTAAGGGCAAGTTAAGGAAAGTAAATGTGACTGGCTCATAAACAGCCCATTGTCCTGAAAGGTGAGCTATTTCGGCCACATTAAATGTCACGGTGGCCCAGAGAGAACGGTGATGGAGGTAAAGTTTCCAGACAACGAGGCAGACCTCCAAGAAGGTGGATACAAGACACTGAACAAGTCCTAGCTTTGAAAGTACATAGGAGTAAGAAATGGCTAGGAAAAGAGAGACTTTCAGGTGTGCAGTGACGAGACTTTCAGGTGTGTCGTGACGAGACTTTCAGGTGTGCCATGACGAGAGTGATGATCTGTAAATAATTTGCTGACTGATGATGAAATGTTAATGTTAGTGACAAATAATTATGGACATTGGGGTGGGGTTTAAGATGTGAGGCATGTTTGTGTTCTTGGCAAGCATAATGTCAAACAACATAAAGGAGATATATGAGATAAATATCCTTACCTCAGTATCTGCTAACAGAGCATTCATGTCATGTTTCAGATTTTCGATCTCTCTCTGCAGCCTGGCTTCAACAGCCCCGACACTCCCAGCACCAGATTTGTTCAGTGAGTCCATCTCTTGGAGCCTCACCTGGAGAAACAACACAGTAAAGACTTGCTGCAAAGTGATGGCTGGTATTCTTACAGAACAATATATCTACAACATGGTCTTGTCAGGATTTCTGCTGCATCTTCATGGCTGCGACTGGAGCAGACATCAGTGATCACTACTCTCCAGTCCATCATGTTACTAGATCACTTATTAGAATTCATGAATGCAATTCTTAAGAGATAATTAGGCATTGTTGCTGGGGCTATAGAGTTTGTCTTTTGTGGGATGTTCAAGGCAGGCAGCTAGCTATTCTGCTGAGACAGACTGAGCTATACAGGATAACAGGGCAATAAAGTCGATCGTATCAACTTTAACTTTGATCAAAATTTCTTTTACAAGGAAACAGATGTTTATGGGACGAATTGGTGGAAGTGGAGCAGGCAAACAAGTCTTATCTGGGCAAAATGTGTGTCATAGAGAAAGACAACTTTAAAAGCTTTAAACAGAAAGATTCTGCAGAGTACCAACAAATGATAATATAAGCTGCTGGTTGTGTGAACATTTGACATGGCCTAGAGGAGTGGACACTGATGACCGCCAATGTTGCTCCAGACCAGGCACAGAAGATAACAATTACAAGAAACTGGACAGAAGGAAGAGACCTGCCTGCCTGGCACATACCTTCTGATCTGCACAAGTTGTCTCCAAACTGGCAATCCTGCTCTGAGTGGCTTCAAGTTCTTGTTTCAGAACTTTGACCTCTTCAGCCTTCTCCGTGACCTCTGACCTCTTCTGTCTGTTGCTATAAAGACATCTCTCGAGCTCTGATTTTAAGGAGGCAATTAGTTTCTCCGAGGCTGGACATTCCTGATGCCTAATGGGAGAGAACCAAATATTTCAACCTTTACTCTGCACTGGCTGTCAACTGAGAAAAACAACAATATCATATCATCACTATTTCAGCATAATCCCAAGAAAAACATAGAAGGAACAAACAAACTTAATTTTGAAAGAGCCAACATTTGGGGACTGTCTCCTTTACTTCATCATTTCATCTCGCATCTCTGACCTAGTTAATGTGAGCACAATCATTTCATCTCACATCTCTGACCTAGTTAATGTGAGCACAATCATTTCATCTCGCATCTCTGACCTAGTTAATGTGAGCACAATCATTTAATCTCGCATCTCTGACCTAGTTAATGTGAGCACAATCATTTCATCTCACATCTCTGACCTAGTTAATGTGAGCACAATCATTTCATCTCACATCTCTGACCTAGTTAATGTTAGCACAATCATTTCATCTCGCACCTCTGACCTAGTTAATGTGAGCACAATCATTTCATCTCACACCTCTGACCTAGTTAATGTGAGCACAATCATTTAATCTCACATCTCTGACCTAGTTAATGTATGCACAATAATTTCATCTCGCATCTCTGACCTAGTTAATGTGAGCACAATCATTTCATCTCACATCTCTGACCTAGTTAATGTGAGCACAATCATTTCATCTCGCATCTCTGACCTAGTTAATGTGAGCGCAATCATTTCATCTCACATCTCTGAACTAGTTAATGTTAGCACAATCATTTCATCTCGCACCTCTGACCTAGTTAATGTGAGCACAATCATTTCATCTCTCATCTCTGAACTAGTTAATGTGAGCACAATCATTTCATTTCACATCTCTGACCTAGTTAATGTGAGCACAATCATTGTAACCATACAAGCTATTAACCATTATAAAAAAGTCAGTTACTATTAGGGCTGTACCGAATAATCGCTTCGTATTCGCTTCGGGGCCAAATAGTGGACCCAATAACTATTCGGTATTCGGCCGGATAGTTGCGGTCGGGCCGAATACGAATAGTGGTTACCTCACAACCGTTTCTAGACTGGTGGAAAAAAAATCATCAAGACTTCCCACCTTGGTTTATACTGTGAAGCGTTATCTCCTTGTGTCCTCTTCGTTAATTCTTTGAAGTAACGGGAGTTCGTCATCATTTGTGGATGTCGTATCTGTTCTTTCGTCGTCTCGTGGAAACGGCAGCGGCTGAATGTTTTGATCGACGTTCGGTTTCTTGATTGTCTTTGTTGTTTGATCTTCTGGTGTTGGCCGCCCGGCGTCTGGTTTCGTGAGCTCGCGGGGGGCTGGGCGACTTGTAAGGACGGCATTGTTTTCTTCGTCGGCGTTATTTTTGTTTTTGATGTTTCGCCTTGCGGGTTTTCATTTTGACTCTCTGTATTTGTTGCATTTTTCTGTTTAGTACAGCTGGAAATACCTTCAGTGAGACAAAAAGCTGGCCTAATGCTGACAACATGGAACGAAGGTTTTTCATGGAGGTGTGTCAGCACATGAACTAATACATGCTGCAGGAGATCGCAGATTTTGGCGAGGCATAATCGCCCATGCCAGCCGGCAAAGCACATGATGATGATGATTCACTATTCGTATTCGTATTCGGCCGAATAGATGGTCCAGCTATTCGTATTCGGCCGAATAGTGAAAATCACTATTCGGTACAGCCCTAGTTACTATGTGATGTAATAATAATAATTACAATTATCATTATAATAACAGAGAATGAGAAACTGATGGCAGTAGACCACGGGGCAGGTGAGGAAGAAATAGTATCCAGACAGACCTACACTTGGAGCCATTAAATAGAAAGACAGGACCAATCATAGAGATAAAAGGAGGTGGGCGATATCTGCAGCAATGAAAATAAACATCAGAGGCTTGGAGTGCTCAAGAAGAAAAAAATTATCATTGCATTAATGGAAATAAGGATAACATAATTATACCCAAATAAAAACAGTGCAATGCAGAAAAGTTTGGTGAGTAAAGATGCTAGGAAACTTTAGATCAATACAACCTGTGGTGATTAGATCAATACAACCTAAGGTGATTAGATCAATACAACCTAAGGTGATTAGATCAATATAACCTGTGGTGATTAGATCAATAAAACCTGTGGTGATTAGATCAATAAAACCTGTGGTGATTAGATCAATACAACCTGGGGTGATTAGATCAATACAACCTGTGGTGATTAGATCAATAAAACCTGCAGTGATTAGATCAGTACAACCTGTGGTGATTAGATCAATACAACCTGTAGTGATTAGATCAATAAAACCTGTGGTGATTAGATCAATACAACCTGGGGTGATTAGATCAATACAACCTGTGGTGATTAGATCAATACAACCTGTGGTGATGGGGAAAGACACCAAATGAAAAGAAACAATTAGTTGATCAATGTCCAACCTGGTCACAGACTGGGGGGAGTCAAATGTCAAGGTTTTCCTAATTCCAAGGTCACTCATGGAGTCATCATGAGAAGGGATGTTGGCACTAGATGATGATGATGTGAAGACACCAAGCTGTGATGCTGACTCAAACATGTTTAACTGTTCCTTCAGCTCCTTGATTTCTCTCTGAAATAAGAATAGATGACAGTTTTATCTGAGAACAGACTCAGGACACACACATGACACAGTCAGGGCACACACTTGACACAATCAGGGCACACACTTGACACAATCAGGGCACACACTTGACACAATCAGGGCACACACTTGACACAGTCAGGGCACACACTTGACACAATCAGGGCACACACTTGACTCAATCAGGGCATTTGAATGCTGATTTTATTTCACACAAAAGGTTTTTCATTAAAGCTCTGGAGTGGAGCTGCTAGAGACAAAGCACCACCTTTAGCTTGGAAACTCATTGGAAACTGTGGTTCTAACATGAAGGAACATTCTCACTTGGCCCATGGATCATGCAGACATTGTTAACCCCATTAGAGAGGTAGGACAAGGAATTTGAGAGCAGCTCATCAACATCTTTGCCAGGAGTGCAAGAATTGGGAGTAAAGATCGGCACAGCCAGGAACTAGAAGCAGACCGGATGCACCAGAAGTTTTGTCAACCAACACAGGACTGTGACTATCAACCACAGGATGCACCAGAAGTTTTGTCAACCAACATATGATTGTGACTATCAACCACAGGATGCACCAGAAGTTTTGTCAACCAACATATGATTGTGACTATCAACCACAGGATGCACCAGAAGTTTTGTCAACCAACATATGATTGTGACTATCAACCACAGGATGCACCAGAAGTTTTGTCAACCAACATATGATTGTGACTATCAACCACAGGATGCACCAGAAGTTTTGTCAACCAACATATGATTGTGACTAACAACCACAGGATGCACCAGAAGTTTTGTCAACCAACATATGATTGTGACTATCAACCCACAGGATGCACCAGAAGTTTTGTCAACCAACATACGACTGTGACTATCAACCACAGGATGCACCAGAAGTTTTTGTCAAACCAACATATGATTGTGACTATCAACCACAGGATGCACCAGAAGTTTTGTCAAACCAACATATGATTGTGACTATCAACCACAGGATGCACCAGAAAGTTTTGTCAACCAACATATGATTGTGACTATCAACCACAGGATGCACCAGAAGTTTTGTCAACCAACATATGATTGTGACTATCAACCACAGGATGCACCAGAAGTTTTGTCAACCAACATATGATTGTGACTATCAACCACAGGACGCACGAGACGTTTTGTCAACCAACATATGACTGTGACTATCAACCACAGGATGCACCAGAAGTTTTGTCAACCAACATATGATTGTGACTATCAACCACAGGATGCACCAGAAGTTTTGTCAACCAACATATGATTGTGACTATCAACCACAGGATGCACCAGAAGTTTTGTCAACCAACATATGATTGTGACTATCAACCACAGGATGCACCAGAAGTTTTGTCAACCAACATATGATTGTGACTAACAACCACAGGATGCACCAGAAGTTTTGTCAACCAACATATGATTGTGACTATCAACCACAGGATGCACCAGAAGTTTTGTCAACCAACATACGACTGTGACTATCAACCACAGGATGCACCAGAAGTTTTGTCAACCAACATATGATTGTGACTATCAACCACAGGATGCACCAGAAGTTTTGTCAACCAACATATGATTGTGACTATCAACCACAGGATGCACCAGAAGTTTTGTCAACCAACATATGATTGTGACTATCAACCACAGGATGCACCAGAAGTTTTGTCAACCAACATATGATTGTGACTATCAACCACAGGATGCACCAGAAGTTTTGTCAACCAACATATGATTGTGACTATCAACCACAGGACGCACGAGACGTTTTGTCAACCAACATATGACTGTGACTATCAACCACAGGATGCACCAGAAGTTTTGTCAACCAACATATGATTGTGACTATCAACCACAGGATGCACCAGAAGTTTTGTCAACCAACATATGATTGTGACTATCAACCACAGGATGCACCAGAAGTTTTGTCAACCAAACATATGATTGTGACTATCAACCACAGGATGCACCAGAAGTTTTGTCAACCAACATATGATTGTGACTATCAACCACAGGATGCACCAGAAGTTTTGTCAACCAACATATGATTGTGACTATCAACCACAGGATGCACCAGAAGTTTTGTCAACCAACATATGATTGTGACTATCAACCACAGGATGCACCAGAAGTTTTGTCACATATGATTGTGACTATATGATTGTCAACCCAACTATCAACCAACAGGATGCACCAGAGTTTTGTCAACCAACATATGATTGTGACTATCAACCACAGGATGCACCAGAAGTTTTGTCAACCAACATATGATTGTGACTATCAACCACAGGATGCACCAGAAGTTTTGTCAACCAACATATGATTGTGACTATCAACCACAGGATGCACCGGAAGTTTTGTCAACCAACAATGATTGTGTCAACAACCACAGGATGCACCAGAAGTTTGTCAACCAACATATGATTGTGACTATCAACCACAGGATGCACCAGAAGTTTTGTCAACCAACATATGATTGTGACTATCAACCACAGGATGCACCAGAAGTTTTGTCAACCAACATATGATTGTGACTATCAACCACAGGATGCACAGAAGTTTTGCACCCACATAGATTTGACTGTCAACCACAGGATGCACCAGAAGTTTGTCAACCAAACATATGATTGTGACTATCAACCACAGGATGCACCAGAAGTTTTGTCAACCAACATACGACTGTGACTATCAACCACAACACCAGAAGTTTTGTCAACCAACATATGATTGTGACTATCAACCACAGGGATGCACCAGAAGTTTTGCAACCAACATATGATTGTGACTATCAACCACAGGATGCACCAGAAGTTTTGTCAACCAACATATGATTGTGACTATCAACCACAGGATGCACCAGAAGTTTTGTCAACCAACATATGATTGTGACTATCAACCACAGGATGCACCAGAAGTTTTGTCAACCAACATATGATTGTGACTATCAACCACAGGATGCACCAGAAGTTTTGTCAACCAACATATGATTGTGACTATCAACCACAGGATGCACGAGACGTTTTGTCAACCAACATATGACTGTGACTATCAACCACAGGACCCTGATGTATTTGTTGAAGATGGAATTACCCAAATCATAAATTATAACTTCTGTTTGTCTGTCTTTTGACATTGTCTTTCCACTTGTACTGCTGTCGGTCTCTTGCTCGCTTGTCATTAAGTTCAGCTATATGAAAGGGATCCTCCATCTGCACATTGGGCATGATGCTCCACAATTTGCTTCCCAGGTTCACTTGACAAAGATCCTGGTCTGATAAGGGTTCAAACACACGACCAACTGGTAGCTAGGCAGGAGTTTGTGCTTGCTATTACATCACTGGGACTCCCTCTAGTGACAGAGACATACCTGCAAGGTCTGGCACAGATCCTCAGAGACTCTCTTGGATGCCACCACCTGCTGAAGTTGTACCCTCATCATGCTGACTTCAGGAGATGATGCTAGTGGAGCAGAGGGGTAAGCTTCATGACAATTGTTGTGCTTGACATAACATACATTACATCTAATCATCTTTGCAGGGCAAAGATTGTATCTATTCATTTTTACAGGGCAAAGATTGTATCTAATCATCTTTACAGGACAAACATGGTATCTAATCATCTTTGCAGGGCAAAGATTGTATCCAATCATCTTTACAGGGCAAAGATTGTATCTAATCATCTTTACAGGACAAACATGATATCTAATAATCTTTGCAGGACAAAGATTGTATCTAATCATCTTTACAGGACAAACATGGTATCAATCATCTTTACAGGCCAAACACTGTATAAATCATCTTTACAAGACAGACATTTTGTCAAATCATCTTTACAGTACAAACATGGTATCAATCATCTTTACACACAGTACAAACATGATATCAATCATCTTTACAGGCCAAACACTGTATAAATCATCTTTACAGGACAGACATTGTATCAATCATCTTTACAAAACAAACATGGTATCTAATCATCTTTACAAGACAAACCTAGTAACCTTTACAGGAAAAACAGTGTACCTAATCATCTTTACAAGACAAATACTGTATTTAATCATCTTTACAGGATTGTTCTCTGTCACATGGATGTGGGGAGGCTAGTAAACATGCTTGCTTCAGACATACCCAACATGTCACACAGTACCCAACATTTCACATAGTACCCCACATGTCACAGAGTACCCAACATGTCACACAGTGCCCAATATGTCACACAGTATCCAAGATGTCACACATTACCCAACATGTCACAGAGTTCCCAACATGTCACAGAGTACCCAACATGTCACAGAGAACCCAAGATGTCACACATTACCCAACATGTCACAGAGTTCCCAACATGTCACAGAGTACCCAAGATGTCACAGAGTACCCAAGATGTCACACAGTACCCAACATGTTACAGAGTACCCAACATGTCACACAGTACCCAATATGTCACACAGTACCCAATATGTTACACAGTACCCAACATGTCACAGAGTACCCAACATGTCACACAGTGCCCAACATGTCACAGAGAACCCAAGATGTCACACAGTACCCAACATGTCACAGAGTACCCAACATGTCACACAGTACCCAACATGTCACAGAGTACCCAACATGTCACACAGTACCCAACATGTCACAGAGTATCTAATATGTCACTGAGTACCCAATATTCAAGAAATTACCCAACATGTCACAGAGACTCCAACATACCAGACAGTAACCAACATGTCACAGAGACTCCAACATACCAGACAGTAACCAACATGTCACAGAGACTCCAACATACCAGACAGTAACCAACATGTCACAGAGACTCCAACATACCAGACAGTAACCAACATGTCACAGAGACTCCAACATACCAGACAGTAACCAACATGTAACACAGTACCAGACAGTACTTACACTGCTCCAAAATTGCCTGGCACTGTCGCTGACTCTCCTCCAGACTCCGGTTCAGTCTGTTGACTGTCTCAGCCTTAGACATCTGTATCAGCTCCAGTTCCCGAGCCGTGTCTGCCAGCTGTTTCTTCACACACGCCAGCTCGTCTTGCTGCAATCATAAACACACATACATCCACGTGGCAATGCCTTGTTTCATTTTGCCCCAATTTTACTCTGCCTAACACACTTTAAAATGGCTATCTGTATATCTTCATATAAATGAACAAGGTTCAGTGTCTTTTTATATGGCTAAAATAATCTAATTGTCGGCTCTCCTTTCAACTTCCGCCGGTAAAAAAACATCGACGGCCGGTTAGTCGGAGTTATGTCCCCTTGCTACAGTGCAATTACGGACTGGACAGGAGGGAACGAAACAAATTACATAATTACTGTGTGTTGCCGATAGACAGCATACGGTTACGGTTTCGGTTAGGGTTAGGGTTTGGTTTAGGGTTAGGGGTAGGGTTAGGTTTAGAGTTAGGGTTTGGTTTAGCGGTAGGATTAGGTTTAGGGTGTGGGTTAAGGTTACTGTCGCCGCATCTCGTCTACGCAAAAAGTCATAGTAGCAACCCAAATCCTAACCCTAACCCAAACCCTACCCCTACCCCTAACCCTACTCCTAACCCTAACCCTAGGGCACTGCACGCTGTCTATCGCCAACACACAGTAACTATGTCACTTGTCTCGTTCCCTCTAGTCCACTCCGTAATGCGTCGGAAGAAGCGGTAATTGAACACGGTCGCTAATTTGAGTGGCAGCGCGGGGTCTGCATGTTGACCTCACTGTGTTGTTTGATTCGTGCCGTGTCCAGTCCGTAATTGCACTGTAGCAAGGGGACATAACTCTGACTAACAGGCCGTTGATGTTTGTCTACCGGCCGAAGTTGAAAGGAGAGCCTAATTGTCTAACCTTTATTTTTTTCAGTAATGTTTGCTAAACTCTCAATTTGTGTATAACTTATTCCCTTCTGTTTCCTGCCATTATATGCACATTCAGTTTGTCTACATGACCAAACTTCATTGATGCCCTACATTGTATTTTCACTGTCCAAGTTTCTTCACCACACAACAATGGTACACTCAGATGTCACCTGATCTTGTTGTTCAGCAGTTTAATTATGAAAGATGGAAAACTTTATACAATAAGATGATTTATTCTTCTTCTAATTTGTTCTTGTTTTTGTGTGTTAACCCTCAAAGTAGTGGCTGCTTTGTTTTGTGAGGGACTGCAGCTAGACTGCAGGGTCTGCCTCCTTGTTGCACAAGACAGCCATTTTCAGCAATCTTTTAGTTAGTCGTCTTTTATAACATCAGATCAACAAAGTCCAAGATGAATGATCACAACAGGACTAGATTCCAACATCAGCATGAGGAATTTAAAACAAAGCGGAGGACAACAGGCACAGAAACACTCAGTTGCTCATGCCAAGGCAAACAGAGAAAATTAAATAATAAAACAGGGTGAAAAATGGCAAAGAAACAATGTAATGAGACAAATGATGAAATAGAGCAGGGCTATTCAACTGGCGGCACGCGGGCCAAATCTGGCCCACCGAGGCCTAGCAAGTGGCCCGCCGATCGTTGTCAAAGTAGCGAAATGTAGTTTTTGAAAAGAACAACACTTAATCAATGTTTCTGTATATTCTTCGAAAACCAGTCGTGTCAAATTTGTCAGTTGGAAATGTTTGTCAGGAATCTGTAAATACGAAGGTACAAGGGAACCGGCATAGGAACAGAACAAGTCATTTGATCAGGGTAAAAGTTCATTCCTGGTTTGCTCAAATAGCAAAACTCGCCTGTTTGAAGCCAAAGCTAATAAGATAGGCTGGAAAGAACCAAGTAACAAACGTGAAGGCCACCGCTGCACTGAACATTCAATGAAGGTGAGATATTTATTGGACAGGATTCGTACGGAAATACCTGCACGGTCCTGACAGTTAGAGCTTAGATTACAGAGAATCTCTCCGCAATGGGCGCCACGAACTAATGACATTGGATGCAGCAGAACATCAGACACTGGACATCGCAGAATACCTGCTCGTGATCTTGTTTTTAGATTATAACGTCCAGAAGAACGTTCAGTCACAGTCAGACGTAGATTTTTGGACGCGATTGTACATTAACAAACTGAATCAGTAAAAACATTTTAAATTATCTACTTTTAATAATTTAGTTTATAACTTGATGCTATGGCTATCACTAGCAAGTGGGAATGTAAAAATCGTGCATTCAGCAGTGACAGGACACTGAAATATGTATTTATATCACCAACTCTGCCTAATTCGAAACCAGTATGCTTGCCATTTTATTTCTTCAACACTGGACTCAGCAACCCTAACCGATCGAATGATATCAATATTTTAAAAAGCTTCAGAATAATTTAAACAACAGATTTGACAACTTCAATATCCCAAACAATGTAATGTTATTCGTTCGGGGTCCTTTTAAAATCCCTTCTGCGGGTGATTTTCCTTCCAATGCTAAGAAGTTGATTTCCTCTGTTGGTGAAGGTTCTCTGCAGTTAAAACTTGATGATACGCAAAGTTGCAGCACAGTGAATGAAGATTTTCAAGAAAGTGGTACAGTCAAGTTTTGGAACGAGAGGATTCAACAAGACCAGTTCCTCAATGCTAGAAAACTTACTGTATTCATACTCGCTATGTCTGGCTCAACTTTCACTTGTGAATCAAGCTTCTCACACATGAATGTCATCCAGACAAACAGTCGGAGATCACTGAGCAACGATAGGCTGCAGGACTGTATGAGAATTGCTCTAACTTCTCACCAGCCCAATTTGGCAAAATTAGCTCAAAAACGAAAACGCAGCATTTCCCATTAATTACATTTTGCATCGCTATACCTTTCGGTTTCTTCTGCAGAACATGAAACCAACTGTGGACAGTTGTTATTATTCTTGTGACAATGGTAACGTTTATTTATGATCCCATCGACAAGTTGGAAATAGGTGTATTTCAATTAAAAGTGATCCCCGTGTGGGTTCCGGGACCCTATTGTGGGGAAACAAGAATAGACCCACTGCCTACCCACAAGAATGTCACAAGAGTCGACTAATTAGGAGCTTTCTTCGAAGTCGGAGTACATCTGCCTGAGCCAAGGAATCTAGTCTGCATGCAAATGAGTAAGACGTGTAAAACGGACGTTTCTGAAAACAGGACTAGAGTCCAGAAGTAGACGTACAACCAGAACTTTCCGCTGGAGTTAACAGCCGGTGAATACCAAGAAGAAGAAGAATTAAAAGTGAGTATTAAATAATTATTACAGAAGATTGTAGTACACTTTACATTTTAATGGCTTGGATTGGATTGGATTTTTTACCCCACCAGGACATCACACAAGCGATAAACACCCGATGACACAAAGTGCCACCATGCGGATGAGGATCACCGTGGAGAGGTCCCAGAAACCGCGTTCAGACATTTGGCCATAATGATGACCTGCCTATATTGCGGCCCCTGGCAAAAGCCAGAGTGGGGCTTCAAATAACAAAAAATAACGTCCTAAGAAGAACGTAAAGTAGTGATTTTAATGGCTTACAACACTGCTTCATTTATACAGGCTACGTCCTAGGCGTAATAGTTTTCGAGTGTATTAAATATATAGATTGAAAATGTTGTCAATTGTAGTGTGGGCTCGGGCCACTGGCCCGCGACGGTCTCCATGTTCAACATTTCGGCCCGCGAGCAAACTTACTTGAATAGCCCTGAAGTAGAGAATAAGATAGGCAGACATAAGCAAAGAGAAGAAGAAGAGGTGGGAGCACAAAGGGGGAGCAGTTAAGCAAACATATTCAGATAAAGGGGAGACAATCCTGACCTTCATATCCACAGAAGTTTTGCTGACGTCCAGCTTCTCCTGAACCAGCAAGAGTTCTCTCTCATGTCTGCTGGTCAAACTGGCAATGACTGCTTCATGTTCGTTTCGTGCCCGGCTGAGACTCTCTGATTCTTGGAGCTCTTCAATGTGATGAGTCAGGTTCTCTATAGTTGACTCCGTAATTTGAAGTTTCTTGATTAACTATAGGGACACAAATTGACACATAGAGTTGGCAGCCACTGACACAAGAAATTATCATATACCTTGAAAAAACACTAAAAACATGAAATAACAATCTTTACCAAATCAGTGTTACGTGTGCCATAAAGACACTCCTTACCCACATAGGCCTGCAGGAGGCAGCAATGTAGTGCATACGGTATAATACAGCTACCCTAAATATAACTTCTTCATAGGCTGAATGAGATATCTGGGATTTATCATATTGTATCAGCTGAATGGGATATCTGGGACTTATCATGTTTTATCAGCTGAATGGGATATCTGAGACTTATCATGTTCTATCAGCTGAATGGGATATCTGGGACTTATCATGTTCTATCAGCTGAATGGAATATCTGAGACTTATCATGTTCTATCAGCTGAATGGGATATCTGAGACTTATCATATTCTATCAGCTGAATGGGATATCTGGGACTTATCATGTTCTATCAGCTGAATAGGATATCTGGGACTTATTGAGTTCTATCAGTTGAATGGGATATCTGGGACTTATCATGTTCTATCAGCTGAACAGGATATCTGGGACTTATCATGTTCTATCAGCTGAATGGAATATCTGAGACTTATCATGTTCTATCAGCTGAATAGGATATCTGGGACTTATCATGTTCTATCAGCTGAATAGGATATCTGGGACTTATCATGTTCTATCAGCTGAATAGGATATCTGGGACATCATGTTCTATCAGCTGAATGGGATATCTGGGACTTATCATGTTCTATCAGCTGAATGGAGTATCTGGGACTTATCATGTTCTATCAGCTGAATGGAATATCTGGGACTTATTGAGTTCTATCAGCTGAATGGAATATCTGGGACTTATCATGTTCTATCAGCCAAATGGGATATCTGGGACTTATCATGTTCTATCAGCTGAATGGGATATCTGGGACTTATCATGTTCTATCAGCTGAATGGGATATCTGGGACTTATTGAGTTCTATCAGCTGAATGGAATATCTGGAACTTATCTAGTTGTAACAGCATCTGGAAAGTAACTATTTTAGTTGCAGGGGTGTCAAACCTTCAAGTAACAGCCTGGGGAGGAAAAAGTCTATCTGTTACATGTACTTTCGGAGTTTGTAACTTTCATTTGTAACAGTCAAAAAGTGGTTCTCATTACTTTTACCTTGGTCCCATAAAATTGTCTGCCTCAGATGATTCGAGCTGATTTCTCCTAAATATTTCAAATAATTTGTCATTTCACACCTAGCACACTCATTAAACCCATTCTGCTTCATCTTCAAATGCAGCAGCCACCTCACTGTATCCATGCTGACTGTACCCAGCAGATGCTGACTGTACCCAGCAGGAGCTGACTGTACCCAGCAGGAGCTGACTGTACCCAACAGGAGCTGACTGTACCCAACAGGAAATGATTGTACCCAGCAGGAGCTGACTGTACCCAACAGGAGCTGACTGTACCCAACAGGAGCTGACTGTACCCAGCCAGAGCTGACTGTACCCAGTAGGAGCTGACTGTACCCAGTAGGAGCTGACTGTATCCAGTAGGAGCTGACTGTACCCAGTAGGAGCTGACTGTACCCAGCCGGAGCTGACTGTACCCAGTAGGAGCTGACTGTACCCAACAGGAAATGACTATACCCAACAGGAGCTGACTGTACCAAGCAGGCTGATTTTTCTGAATAGTCCAGCTAAAATTAGTTGAACTGAATGACTGACTTCTTTTCTCTTTGTTTTTCTTTCTCTTTTTTCTTCCCATACCCACCAAGACCACATTCCATGAAACCCTGAGCCATCTGTACAGCTGATGACATCAACTGGTCGAGCCTGCTCCTGGATGTGGGCCCTTATTTCAGCATCAGTATGAGTCAAGGGCCATTATTTCAGCATTTGCACGCATCAAGGGCCCTTATTTCAGCATCAGTATGAGTCAAGGGCCATTATTTCAGCATCTGCACGCGTCAAGGGCCATTATTAGCTCAAAATGCATCTACTCTCTCCCTACATAAATTAAGACCTGTATCTATTTATCGACTGACCTCCTCTTTTGTATCACGGAGAGATGTGACTTGTGTCTCCAGGGCTCTAATTTTGCCACAAGCTTCCGAGTGATCTGACTTTGATTGCTGCAAGAGTTGCTGGCACTGTCGTAGACTTTCATTCACAGCCTCAGCTTCTCCTGCAGTCACATATAGAAGTGAGAGGAGAATGGACATGTGCTAGAGGGGAAAACATGTATGCTGCAGGAGGAGAAGGGACATATCCTAGAAGGGAAAACATGTATGCTACAGGAGAAGGGACATGTGCTAGAGATGAAGACATGTATGCTACAGGAGGAGAAGGGACATGTGCTAGAGATGAAGACATGTATGCTACAGGAGGAGAAGAGACATGTGCTAGAGATGAAGACATGTATGCTACAGGAGGAGAAGGGAAATGTGCTAGAGATGAAGACATGTATGCTACAGGAGGAGAAGGGACATGTGCTAGATATGAAGACATGTATGCTACAGGAGGAGAAGGGACATGTGCTAGAGATGAAGACATGTATGCTACAGGAGGAGAAGGGACATGTGCTAGAGGGGAAACATGTATGCTACAGGAGAAGGGACATGTGCTAGAGATGAAGACATGTATGCTACAGGAGAAGGGACATGTGCTAGAGATGAAGACATGTATGCTGCAGGAGGAGAAGGGACATGTGCTAGAGGGAAAACATATATGCTACAGGAGAAGGGACATGTGCTAGAGATGAAGACATGTATGCTACAGGAGAAGGGACATGTGCTAGAGATGAAGACATGTATGCTGCAGGAGGAGAAGGGACATGTGCTAGAGATGAAGACATGTATGCTACAGGAGAAGGGACATGTGCTAGAGATGAAAACATGTATGCTACAGGAGAAGGGACATGTGCTAGAGATGAAGACATGTATGCTACAGGAGAAGGGACATGTGCTAGAGGGGAAAACATGTATGCTGCAGGAGGAGAAGGGACATGTGCTAGAGATGAAGACATGTATGCTACAGGAGAAGGGACATGTGCTAGAGATGAAGACATGTATGCTACAGGAGAAGGGACATGTGCTAGAGATGAAGACATGTATGCTACAGGAGAAGGGACATGTGCTAGAGATGAAAACATGTATGCTACAGGAGAAGGGACATGTGCTAGAGATGAAGACATGTATGCTACAGGAGAAGGGACATGTGCTAGAGATGAAGACATGTATGCTACAGGAGAAGGGACATGTGCTAGAGATGAAGACATGTATGCTACAGGAGAAGGGACATGTGCTAGAGATGAAGACATGTATGCTACAGGAGGAGAAGAGACATGTGCTAGAGGGGAAAACGTATGCTACAGGAGGAGAAGGGACATGTGCTAGAGATGAAGACATGTATGCTACAGGAGGAGAAGGGAAATGTGCTAGAGATGAAGACATGTATGCTACAGGAGGAGAAGGGACATGTGCTAGAGATGAAGACATGTATGCTACAGGAGGAGAAGGGACATGTGCTAGAGATGAAGACATGTATGCTACAGAAGGAGAAGGGACATGTGCTAGAGGGGAAACATGTATGCTACAGGAGAAGGGACATGTGCTAGAGGGGAAAACATGTATGCTACAGGAGAAGGGACATGTGCTAGAGATGAAGACATGTATGCTACAGGAGGAGAAGGGACATGTGCTAGAGATGAAGACATGTATGCTACAGGAGGAGAAGGGAAATGTGCTAGAGATGAAGACATGTATGCTACAGGAGGAGAAGGGACATGTGCTAGAGATGAAGACATGTATGCTACAGGAGGAGAAGGGACATGTGCTAGAGATGAAGACATGTATGCTACAGGAGGAGAAGGGAAATGTGCTAGAGATGAAGACATGTATGCTACAGGAGGAGAAGGGACATGTGCTAGAGATGAAGACATGTATGCTACAGGAGGAGAAGGGACATGTGCTAGAGATGAAGACATGTATGCTACAGGAGGAGAAGGGACATGTGCTAGAGGGGAAACATGTATGCTACAGGAGAAGGGACATGTGCTAGAGATGAAGACATGTATGCTACAGGAGGAGAAGAGACATGTGCTAGAGGGGAAAACATGTATGCTACAGGAGAAGGGACATGTGCTAGAGATGAAGACATGTATGCTACAGGAGGAGAAGAGACATGTGCTAGAGATGAAGACATGTATGCTACAGGAGGAGAAGGGACATGTGCTAGAGGGGAAAATATATATGCTACAGGAGAAGGGACATGTGCTAGAGATGAAGACATGTATGCTACAGGAGGAGAAGAGACATGTGCTAGAGGGGAAAACATGTATGCTACAGGAGGAGAAGGGACATGTGCTAGAGATGAAGACATGTATGCTACAGGAGGAGAAGGGAAATGTGCTAGAGATGAAGACATGTATGCTACAGGAGGAGAAGGGACATGTGCTAGAGATGAAGACATGTATGCTACAGGAGGAGAAGGGACATGTGCTAGAGATGAAGACATGTATGCTACAGGAGGAGAAGGGACATGTGCTAGAGGGGAAACATGTATGCTACAGGAGAAGGGACATGTGCTAGAGGGGAAAACATATATGCTACAGGAGAAGGGACATGTGCTAGAGGGGAAAACATATATGCTACAGGAGAAGGGACATGTGCTAGAGATGAAGACATGTATGCTACAGGAGAAGGGACATGTGCTAGAGATGAAGACATGTATGCTACAGGAGGAGAAGGGACATGTGCTAGAGGGGAAAACATATATGCTACAGGAGAAGGGACATGTGCTAGAGATGAAGACATGTATGCTACAGGAGGAGAAGGGACATGTGCTAGAGGGGAAAACATATATGCTACAGGAGAAGGGACATGTGCTAGAGATGAAGACATGTATGCTACAGGAGAAGGGACATGTGCTAGAGGGGAAAACATGTATGCTGCAGGAGGAGAAGGGACATGTGCTAGAGATGAAGACATGTATGCTACAGGAGGAGAAGGGACATGTGCTAGAGGGGAAAACATATATGCTACAGGAGAAGGGACATGTGCTAGAGATGAAGACATGTATGCTACAGGAGAAGGGACATGTGCTAGAGATGAAGACATGTATGCTGCAGGAGGAGAAGGGACATGTGCTAGAGATGAAAACATGTATGCTACAGGAGAAGGGACATGTGCTAGAGATGAAGACATGTATGCTACAGGAGAAGGGACATGTGCTAGAGATGAAGACATGTATGCTACAGGAGGAGAAGGGACATGTGCTAGAGATGAAAACATGTATGCTACAGGAGGAGAAGGGACATGTGCTAGAGATGAAGACATGTATGCTACAGGAGGAGAAGGGACATGTGCTAGAGATGAAGACATGTATGCTACAGGAGAAGGGACATGTGCTAGAGGGAAAACATGTATGCTACAGGAGGAGAAGGGACATGTGCTAGAGATGAAGACATGTATGCTACAGGAGGAGAAGGGACATGTGCTAGAGATGAAGACATGTATGCTACAGGAGGAGAAGAGACATGTGCTAGAGATGAAGACATGTATGCTACAGGAGGAGAAGGGAAATGTGCTAGAGATGAAGACATGTATGCTACAGGAGGAGAAGGGACATGTGCTAGAGATGAAGACATGTATGCTACAGGAGGAGAAGGGACATGTGCTAGAGATGAAGACATGTATGCTACAGGAGAAGGGACATGTGCTAGAGGGAAAACATGTATGCTACAGGAGGAGAAGGGACATATGCTAGAGATGAAGACATGTATGCTACAGGAGGAGAAGGGACATGTGCTAGAGATGAAGACATGTATGCTACAGGAGGAGAAGGGACATGTGCTAGAGATGAAGACATGTATGCTACAGGAGGAGAAGGGACATGTGCTAGAGGGGAAACATGTACACTACAGGAGGAGAAGGGACATTTGCTAGAAGGGAAACAGAGGTAGAGGTAGAGAGAAGTAGAGAGAGGCAGAGAGAGACAGAGAGGTAGAGAGCAAGGTAGAGAGAGAGGTAGAGAGAGGTAGAGAGAGAGGCAGAGAGAGAGGTAGAGAGGGATAGAGAAAGATAGAGAGAGAGAGGTCACATAGGCAAAGAGAGAGGTAAAGAAAGAGAGAGAGGCAGAGAGAGATAATGAACTAACCAAATTTATTTTCAAATGGTCACAAATGGGCATGCAGGCCTGTGTTACATTCTGCCCTTCCAAACACTTATCTCACACAGCTGTTGTATAAAAACACAGCTCACAGTTCTGCACTAAGCACTTAACTCAGTAGCTCAGGCAGCAAAAACATAGACTTCCATCCATATGTGGAAACTGTTTTTGTAAAGCACTGTTGGAAACAACTAAGCTGAATATTCTGCCACTCTTAGACCTTCATACTGGGCCAGAAGTCAAAATACTCATGCAGATGTTGAAAGTAACCAAACATCTCAGCATCTGCCTTTCTATTACAATCATCTTCATTGCACTCTGGGCAAAACTAGTGGTGTTTAGTCTTCCTAGCAGGTGACAAAAGAAAAAAGAAAATCAAGCTATAAGCAACTATGAAACTGAAACTTAAAAAAAAAAAAACCAACCGCTTGCAATAGCCAGTCGATGCTTCAGATTTCTCATCTCTTTGCTTTTCTCTTCATCTTTTTCCTCCATTTTTTTCATAAGCTGATCAATCTCTCGTCCTCGGGCTCTGTACAAAATCTCCAGCTGCTCATTGGTTCGTTGATTGTCAGGACCATCTTAGAGGCAAATACATACATTTGTTTTTAGTTTTCTAGGCTGGTTAATCTGCTGTTTGGCTAATTGGTTGGTTGGCTAAATGATAGGTTGGCTAAATGGTTGTTTGCCTAAATGGTTGTTTGCCTAAATGTTTGTTTGCCTAAACAGTTGTTTGCCTGCATGGTTGTTTGCCTAAATGATTGAATGAGGCACCTGGGTGAAACCAGAAGGTCTGGCCGGCTCACTACAATCAGAGAAAAGGCAAGACGGACATATAACCAGACTGTGACCGGTACCATCAGTACTGGAACTCTGTGCTGGCTACTGAAGATGAGGACAGAGCATGCATGAGAATGCCCCGAGTGCTGTGATGTCAATTCTTGACTGAACTCAACTAAACTCAATGCTAGTCGGATATTTACTTAGTTTGTTTGTTTACTGGTCTGTTAAATATCTTCCCATACATAATCATGCAGGAAATGAGTTGAGAGTTGCATACATTTAAACCATTCTCATTCCAACAGCACTGACCTCTCTACACCCACTCAGCCCTAATCCTAAGACTGTTATGTAATGTGTAACCATTTTAGATGAGGGAAACAAAAGGAAGTCAAATGTGACAACATAAAAATTCTAACACAAACTGACACAATTCCAGAAATTATGTAAGATACCCCATAATAGAAATATCAATAATAGACAAAATTCTCATGTAGATGTAGAAATCAAGGGAAAACAGCCCCAATCATTCTCATTAAGATGTAGAAAGCAAGGGAAAACAGCCATAATCATTTTCATGTGGATGTAGAAAGCAAGGGAAAACAGCCACAATCATTTTCATGTGGATGTAGATATAGAAAGCAAGGGAAAACAGCCACAATCATTCTCATGTGGATGTAGAAAGCAAGGGAAAACAGCCACAATCATTCTCATGTGGATGTAGATATAGAAAGCAAGGGAAAACAGCCACAATCATTCTCATGTGGATGTAGATATAGAAAGCAAGGGAAAACAGCCACAATCATTCTCATGTGGATGTAGAAAGCAAGGAAACCACAACAATAATTCTCAAAGAACAAGTTCAGGAGCAGTTATTATTTCTGTAGAGTGAGGTAGTAAAAACTATCCAACAGTGTCATGAGACGCCGCTTCAATAAGAACAGGATACTTTGAATGACACACCACCCATTTCACCCTTTGATTTTTCCCTCTTGGCCATGTCAGGAGTGACATTATTTTATTCAGCACTAACATTGAGGGATGTCCATTAGGGAATTTCCTTGTTTGTCTAAATTTGCAATTTATTTGCATGTCAGAGCCCATTGCATTCGTGTTCAGAAATTGCTACTAGCACCCAGCAACATTGTGGCTAAATCTTGCTGCAAAGGGAGATCATGCTGGTATACAGGAATACCAACACTGACTGGCAGCTGCTAGGAGCCCAGAAGAGTCGAGGGAACTAAAGTTTGAGACAATTTGATCTTTCTAGTATCCTCACAACCTAGAAGTATGGCCGAACTCATTGCACAGTCAAATATTCATCTCTGGTTGATAAAAGCTAAGGGCAGATTCCTTGTTGCTGGTGGCAGGACAAACTTGCAGAATACCTCCCGGCTAGTCATAGGTGATGAATGAGGTGCCCCAAGGAAGAACTTTGTGGTTTGTGCAGTTTCAATGTTCCACATCAATTCTAGATGAAGATCCTCTGGGAAACCCCAGATGGTAATTGTTGTTTGTTCCAGAAAAATTCTCATGAACTCGCTGATGACAACAATTTTATGCGATAATCAATGTTTTCTTGAATTATATCATCTATTGACTTTGAGCACTGTAATTCAAAAGTAAACGGATGGTTGATTTTAATATTTTAATAAACATATCTATGATTTGAACAAAAAAGACACAAACAACAGATTGCACAATTTTTTTTCTGGCATATTTCGCTGTATCTTGTCAGGTGCATGCTACAGTAACATTTACTTAAATGAAGCAAATAAGTGAATCTTTTATAACTAAAGTACAATTTCAACAATGATCAAAACTTTTAGACTTCCAGATCAGACAAAGGGAAGATGGCACCATCCAATGATCAATATATAGGAAAGATACTTGGACAGGCCAGTACATTAACTTTAATAGTTTTGCACCCATCCAATACAAATGTGGTCTAGTACAAACATTATTCAACTGCGCTAGAAAGATTTGCTAAAGTAATACGCTGCAATCTGAACTAGAAACTCTAAAACAAACGTTATTATTGAACGGATACCCAGTTGGATTTATTAAGCGCCACTGCAAGCCTCCTAAACCAACTACTACAGAAACGTTAGTCCCCAAACAACAAGTCTACATACATCCAACCTATCGAGGGGATGACGTTATGAAACGGCTACACCACCGGCTCAACACAACAGTCAGCCAAACTTTCTACTCCGCTTTGCCTATTATCAGCTTTGAAACTACCTCCGTACCAACGCCCTTGGTGAAACAACCAGTGTCGACGTACGCCAAATCAAATTGTATCTACCAATTTAAATGTAACTGTGAAGCTGCTTGTGTGGGCAGAACCGATCGATGCCTGGAGACAAGTGGCTGAGCATATTCCAGTATGGGTGGAAAAGTCATGCAAAATAATATTCAAAATGAGAATACTAGCCGCAAAGATCACCCCTCAGCACGCCATCTTCTAAAATCTGAACACATGGTAACTAAAAAAACAACACATTCAAATCCTTCATACGTCAATCAATGGCAGAACACTAAGATTTCTTGAAGCTTCAGCGATTCTTCACCTGCGCCCAGAACTCTGTGTTCAGAAAGAGATGGTTCTTACTTTACAGCTGCCCTGGTAAAAACAGGCAGTCATGTTTGATCATTGCTGAAATTGTACTTCAGTTATAAAGGATTCACTTATTTGCTTCATTTATGTAATTTTTACTGTAGTATGCACCTGACGAGAGACAGCCAAATATGCCAGGCAATAAATTGTGCAATCTATTGTTTGTGTCTTCTTTCTTCAAATTTACAACGGGGAAGCATTGCTTTGAATAACTATGATTGATGATTTACATTCATAGTTAAAGGTTATTGTATTTCTAAAAGTGTGTATTGTGTCAGTTGACCAGAAAGGGAAGTTTCAGGAGGGGTAATCTGCCCTGTCTAGCTATTCACTTAGCAAGTGTTCTCTAGGCATATAAATGTCCCTTTCCTATTTCTGGGAATATTCAGGAAGCTCACTTTCTTTCACGAGCCAATTCGAGTCTGTATCCGAGTATCCAGGGACATTGTCTGCTCTCTGCATCAAAAGGCAACTGTTTCAGTTTCTCACTTGCACCAGGAGGGAGGATTTAAACCCACATCCACCATCGATGTCAGTAAACAATATTTGTTCCGTGACAAACAGTGGTTAGACTAAATAACCGGACACAAAACACAAGAACAAATCAACATACCCATGTGTTCCGTGACAAACAGTGGTTAGACTAAATAACTGGACACAAAACCCAAGAACAGATCAACATACCCATGTGTTCCGTGACAAACAGTGGTTAGACTAAATAACCGGACACAAAACACAAGAACAGATCAACATACCCATGTGTTCCGTGACAAACAGTGGTTAGACTAAATAACCGGACACAAAACAAAAGAACAGATCAACATACCCATGTGTTCCATGACAAACAGTGGTTAGACTAAAAAACCGGACACAAAACACAAGAACAGATCAACATACCCATGTGTTCCGTGACAAACAGTGGTTAGACTAAATAACCGGACACAAAACACAAGAACAGATCAACATACCCATGTGTTCCGTGACAAACAGTGGTTAGACTAAATAACCGGACACAAAACATAAGAACAGATCAACATACCCATTTGCTCAGTGACAAACAGTGGTTAGACTAAATAACCGGACACAAAACATAAGAACAGATCAACATACCCATTTGCTCAGTGACAAACAGTGGTTAGACTAAATAACCGGACACAAAACACAAGAACAGATCAACATACCCATTTGCTCAGTGACAAACAGTGGTTAGACTAAATAACCGGACACAAAACACAAGAACAGATCAACATACCCATGTGTTCCGTGACAAACAGTGGTTAGACTAAATAACCGGACACAAAACACAAGAACAGATCAACATACCCATGTGTTCCGTGACAAACAGTGGTTAGACTAAATAACCGGACACAAAACACAAGAACAGATCAACATACCCATGTGTTCCGTGACAAACAGTGGTTAGACTAAATAACCGGACACAAAACACAAGAACAGATCAACATACCCATGTGTTCCGTGACAAACAGTGGTTAGACTAAATAACCGGACACAAAACACAAGAACAGATCAACATACCCATGTGTTCCGTGACAAACAGTGGTTAGACTAAATAACCGGACACAAAACACAAGAACAGATCAACATACCCATGTGTTCCGTGACAAACAGTGGTTAGACTAAATAACCGGACACAAAACACAAGAACAAATCAACATACCCATGTGTTCCGTGACAAACAGTGGTTAGACTAAATAACCGGACACAAAAGACAAGAACAGATCAACATACCCATGTGTTCCGTGACAAACAGTGGTTAGACTAAATAACCGGACACAAAACACAAGAACAAATCAACATACCCATGTGTTCCGTGACAAACAATGGTTAGACTAAATAACCGGATACAAAACACAAGAACAAATCAACATACCCATGTGTTCCGTGACAAACAGTGGCTAGACTAAATAACCAGACACAGAACAACATACCCATGTGTTCCGTGACAAACAGTGGCTAGACTAAATAACCAGACACAGAACAACATACCCATGTGTTCCGTGACAAACAGTGGCTAGACTAAATAACCAGACACAGAACAACATACCCATGTGTTCCGTGACAAACAGTGGTTAGACTAAATAACCAGACACAGAACAACATACCCATGTGTTCCGTGACAAACAGTGGTTAGACTAAATAACCGGACACAGATCAACATACCCATGTGTAGGAACTCGACATTTTCACTGTCTAAATAAAACTGCTGCTCCTCAAGTCTGCACAAGCCAGGTTTCTGGTAGTGAACCTTGTACTGTGCCAACTGGCCATCACCACCGTCATGAACCTGTCAACATGGCAGCCATTTTTGTTATAATTAAACAAGTTATTAAATTAGTCGAGCAAGCTTTTTTCATCTTCTTCTTTGGTCCTACTGCTGTCACAGGGAGCAGTTAGATGTAGTTTACTATCTTTTGTTAGTTGTTTAGTTTGTGTTCATGTCATATTGTGTTTCTGTAGTGTCTCTTTTACTCTATTTTTGTTAGTTGTGTTAAAACTTAGTTGCATGTCATTTACAAGATGATGCAGAACCAACCCCTACATTTTTTGGCTGTTGTGGTTTTTCTAGGCAAATTTTATGTTCAGCAGTTTGCCATTGAATCTGAACGGTCAGCTCTTAGCACCACTGTCAAAACCAACGCAAGACAGATCGTCTGCAGCTGGGATTGAACCCGTCACCCCGGCATTACAAAGCACGTTCTCAAAGCCTAAGCCACAGATGCCGACTTTTGTGTAACTTGAGTTAATGTCACATTACGTTTCTGTAGTGTCTCTTTTACTGCATTCACCCATCTCTTTCTTGGTCAGCTAACCACCACAAACCTGTCAGTGACCGAGAAAACATGTCAGTGACAGAGAAAACATGTCAGACCAAGAAAACATGTCAGTGACCGAGAAAACATGTCAGTGACCGAGAAAACATGTCAGTGACCGAGAAAACATGGCATTGAAGGTGTTTTCCTGACATCATAAACAAGACTAAAGCTGCAGCTGATCATAGAACTTTATTTTAAATTTTAAAATGTAAACAACCCTTTTCATGCCATTCACGCTTGAGGCATATGATGCTAGACCCTACTGTTTCAGCAGTAAATGGCAGATGATAGGTGATGTGGTCGGCATCATCCCAGACACAGACTGGCACCCACTTTAAGCTGGGTTGACCCGGGAGCCAAGGTCTTCATTCAAAATCTGTCCAGTACAAATCTGACACTCAAGACTTAGAGATTTACTTGTTACTTACGTCTGTATTCCTAGAAATCTGTTGTACAGTCGGCACATCCCTGCTAGCTGTTGTACCAGCCTGTCTCCATGGAGGGGCTGCAGATATCTGGGGTGCCTCAATGGATGCTGGCATAAGCTTGGTAGATGTCAGTGACATACTTGGATGAACAGTTGCTGACTGAACCAGGAGATTGTGTTTCAACTTAGAATCCTGATTGATTTCTGCTGTCTGATGTGGTAGTTGATGGCGATGATGATGATGATGAAACTGATGAGAATCTGGATGACTCGGATGGTCAGGCTGGTGGAATGCTTTTACTGGTTTATTCATGAGCATCATCCAGTCATTATCCACATTTCTTGCATCCATGTTTCCAACATCCGTCACCTCAGACTTGATATGGCCAGGCAGACAGTTGTTGCTATTGGCAGGCTGAAACTTCTGGCCACCCAGGCTGGCAGTAACGCCGTCTGCCGTGGAAGCCTCTTTGTCTAACACATCACCGAATTTATTTGTCCATGGCTGACTATCAGAAAGTTGAATATTCTTATTCACATCATCACTTACAAGATTCCAATCCCCATTTTCTGATCTAACATCCTCAATATCTCCCTGACCTTTGCAGTTGTGATTATAATCTCCAACCTGATGATAAAAGCCTGTTTCAACTTTGACACAATTCTGATGTTTCTGATCAGGGATGTCAGCAACATAGTCCAAAGATCGATGATGACCTTCAGATGTATCTGCCACATAAAAGGCTGAAGGACAGCTGAAATGATCAGGCTGTGTTCCCACTTTCATCAAACTGTCAACTGATGCACTCAGACAATGGGCCTCTGTTCGCAGCCGGTGGTGTTCTGTAGGTCGAGGGAAAAAATTGTATAAGCAAATTAAAAACAGAGGAAAACTCTGAAGTGACAAACACAATGCTTCTAGAAAGTGACAAACACAATGCTTCTAGAAAGTAAACTGATGATTCTAGTTTACATGTTCTCAGGAAATATCAAGCTTATTTATAATAAGCTTTAAAAAAGATTTCAAAAATATATCAAAGACACCATATAAAACCTATGTTGTTTTACGTATGTAAGATATGGCCTATAGGCAGACAAGCCGAAAACATTGCCTGGCAGCAGAGATGTGCTTTTTGAACAGAATGCAAAGAATAGCTTGGATGGACAGAGAAAACAAATAAGGCAGTCATCTTGGAGACACATGAAAGTTGTAAACATCTCGGAATCCTTAGACAAAGAAGATCAGTTTGTTTTGGGAGGACATGTTGTCAGGAGGTATGGACTCCAGAACTTGGTTACAACTGACAAAACTGTTCGGAAATGAACAAGAGATAGCAAAGTGATAAATGTCTGTGTGACTCGGCCATATGAATGAGGTGGGGAGAGCACTGACCTGATCTGTGATTATGGTGATCTTGACTGCCTGTTGTGATGAGTGGGAAATCCCACGATAATCCCCAGTATGATGAGTTAAGGGTCAAGGGCAAGTTAAGCGGGGGGAGTGTGAAAACAGTACGTTTATAATTTACTGTGTACAAGTGAACGATTGGAAGAAGAAACCCGTGGGATAGGAACAATGGATTGAAGGTCAGAACAGAGGAAAATTTTGTAGGTGTTTGACAGCATGAGAGGCAGGTCAAGTTGAGTGAGAGGAGTGACTGATATGAATGATGATTACTGATAGCAGGAGCAAGTACCTGGAATGCAAGAAAGATGGCTGAGCAGAATTGATCGTGAACTGAAGTGTCGAGCGACTGAGGATATTTGTGGTGCTGTACTTCAGATGTGAGATAGCAGCTCAAACGGTACGTATGGAACAAAAGGTAACTAAGTCTGTATGAAAGGTAAATAAGTCTGTATGAAAGGTAACTAAGTCTGTATGAAAGGTAAATAAGTCTGTATGAACGGTAACTAAGTCTGTATGAAAGGTAACTAAGTCTGTATGAAAGGTAACTAAATCTGTATGAAAGGTAACTAAGTCTGTATGAAAGGTAACTAAGTCTGTATGAAAGGTAACTAAGTCTGTATTCAAGCTGTGTTCCTGATGTGGCGATATTTGTGACTGATTCCTAGAAAGATGAGTGAGAACTTTAATCAGCGACCGGACGACACATTTGTTAGAACAGAAATTAACAATATTTATGTCGTAGCTGTGTGTCATCGAAATCTGTGTTCCTACTAACTCAACACATGAACACAGGGGAGAATAGAGTCACTGTGAGTCAAGACAGAAGCTAAGAGTAACATCTTTGCACCTGTGTTTATCAACAGAGGGGAGTCTAGAGTCACTGTGAGTCAAGACAGAAGCTAAGAGTAACATCTTTGCACCTGTGTTTATCAACAGAGGGGAGTCTAGAGTCACTGTGAGTCAAGACAGAAGTAAAGAGTAACATCATTGTACCTGTGTTTATCAACAGAGGGGAGTCTAGAGTCACTGTGAGTCAAGACAGAAGCAAAGAGTAACATCATTGCACCTGTGTTTATCGACAGAGGGAAGTCTAGAGTCACTGCCAGTCGAAACAGAAGCAAAGAGCAACATCATTGCACCTGTGTTTATCAACAGGGCACAACATGAGGGTTTACAAATAACTGAACAACTATTTTCTGCCAGTCCATGCCAGTCCATGCTTAGCTACACTGGTGATCATGTCTGTCCACAACCTTCTGGTGAAACTGGTAAACAAACATGGATCACCGTCAGTGCTATGGGTTTTTTGCACTGTTCTCAGAATCTCTGTGTGTGATCTACAGCAGGAGACTACAGCGGGAGACTTCTGCACTTATGAAGATTTGCATTTAAAAAAAGAAGAAAGTGAACAGTACAAAACATATATACATATATACACACCCTCATTCACACACCCACCCAAATGTATACACAAACACACAAACTCACATATACACTCACACACACACAAATACATACTTACATACATATGTACATACACACCCCAAAATACATGCACACACACCCTTATACATCCATATGTGCACACAAATCCACATAAATACATACATTCATACATACACATGCAGATACAAACAAGCACACATGCATAAACTCATACATATATACGTACAAACACGCACGCACACACACACACACACACACACACACACATACATACACACATACGTATACATAAATACCTACATAGCGGCATCTGTGCATACAGACACACATACACTCACAGAAACAAGCATGAAAACACACACAGACAAGCACACAAAAGCAGATTTATACAAGCAGACTCACATAAACACCGACACACACCCACATACAGACACAAACACACAGACATACACACACACAGACCACACACAGTCACACACAGGGACATAATCTCAAACACACACATCATACAGACGCACATGCACACAGACACACACCCCACACAGATACGCCGCACACAGACAGACATGCACACAGACCACACATACACACACACACAGTAGACATATATGCATACAGACACGCACATGTACACACAGACATTCACAGACATACACTCAAACAGACACACAGGCAGTCAGACACACACTTAGTCACACACTTACACACTGACTTTACACACAAACAGACACACATACATACATACGTACAGGCATACAGTGAGGTAACTAGTGGGTATACCTTTGCCAACTCCATTAACAAGCATTCCATGGGGCTGACTAAATAGATCACTCCTGTTCAATCCTTCTGGAATGGAATGTGATCTCATCTGTGTTTTAATCGTGGGGGATGAGGCATGCATGGAAGGATTCAGTCGGAAACCAGCGTGAAAACTCTCAGGTGATGTTACACTGTCAACAAATGGGTAAAACTGTTAAGTGAATAATATTATCATTACAAAGTACTACCACCACATTCACAACTACATCAGGTATCACAGTCAGTTCTACTTGGACTGAATAAGTTGAGTTAAAAACCAACATCACAGCACTCAAGATATTCCCATAAGTACTCCATCCCCAACTTCAGCAGCTTACCCCTAAAGTTTTAATTCTGATGGTACAATAGCAATTTGTGTGTATGTATTTGTCTTGCTTGTCTTGTCTCAGAGTGTTCAGTGTTGGCCAGATCCTGGCCAGATCCCTTGGGTTCTCCCATCTGGATTATTCTATCCAGACCCTGGTGATCTGTTTGTGTTTCCAGATTGTTTCCATGTTACCAAGGGCATTGACCACATCAAGCATGCCATGTAATGCCTCACAGTAGCACAGAACCAACCAGTCTGTCTGTCTTTTCTGTTCCTATGCCACCAAGGGCCTAGACCACATCAGGCATGCCATTCAATGCCTCACAGTAGCACAGAACCAACTAGTCTGTATGTCTTGTGTGTTCCCATGCTACCAAGGGCATTGACCACATCAAGCATGCCATGCAATGCCTCACAGTAGCACAGAACCAACTAGTCTGTATGTCTTGTGTGTTCCTATGCCACCAAGGGCCTAGACCACATCAAGCATGCCATTCAATGCCTCACAGTAGCACAGAACCAACTAGTCTGTATGTCTTGTGTGTTCCCATGCTACCAAGGGCATTGACCACATCAAGCATGCCATGCAATGCCTCACAAGAGCACAGAACCAACTAGTCTGTATGTCTTGTGTGTTCCCATGTTACCAAGGGCATTGACCACATCAAGCATGCCATGCAATGCCTCACAGTAGCACAGAACCAACCAGTCTGTATGTCTTGTCTGTCCCTATGCCACCAAGGGCCTAGACCACATCAGGCATGCCATTCAATGCCTCACAGTAGCACAGAACCAACTAGTCTGTATGTCTTTTCTGTCCCCAATTCATGGAACTATACTGATATTATTTACACTACTACCTCAACAACCACATATGATAATATACACTCTCACCTGGAGAGACAGAAAGATGCCTACAACAAATGACAATAGTATCAATAGAACCAGGAAGGCAAACCGGGTGAACAAAAGCTGGATAAAGTTGGATGTATTGGCCAAAAGGCACAAAAATAGCAGCTAAGCTGTAAAAAGATCCAATGCAGTTACATCACTCAGACGACAATGAAGAAGAAGCAGAAGAATAAGTATAACTAGAAGGTCCATTCTCTGGAACCCACAAAAAAAGAGGGAGACCTAAAATTCAAGAAGAGAATTAGAACACAGATGAATAATGTAGGGATGCCTGACCTGGGCATGATTCATGGCTAACATGTGTAAAATAACAATTGTGAGATGGGATGCCTGAGGAAAGCTGCAAACAGAACCATCTGAGACACAGTGAGAAATGATATTATCAGACAGACTGTGGAAACAATACCATGCAGCAAATTCACGAGAAACAGAAGATCAAATGGTTTGCTCATCCAGTAAAAATGCAGCCAGAACAACTATCGAAGCAGGTGCTACACCTAAAGGGACCTGATGTGAAAGCAAGAGGTCACCCTAGAAGAAGATGGACTGATGACATTCAAGACCGTCTACACTGTCCTGGAATGACAATAGACATTGCTACTTATCAAGCTGTAGATCACAAACTGTGCCACTTACAGTGCTAATAGCAACAGTGGAAACTGATGATGACGGCGATGATGACCGTGATGATGATAAAGAGGAAGCTGTAGGTGCGTAAGATTGAAAGCCTTGGCATGAGCTGGCTAAGGGCCTACTCTCCAACAGAAAGAAAAACACTAGAAAAAAGAACAAGATATCTGTCCTCAAATCACCACTATCTTCCCTTCCACTTCTATAAGTGCCCATCAAAACATTATTTTTTTTTTGGTACTTAATTTATAACTTACCCCTGACGTCACGACTACGTCACGGGAGACATTCCCAATAAATTCTAGGGTTTTCAGGTTTTAGTTTCTTGCGATTTCTCTACAGCCAAGTTTAGGGTTAGGGTTAGGATTAGGGTTAGGGTTAGAAGACACTAGATAAACACTCAAAAACAGCAGCACACAATAGCACACTTGCACCCCTTGAAATAATGGACTGTCAGGTCAGCTGTGGATTTCCCACGGGGATTTCGTGTTTGGGGTTCGTTATAAATTAAGAACCCTTTTTTTGCTGTTGCCACTTATTTCCCATACAAATACAAGAGACAAGAGGAGCTTTCATAGCACAAGGAAATCTGTGGAGGTCAAATAAAATTAAAACTATTTTTAAACTAAAAATCTCTAACAATTTCAAGTCAGTACTGTTGTATGGAGTGGAAACATGGAGAACAACTGAGGCAATTAATAATAAACTACAAATATTCATAACTGGTGTCTGCACAGAAAAGAGGGAATTCAATGGTATGATAGAATCACTCACGTTGTTGAGCTCTGCGAGAGAACTAAACAAGGTCCGGTGGACCAAGAGGTAAAGAGAAGATGGTGGTAATGGATAGGACATATGTTAAGAAAATCTGAGAACAATATAACTAGAATGTATTTACATTGGAACCCACAGGGGCATGGAAATAAAGGAAGACAGAAAAACACATGGAGATGGGAGCTTGAAAGTGAAGTTAAAAAGTTTGGTAGGACATGGGGAGAGTTGCATGTGATAGCCAAGGATAGAATGACCTGGCGTGAGTTAGTTGAGGGCCTATGCTCCCTTGGGGGCTAAAAAAGCAGAAAAATAAGAACTTATTTCCCAATGCTATTTCAATAACCTCAAAGTTCCACAACAGTTGAAATTTCTACTCACACAAATCTCTCTTCTACCCTTGATCTCTAGCACAGGTCCTCAAACAGCTTGTGCCAGGTGTTCCTACCCTTGATCTCTAGCACCGGCCCTCAACCAGCTTGTGCCAGGTGTTCCTAACCTTGATCTCTAGCACCGGCCCTCAACCAGCTTGTGCCAGGTGTTCCTACCCTTGATCTCTAGCACCGGCCCTCAACCAGCTTGTGCTAAGTGTTCCTACCCTTGATCTCTAGCCCCGGCCCTTAACCAGCTTGTGCTAAGTGTTCCTAACCTTGATCTCTAGCACCGGCCTTCAACCAGCTGGTGCCAGATGTTCCGACCGTTGATCTCTAGCACCGGCCCTCAACCAGCTTGTGCTAAGTGTTCCTACCCTTGATCTCTAGCCCCGGCCCTCAACCAGCTTGTGCCAGGTGTTCCTACCGTTGATCTCTAGCACAGGTCCTCAAACAGCTTGTGCTAAGTGTTCCTACCCTTGATCTCTAGCACCGGCCCTCAACCAGCTTGTGCCAGGTGTTCCTACCCTTGATCTCTAGCACCGGCCCTCAACCAGCTTGTGCTAAGTGTTCCTACCCTTGATCTCTAGCACAGGCCCTCAAGCAGATTGTGTCAACCAGTTGACAGAGGTCTAGAAATTGTGTCAATAGTACAAACCTGTTGCAGGTTTTTGGGACATCCTCCTCGCTGGAAGTGTCTTCATCCTCACAGCTCGAGTCCTCAAATGATGAGAATCCCTCCAGGGCTTCTTGCATCTGGCAGCAAATGCAAGCAGACGGTATCATTAAGCGGAAACATACACAGGAACAATTACAGGTAACATTTGATCTCATTTGGGTAAAGATTAGACATCACAGCACTCAGGACAAGAACATATTAGCTCCGCCTCCCTCCTCAACAGACAGTGAAAAGTCTTCATACTGATGGTAGCCAGTGTCATCTGGCTAACTAGTGATCCTGTCTTTCCTCAGAGTCTCAAGTGACATCCAGAGCTCACAGACACTTCCCAGTGCATGATTCTTTCCAGCGACAGGTTTTCAGTATCTTAAATTTTACTCATTACCTTGTCCCACAGATGAGAGATCACCTTTGATTTGTACAGTTGCAGTATAACAGGTAACAAAGATATATCAGTGAAACGGCATGGAGCAATACAAGTCTACAATAGAACTATAGCAGGTAACAACAGTATACAAAAGAAATGTAACAATAGTATACAGTGAACAGCAACAAAAGTAGGCAGTCAAATCTGAAAAGAAAAAAAAGGTCAACTTAACAGTAAAAAAAGAACAAGACAAAACAGTACATGGAACAACCAAACCTAGTTACAGAAGCATGCTGCATTTTTTTACCACAGAGTCACATCAACATTACCACAGAGACACATCAACATTACCACAGTCACATCAACATTACCACAGAGACACATCAACATTACCACAGTCACATCAACATTACCACAGAGACACATCAACATTACCACAGAGTCACATCAACATTACCACAGAGTCACATCAACATTACCACAGAGACACATCAACATTACCACAGAGACACATCAACATTACCACAGAGTCACATCAACATTAACACAGAGCCACATCAACATTACCACAGAGTCACATCAACATTACCACAGAGTCACATCAACATTACCACACAGACACATCAACATTACCACAGAGCCACATCAACATTACCACAGAGTCACATCAATATTACCACAGAGTCACATCAACATTACCACAGAGCCACACCAACATTACCACACAGACACATCAACATTACCACAGAGCCACATCAACATTACCACAGAGACACATCAACATTACCACAGAGACACATCAACATTACCACAGAGTCACATCAACATTACCACAGAGTCACATCAACATTACCACAGAGTCACATCAACATTACCACAGAGACACATCAAAATTACCACAGAGACACATCAACATTACCACAGAGACACATCAACATTACCACAGAGACACATCAACATTACCACAGAGACACATCAATATTACCACAGAGACACATCAACATTACCACAGAGACACATCAACATTACCACAGAGACACATCAATATTACCACAGAGACACATCAACATTACCACAGAGCCACATCAACATTACCACAGAGACACATCAACATTACCACAGAGACACATCAACATTACCACAGAGTCCCATCAACATTACCACAGAGACACATTAACATTACACCAGAGTCACATCAACATTACCACAGAGTCACATCAACATTAGCATAGAGCCACATCAACATTACCACAGAGCCACATCAACATTACCACAGAGTCACATCAACATTAGCACAGAGCCACATCAACATTACCACAGAGCCACATCAACATTACCACAGAGACACATCAACATTAGCACATAGTCGCATCAACATTACAACAGAGTCACATCAGCATTACCACAGAGTCCCATCAACATTACCACAGAGACACATCAACATTACCACAGAGTCACATCAACATTACCACAGAGCCACATCAACATTACCACAGAGCCACATCAACATTACCACAGAGCCACATCAACATTACCACAGAGACACATCAATATTACCACAGAGCTACATCATCATTACCACAGAGCCACATCAACATTACCACAGAGCCACATCAACATTACCACAGAGACACATCAACATTACCACAGAGACACATCAACATTACCACAGAGACACATCAACATTACCACAGAGACACATGAACATTACCACAGAGACACATCAACATTACCATAGAGCTACATCATCATTACCACAGAGCCACATCAACATTACCACAGAGCCACATCAACATTACCACAGAGACACATCAACATTACCACAGAGACACATCAACATTACCACAGAGACACATCAACATTACCACAGAGACACATGAACATTACCACAGAGACACATCAACATTACCATAGAGCTACATTAACTGTTGGCACTATGCCAAAGCCACTAAAGTGCAGCTAGGTACATTGCCAGACAGTTGTTTGCCTGATTGCAAAATAAATAATCTAACTACAGACTGTTTCACTGTGTCAAGCACACCTTGTAGAAGTCACTATGTATCCTTTACTTGATCCATAATATGCTATAATTTTTTTTTTTAAATCTGTGAATTCCCAATGTCTGTCTGTGTTGACTATGAATTCTCTGTGACCCACAACCTTATTCTTCAAAAATGTTGATATTAATCTGTTTGTCTGTCTGTGGCATTCACTTTTAATTCTATTTAAACTGGGTTTTGCGAAGTCCCCTGTTTTTGAGACTTCTGAAATTTTTTTTAAAAATCTATCAACAACGGATAATTCTCATTAGTTTCGATGTAAATATTACATACAGCTTCCGCCACAGCAGCCTGCCGCTCTGTCCGCAAGTGTTCCTCATATTCTTCATCTAACTGCTCATCATTAATATGTAAAGTGCCGTTGAGAATGTCAGACTCAGCAAAACAGAAATCGTCACTCATGTTGAGCACTTGACTTGCCAGGCGGGAACATCAACACTGAAAAAATTAAATCACATCTAGAATGATGAGTCATGCACAAGAAATTCCTGGCATGCATACGCAAGTTTGTTAAGTTCAATGTCTAGTCATCTCATGTCAAAATCTAATATGTCATCTCATGTCACATCAAGGTCTGGTATGTCATCTCACGTCACATCAAGGTCTGGTATGTCCTCTCATGTCATGTCAAGGTCTGGTATGTAATCTCATGTCCCATCACAGAATGGTATGTCATCTCATGTCATATCAAGGTCTGGTATGTCCTCTCATGTCATGTCAAGGTCTGGTATGTAATCTCATGTCCCATCACAGAATGGTATGTTATCTCATGTCAGGTCAAGGTCCAGTATGTAATTTCATGTCACATCACAGAATGGTATGTCATCTCATGTCCCATCACAGAATGGTATGTCATCTCATGACTCATCACAGAATGGTATGTCATCTCATGTCCCATCACAAAATGGTATGTCATCTCATGACTCATCACAGAATGGTATGTCATCTCATGTCCCATCACAGAATGGTATGTTATCTCATGTCAGGTCAAGGTCCAGTATGTAATTTCATGTCACATCACAGAATGGTATGTCATCTCATGTCCCATCACAGAATGGTATGTCATCTCATGACTCATCACAGAATGGTATGTCATCTCATGTCCCATCACAAAATGGTATGTCATCTCATGACTCATCACAGAATGGTATGTCATCTCATGTCCCATCACAAAATGGTATGTCATCTCATGACTCATCACAGAATGGTATGTCATCTCATGACTCATCACAGAATGGTATGTCATCGCATGTCATGTCAAGGTCTGGTATGTAATCTCATGTCCCATCACAGTATGGTATGTCATCTCATGTCATGTCAAGGTCAGGTATGTAATCTCATGTCTCATCACAGTCTGGTATATTATCTTTTGTTACATCAAAGTCTGGTATGACATCTCATGTCATGTCAAGGTTTGGTATGTCATCTAATGTGACTTTAAAGTCTGGCATGTCATCTCTTGTCACAACAAGGTCTGGTATGTCGTCTCATGTCATGTCATGTCTGATATGTCATCAAATGTCATGGTGTGGTATGACATCTTGTCTGGTTGTTTAGTCCAGAGACTGGCCTGTCATATCAGGTAAACAGAGACATCGTTGTAGCACCATTTACTAAATATTTTACTTGTCTGACATCTTGTAAAAACACGCCAGCATAAACAACAGAACATAACAGGGTGAACAACTGAATATAACAGCAATTCTTCGATGCGAATCATGATAATAATCTCTTTTTCGTGATGCGTCCAATAAATGTTGTCTATATCCTTTTAGTGCAAATAAATAATTTCCCTCGTGAGTTAATTTCTGTCCAGACATCTTCATTACACACCTTACCTGCCCACTGTGTTCTCATTTTTCGTCTACATTGAAAACACACCTTCAGCTTTATAACACAGCTTCTCACTTGAAATTGTCAATGACTCTATTGGTGCAGTTAAAGACAAACACTTACTGTCTAATTAAGCCCTCCGTGAGACAGTCGATAGAGGACAGGACCCAAACACTGAGATGATCACAGTCACACAAAACCACAACTCCCTGCCTGACCGGGCAGGTCCGTGCGTGCCCCGACAAGCCGGTAACTGCAGGTCATGAAATCGTCACTCTGTGTTTTATCATCGCGTCTTTTAGGCACTCATGTGATGTGTTTATAGTTGACCTGTCCCAGTCTATTCTCTCTGTACTTATATTTATTGTTAACAAAGCTCCTGGCTGCAGCAATCTCAATCAACTCCAGCCTACAGCTGATCTCTAGCGAACGCCATAGACACTCTTGTTTTCATTGACTACCGACACCGGAAGTTTATTGGCAATTGGTTTTATGGTTTGTGGAGCCAAATTATTATGATCCATGTTTGGTAAAATAAGCAATGTATATATTATCATCTATTAGGCAAATATGCAGCCTAACCGACATCATACCTGGTGCAGAATGGATACCTGTGCCTCAGGCGTTTATTTGTACATTTTCCTGTATTGTCACACTCAACAGGCGATATAGAGAAGAGAATCCTGTTGCTGTTAATGCAGAGGTCAACGCTCTCATCGGTGAAAATTCAGACGAAGCAGATGAAATAATCTATACAGACGGATCCGTTATACGCCAAAGAAGAAGCGCATGGGCATTTACAGCACGCTCAGCGGGCAGAACAGTCAAAGAAGCCAACGGCGCCTTCTCCATGACAACCAGCAGCATGACGATGGAAGTGATGGCAGTGACACAAGCGCTTGCCTGGCTTGAAACACAAAAATACACCCGCGTGTGTATACTCAGTGATTCAATGAGTATGATCCGGAGGGTTCAGGCAGGTTCAGTGCGAAGACAATGGCTTGAATCATTACAGAAGTCCACTGTTCGTGGAGTCACCTTTATTTTTGTTCCGGGACACGCAGGCGTCAATGGAAATGAAAGAGCTGACAGGTTGGCTGGATCCGCTATCACTACCGACGGTCAGCCTATGGATCATGCTGATATTATCAATGCCCTCAGAGAAATGGGAAGAATAGAGGACTTTGGTGGCAGTGAATCCACATCACTCGCCAGAATGGCAGACTTGGGAATTAAGATCGGCACAGCAAAAAACGAGACGCACACCAGCTACGCCAGAAGACTTGTTAATCAACATAGAACTGGTACTATTAGCCATCGGACGTTGGGGTTCATACTGAGGGGAGGATCTGAGCACCTATGGACATGTCCGGAGTGCAATGAGGATAACCCAACTAACTAACTAACTAACTAACTAAATATTATCATCTTTTTATTTTTTATTTTTAACGTATCCAGAAACCATGAGTTGTAAACCCTTTGGCTCGGTACCATGAAAATCGCAACCCTTCGGCATTGATTCCATTATAGGTACCGTTAATCTGGGAGAAATGTGGCTTTTCTGCCTACCCCCGTCATCATGTTGCAGGTACTTTGCAGAACGTCGCTCTCATCACAGTCTGCCTGAAAGAAACTCGGTCTCTCGCCAGTTCTCTCGCCTCATGTACTTTCATACTCAAAGAGTCACTTATATCCTGTGCCCATCTTCGTGTCGGTCCGCCCCTGCTCCTCCTTCCTGGTACCATGCCTTCTGCTGTAATTTTTTTCCGCTCCGTCGTTGCGCTTGATATGACCAAAATATTTCAATCTTCCTTGATGTTCAGATCTTTCAAAATGTCAGTATTTCTCCTCTTCTTTGTCCAAGATATACTGAGAATTGTTCTACTGTACAACTTCTAAAACGGCGCCAGCTCACTTTGCGAAGAAAGTGCATTTCGCATGCAGTTTTTTTTTTTCTTCTGTTTTAGTGTTTTATTCCTTGTCCATGTTGGGCACTGATATCATAAAGCTGGGATATAGATGCTATTAATCATTTGCTGTTTTGCTGGAATGGAGACAACTGGGCGTGTAAACAGTGGGGCTAACTGGTGGGTGAAAGCATTTGTCTTCTGTACTCTGGCTTCTCTCTGTCGAGTCTTCAATCCTCAGTAAATATACTTCCTAGCTATTTGAATTATTGTACTTTTTGATTGTAATACCGTTAACATAAACGTTCATGTCATTATGAAAATGTACTATTACCCGATTTATTTCATTTGTACAGTGAAATAATAATTAAATCCATACATAGTATGCCAGGAACAGCGGTTGGTGGGCATATTGTAAAGAACCTGCAATATGCTGATGATATAGTTTTGATTGCTGAAAATAAAACACAACTGCAAGAAATGATGGATGTAATTGTAACGGAAAGTGAAAACAAGGGCCGTAGATTAAACAAATGGAAAAACATAAGTAATGGTAATTATAAAGTAACCTAACCCTCCAAAATGCAGCATCCAATTAAATAGGACAAACTTTAAACAATCTGATGTGTTTAAGTACTTGGGTACCCTGATAACATCAGATGGAAGTTGCATTAAAGAAGTTAAATGTCGAATAGCTCGCTCAATCAAAAGCAGCATTTTACAAAATGAAGAATATTTTATGCAATCTTTCTTTGTCAATTGAGAAGAGAAAAAGAATTCTTCAAAAGGTTTCTAATAGTAATAATACTATATTTATGTAATTATGTGAATCATGGACAGGAAGTCAATAAGTGCAAACTTATTTGGAAGCTGCGGAGATGTGGCTTTACAGACGAATGATGAGAATATCCCGTCAGTTACTAAGAGTAATGAAGACGTCTTGAAAAAGACTGGCTCACGAAGAGAACTGGTCGACCGCCTGTCTGTTTTCTCGGCGGAGGCGGTGGCTTTCTCCTTCTGCAGTTCTGCCTTCAGTTCGGTGAGTGCGCGCACCAATTCAGGATCTCTGGTGGTAATCTCCTTCTTATGCGGGATTCTGCTTTTGGCT
>CAJHNH020000598.1:0-195000 GCA_905116865.2 Candidula unifasciata
AGAGTGAAAATAGCAAGGTGAGATCATCAAGTAATTTAAACTTTATCAACAAGTTTAGATTCGAAACAGTTTATTAACTTTTTGCACTTCCATTAGAATAGGTTATAAAAAGAGAATGAATGACACATTTTTATCACTGTACATTCCGTATAGGACTTCAGCTGTGTAGCACTTTTCACTTTGTCTTGTTATTTCAAAGTGTGTCTTCAACTTCAGCCATTGCTTCATAATTCTTTCAAAAGCTGGTTAAATTGATAACCATCTAGTTTTGCAATCTGACAGAATTTTCAGTGATGTGGAACCATAATTCAAGGCTGTATATAATGTATTGTATTGCTGTTGTCTGACAAATGATTTGGAAAAACCAGTAAAGTGTTTCAGCAATAAGGTATTCCAAATTCCTTGGTAAATATTTAGATAAAGCACGTGATAACGCTAGCTGCAATAAAAAAGAAACGCAAAGTCAGCACAGTGGGGATACGGTTAAAACAAAGTTAGTATGATTTACCCGCGTTTTTATTAATCAGTACCGGGGCTGCCAGATATTTGTGCGTTGACCCCAGTGAGAGTTCAAAGTTCAAGTAATGGCAGCTGTCACAATGTACGTGCCAGACCGAAACAAAAATATTGTAGTAAATATTTTACACAGTAATTATTAAATTGACAATGAAAGAAAAAAAATCTATAAAATATCCAACTCCATATGAAAAGATCTAGAACAATATTTACGATCTAAACGTCAAAAACAGTATCTAAATGCAATGAAAAAGATGTAAATTTGGATATAAAAGATCCAAAGTGGCAACACTGGCGACCGTTATTGCAAGGAAAACCCAAAACTCAAGTTCTAGAACAAAACCGAAGTCCAGAAGTGGACTAACAACCGTAACTTTCCGCCAGAGTTTACAGGCGGTAAACGCTAAAAAAGAAGAAGATTGCAGTGATGAAGAGTGTGGAGTCTTCTTCTTCTTCTTCTCTTCCACCTTGTACCCCATTGAAGTGTCGGGGGGAGATGTAATGTACGTTGATGAGCTCTGTCAAGAGCACTGTTGAGACTGATGTTCATTTCTGTAAGGCTGTTCTTAATGCCATCACTCCCTATTTTCCGAGGTCTTCCACTCGCTCTATACCCGTTGCAACATTGTAGTGTTTCTCGCTGTGGCAGATAGTACGAGGGCATTCTTGTTAGGTGTCCAAACCACTTCATTTGGTAACCTTAAGATTGGCTTTATTCCTAGCATGCGTCTGATTTCGTGATTTCGTATTCTGTCTTTCCTTGAAACTCCTGCAGTTCTTATAAGGCATTTCATCTCTATTGTCAAAAATTTACGTTCATTAGAGGATGTAAAGTGTCTACGTTTGGCATTGATAGCATAGTGTTGGTCAAAAAATAGTTCTGATAAGATTTACTATAGTACTCCGAGGTATCAAAGCTATAAATCTTCTCAAGGAAGGAAAGGCGACAGGCCCAGACGGTATCCCAGCTGAAGCCATCAGGACCAACATAAACACATCAACAGAATTGCTACATAGATTATTCGGTAAAGTCTGGGAGACCGAAGAAATACCAGCAGACTGGAGAGAAGGATATCTTGTGAAACTGCCCAAAAAAGGTGATCTACAGGAGTGTGAAAACTATAGAGGAATTATGTTGCTGTCAGTTCCTGGAAAAAGATTCAGTAGAATTATTTTGGAAAGATTAAAAGATGCTATTGATAAAATGCTAAGAGATGAGCAGGCAGGTTTTCGGTCAAACAGATCCTGTACTGACCAGATAGCCACATTACATATTATAATAGAGCAAAGCATTGAACTGAACTCACCACTTTACATTGGATTTATAGACTATGAAAAAGCATTTGACAGCATAGATAGGGAATCTCTCTGGAAATTGATGGGGCACTATGGAATCCCACAGAAAATTATTAACTAAGTAAAGGCAACATATAAAGACATGAAATGTCGAGTTCTTCATGAGGGAAAGCTAACAGATGCATTTGAAATAAAAACAGGTGTGCGACAGGGATGTCTTTTGTCGCCTCTCTTATTTTTACTGGCAATAGACTGGACTATGAAAACAGTAACTGCTAACACCAAGAATGAAATTCAGTGGACCCCTACAAAACAGCTTGATGATCTGGACTTCGCTGATGATATTGCTCTTCTGTCCCATTCACGGAATCAGATGCAAGATAAATTAAATATACTTAATGCGAGATCACAGCAGCTTGGTCTGAAAATCCATCAAGGAAAGACAAAGATAATGAGAATAAATCAGGCAAATAGTAATGTGGTTTCTCTTAATGGCACCCCACTCCAAGACGTGGAGTCGTACACCTATTTAGGCAGTAATGTAGATAAAGATGGAGGAACTGGTAGAGATATTAAAATGAGAATACAAAAGGCAAGAGGGGCTTTCATGGCACTAGGGAATTTGTGGAGGTCAAAAGAAATTAAAAGAACTAAAAAGTTTGAATTCTAATGTCAAATCAGTACTATTGTATGGGGCGGAAACATGGAGAACAACCAAGGCAATTACTAATAAATTACAGACATTCATTAACTGGTGCCTGTGCAGAATAGAGGGAATAAAACGGTATGATAGAATAACTAATGTAGAACTTTGGGAGAGAACTAAACAGGCTCCAGTGGATCAGGAAGTGAGGAAAAGACGCTGGCGTTGGATAGGGCACACACTGAGAAAACAGGAGAACAGCATTACTAGAATGTCTTTGCATTGGAACCCACAGGGGCATAGGAATAAAGGAAGGCCAAAAAACACATGGAGAAGAGAGCTGGAGAACGAGGTTAGAAAGATTGGGAGGACATGGGGAGAGCTCCATGCAATGGCGAAGGATAGAACGACTTGGCGTGAGTTGGTTGAGTGCCTATGCTCCATTGGGGGATAGAAAGGCAGAAGAAGAAGAAGAGAAGACTCCGAGGTATCTGCCTGTGTGTCAATAGGGGAGATAGTTGCCCCATTAAAACCGAAGTCCAGAAGTGGACTAACAACCGTAACTTTCCGCCGGAGTTTGCAGGCGGTAGCCGCTAAAAAGAAGAAGATTCGCACCGATGAAGAGTGTGGTCTTAACATGTAATATTCCCAGACATTGCAGCGGGAGCCCTGCGACCAACCTTCGATTTGGAGACGTCAGCAGCGGTTATAATCCCAGAGAGAACGAGAGAGAAAGAGAGAGAGGGAGAGATCCTTCTCTGTAACGATCAACGAAAACCAAGAGAGCAATATATCTGAACTGACTGACTGACTTTCTACCCCACCAGGACATCACACAAGCGATAAACACCCGATGACACAATGTGCCACCATGTGGGTGAGGAACACCTTCGAGAGGTCCCAGAAACCGCGATCAGCCTTTAGGCCATATTTATGGCCAGGCTATATTGCGGCCCCCGGCAAAGCCAGAGTAGGGCTTTAATTAACGAAAAATTTTGTCCTAAAAAGGACTAGAAGTATATTAATTAATACCTGATATGTCTGAAGGTTTCAGTTTCATTTTATGGACGGCTGCTCCGTTCATAAGTGCAGTTGTTACTGAGATCCCTGACCTATGGGCTTGGTTTATGCTTTGTGGGACGTCCTCAGCATGCGGCTGTCCGTTTTGCGATGAGAGAGAGATAGAGGGAGAGAGGGAGGGAGAGAGAGGGGAGAGAGAGAGAGAGAGAGAGAGAGAGAGAGAGAGAGAGAGAGAGAGAGAGAGAGAGAGAGAGGTTAAGGCATTAGGGATAAAACCAGGGCAACGGTATGCAATACTATTACCGATTTTGGGCATAATATCCCTAGCCTCATCATCGCCTAATGGCAAACTACTGGACGTAAATTTGCCTAGAAAAACCACACAAGAGAAAGGGACTGTTGGGGTTGGTTCTGCAACGTCCTGTAAAGGATACGCAACTAACCATCATAGCCTACTGGCTCGCCGGTTGACGACTTCGTCGCCAGTCGGGACAGTATTTGGACCTGTCTCTTTTGTTCGTATCAACACTGCAGTTTCTTTTCGGGGCTTTTAGTGGCGTTCAATGCTAAGCCAGTTTATACGGCACACATAGCCTAGTCACAATTATAACCTAAAGCCCCACATCCCCTTTTCGGAGATACTGGTTGAACGTGACGATTTTTTCCTTCTAAAAAAGCACCTCCTACCTATCCTTTGCGATGAGTTAAAAGTTAGTTGTGTATCCTTTACAGGACGTTGCAAAACCAACCCCAACATTTGTTGGCTGTTGTGGTTTTTCTTGGCAAATTGTGCGTTCAGTAATTTGCCATTGCTTTTTGAACGGTCAGCTCTCGTACCTATGTCGAGACTAATGCAAGACAAACCGTCCGCAGTAACCTTACTAACATTGTTAAATTAAAATATTGGATTCATCATGGCCTTTGTGTAATAGTTGATTATCCTCGTCGATTTAATCTCTAGGAGAAATTTCAAAAGCGAAAAAAGTACACTCTAGCAAAGAATTGTCGCGCACCGAAACACCTGGATTTGTACAGGTAATGTCACATACGGAAACACCTGGATGGGGACAATTGGGTCACAGACAACCAATGAGGAAGTATCATCTGGGTTGGAATTGTAAACGAATAAAATGGCGACCAGCAAGAAAACATTTAGCGTCCTAGGTTTCATTTTTGGTACAGGATGTCTGGCATCTCTCATTGCATCATTTGCGTCAGACCGATGGGTGGTGTCTACGGAAAAACAAGTGGCTGGCTTCAAGAACCTAGGTCTCTGGTCGGCATGTTTCTCCAAGTTTCGACCACCTCCATGGGTACTCATCGACAAATATTACGATGGTTGTTGGTGGCTGTTTGACCGGGAGATGGACGAGGTTCGTTTCTACCTGGTGCCTTGTGAGTAGTCCTGCTTTATCTCTGGGCAACGGGGTAGACGGGAGCAGGGGATAAAGAGGTGCAAGGGGAACTAGGTAAAGAGAGGGCCAAGCAGAGAGTAGACATAGGTTCAGAATTAGTTCACATATTAAAAAAAGGTGCCACAACCGTAGGTACTGTCCCACATCCTGGTGGGTGCTGAGGTACCATATTAAATTCTTTGCAGCATAGAATCAGACTAACCCACACTCCCCGTGTGGGTTCCGGAACACCATTGTGGGGGGGGGGGGGGGGCAAGAATAGGAGTTGATGGCTCTCCTACTTCGGCCTCCCAAACAAGCATGTCGTAGGAGTTGATTAATGGTAGCTTTCTTCGAAAGTGGAGTGCATCTGCCTGAGCAGAAAGGAACAACCATCTGCACACAAATAAGCTAGTGAAACAGGTGTACACATAAAAGGACATGCAACTGGAAAGAAAACAAAAGTTGAGATCTAATAAATCTATGATAAATACATAATGTTACAAGTGATGTGACAAACATATGATAAATACATGAGTGACAAAAATATAGCAAACCCATGATGTTACAAGTGGACTGAGTCAACAAGGACATACAGAAGAAACCCTGGGGGGAAAAAAACGTTGGTAAGAAAAGCCAGATGGGTTGGACTGGACTCCATCTATGATACTGAAAAGTTTGTGCTGAATAAGATAAGGTAGACAAGAATGAAAGTCTAAAATTAAATGCCCAAAGCACCACTGGCATGAAAGATGATTTTTACAAGAAAAAAAGTTCTTTTTTTAAAACTTTTATAGTTATCTTTAAAAAAAAATCCTCACCTGCACAGTCATGGCGACAGCACTAGCCATGCGGCCGTAAATCCTCAGGCTCAAAGACCCCCCTGTCATACACTGCAAAAGTGGTAAAATAAAGGCAGTAATTGGCAGTTTTATAGTTATCTTTAATGCTTTAATGCTGCCATACAGAGTGTGACTTACTGCATTTGGTGCCCTTGTCAGTCCAGAATACATAGATGCACAGACTACGAACCCTAAAGGACATATAAAGAAAGCAACAGAATGATGATAAATGATGTTAGAAATTAATTGTTAAAATATGTAACTGTTGTGTAAAGTGATAAATCTACCATGGGATAAGTGTATGATAAATACATGATGTGAAAAGTTATGATGTGATAAACATATGATGTCATAAACATATGATGTCATAAATACATGATGTCATAAATACATGATGTGACAAGTGGTGATATTATAAAAGGATGATATCATAAATATATGATGTGACAAGTGGTGATATTATAAAAGGATGATGTCATAAATACATGATGTGACAAGTGGTGATATTATAAAAGGATGATGTCATAAATACATGATGTGACAAGTGGTGATATTATAAAAGGATGATGTCATAAATACTTGATGGGACAAGTGGTGATATTATAAAAGGATGATATCATAAATATGTGATGTTATAAATGCATGATATCGTAGGTACTTGATGTGACAATTGTGATGTTACAAATGCATGATGTCGTAAGTACTTGATGTGACAAGTCATGGTGTTATAAATGCATGATGTCAAATTACTTGATGTGACAATTATGATGTTATAAAGGCATGATATCGTAGGTACTTGATGTGACAATTGTGATGTTACAAATGCATGATGTCGAAAGTACTTGATGTGACAATTATGATGTTATAAATGCATGATATCATAGGTACTTGATGTGACAATTGTGATGTTACAAATGCATGATGTCATAAGTACTTGATGTGACAATTGTGATGTTACAAATGCATGACGTCATAAGTACTTGATGTAACAATTGTGATGTTACAAATGCATGATGTTGTAAGTACTTGATGTGACAATTGTGATGTTACAAATGCATGATGTCGTAAGTACTTGATGTGACAATTGTGATGTTACAAATGCATGATGTCGTAAGTACTTGATGTGACAATTGTGATGTTACAAATGCATGATGTCGTAAGTACTTGATGTGACAAGTCATGATGTTATAAATGCATGATATAAATGTTGTCTTCTCCGGACAGCCTGGTTTGTAGCTACGCAAACACTGGTCACCCTGGGTCTGGTCTTCCAGCTGATTGCCATCATCATCATGGTTGTTAATGCCATCAACTGTTTCCCATACAGCAGATTCAAAGATTCCATAGCACTCGGCTTGTCTGCAGCAGCTGCAACTTTGCATGGCTTGACAGGTACCACATGTTTGTCAGGTTATAGTTTTGTCTCCTCATCTTCACGATGTCTGCTGACTGAGGTAGTATTTTATTTGTTGCAGGCATTCCATCTTCATGAATGAGGTAGTAATTGTACTGTGATAGTAATTGACAATCTTTGTGATGTCTGATTTCCGTCTTCTTCTTCTGTCTATCCCCCAAATAGGCACTGATCGTTCTATCCTTCGCCATTGCATGGAGTCCCCATGTTCCCAATCTTTGTAACCTCATCTCCAGCTCTCTTCTCCATGTGATGTTATTCCTATGCCCCTGTGGGTTCCAATGCAATGACATTCTAGTTATGCTGTACTGTTTTTCTGAGTGTGTGACAACGCCAGCATCTTTTCCTCACTTCCTGATCCATGGAGCCTGTTTAGTTCTCTCCCAAAGTTCTACATTAGTTATTCTATCATACCATTTTATCCCTTGATGTGACACCAGTTAATGAATGTCTGTAATACATTAGTAATTGCCTTGTTGTCCATAAGTACAATAGTACTGATGACATTAGAAAATTTTTAGTTTAGTATTTCTTTAATTTCTTTTGACCTATTCCCAAATGCTATGATGCCTTTTGTAAGTACTGATCAGTGACATCTTTTATGATACATTACTACAATAGGTGCACATGTTGTCTTGGATGGGGTGCCGTAAGAGAAACCACACTGATTTGCCTGATTCTCTCATTATCTGTGATGGATTTTCAGACCAAATGCTTTGATGTCGCATTAAGTATATTTTTATGTGATCTGATTCCGTGAATGAAGAGCAATATCATCAGCGAAGTCCAGATCATCAAGCTGTTTTGTAGGGGTCCACTGAATTCCATTCTTGGTGTTAGCAGTTACTGTTTTCATAGTCCAGTTCTATAGTCCAGTAAAAATAAGAGAGGCGACAAAAGACATCCCTGTCACACACCTTTTTTTATTTCAAATGCATTGTTAGCTTTCCCTCATGAAGAACTCGACATTTCATGTCTTTATATGTTGCCTTTACTAGTTGATTTTCTGTGACATAGTGTCCCATCATTTCCAGAGAGATTTATCTATGCTGTCAAATGCTTTTTCATAGTCTATAAATCCAATGTAAAGTGGTGAGTTCAGTTCAATGCTTTGCTCTATGATAATACGTAATGGCTATGATCAGTAAGGATTTTGACCGAAAAACCTGCCTGCTCTCTCTTAGCATTTTATCAGTAGCATCTTTTAATCTTTCCAAAATAATTCTACTTAATATTTTACCAGGAACTGACAGCAACATAATTCCTCTATAGTTTTCACACTCCTGTAGTCACCTTTTTTGGGCAGTTTCACAAGAATCCTTCTCTCCAGTCTGCTGGTATTTCTTCTGTCTCCCAGACTTTACTGAATAATCTATGTAGCATTCTGTTGATGTGTTTAATGGCTTCAACTTGGATACCGTCTGGGCCTATCGCTTTCCTTACTTGAGCAGATTTAAAGCTTTCTAATTTCATCTTTGGAGTATCTCACAGTTGATATCAAGTTCCATTTCTAAAGCTGGATATCTGGGGGAACCTTGGGCCTGGCTATTTAGAACAGGTCAAAATATTCAACCCATCTGTCCATTTGATCTTTAGTGTAGTAATACCTTTCCTTGACTATTTTTGATTGATCCTGACATACTAATTTTCTTGTGTTACTGTAAAGCTGACTGAGGTAGCTGTCTCTTTATTGTGCTAGATCAGGCATTTCACTTTATCTTCATGCCTCCTAACTTCCTTGTTAGTAATTGTATTTCTCCTGAGCTCTAGCTTAGCAGCTCTAGTTTAGCTATTGTTGCAGAATTCTGCCTTTTTACTTTTCCTATCTTCATCTTTGTGGTGTCCTTTCTTTCTTGCCAAGACTTCTACGGTCATTCCAGATTTATTTGTTGCAGATGACATCTCAGCTAATCTTCTATTAGAGGCCCGTAACTACTGCTTCTGAGAAAGCCTTTTAATGTTACTATGTAAGATGTTATATGCCTGGAACATGATTTGAATCTAACAGTGGTGTACAAGAGGTAGTAATTTATTTGTTGCCGAATACAATGCTGTCCTGAGAGATAGTAATTTATGTTGCATCACATCTCATTTCTTTGGCTGATTTGTTGCTCTCACATCTTCTATTAATTCTAGCTTTGTGTTTTAATGTTACTGTCTGCCTGGAACATATTTAAATCAACAAGTGTACAAGAGGAAATCTCTCTTGTCTCTCTCTCTCTCTCTCTCTCTCTCTCTCTCTCTCTCTCTCTCTCTCTCTCTCACTCACTCTGTGTCTCCTTTATTTTACCCTCACTCTTCTTTTGCTCCTACTCTCTATATATGTCTTTTTCTGTATTTGATGCTATCTGTCTCTATAATCTGTCTGTTTTTGTCTCAATCTATTGCTCTGTGTCTTTGTTCATTTCTGTCTGTCTACATCTGTTTTGTCTATTTCTGCCAGTTACTGTGTCTTTTTCAATTTTTTTTCTTGTCTTTACCTATGGCTGTCTCTCTGTTTGCCTCTTTTCTTCATTTGTATGTCTCTGACTCTCTCTCCTTGTCTTTCTTTATCTCTATCTTTAGACCCTCTATCTGTCTGTGTCTAACCCTCTCTCTTTGTCTGTAGCAATCTTTCTATGTCTCTGTCTGTTTATGTCTATATCAGTCACTCTTTCTTTCTTTAGGTGTCTCAGTCTGTCTTTGCCTTTTCTACCATATCTTTGTCTGACTGTCGATGTTGGAGGTGCCAAAGCCCATGCCGCCACCAGACATGCAATTTGTCGCACATAATAGATGTAAATCTCATTGTTTGTCATAGCTTTAGACACCTGGTATGTGTGAATATCATTGTCCTTACTGTAGACACCTAGTTTGTGTAAATTGTTTGTCCTTGCTGTAAACACCTAGTTTGTGTAAATTGTTTGTTCTTGCTGTAAACACCTAGTTTGTGTAAATTGTTTGCACTTGCTGTAAACACCTAGTTTGTGTAAATTGTTTGCACTTGCTGTAAACACCTAGTTTGTGTGAATCTCACTGTTTGATTTGTCCTGTGCTGTAAACACTAGTTTGGTGAATCTCACTGTTTGATTTGTCCTTGCTGTAAACACCTAGTTTGTAGTGAATGCATCACTGTTTTGATTTGTCCTTGCTGTAAACACCTAGTCGCACATTTGTGTGAATCTCACTGTTTGATTTGTCCTTGCTGTAAACACCTAGTTTGTGTGAATCTCACTGTTTGATTTGTGTCCTTGCTGTAAACACCTAGTTTGTGTGAATCTCACTGTTTGATTTGTCCTTGCTGTAAACACCTAGTTTGTGTGAATCTCACTGTTTGATTTGTCCTTGCTGTAAACACCTAGTTTGTGTGAATCTCACTGTTTGATTTGTCCTTGCTGTAAACACCTAGTTTGTGTGAATCTCACTGTTTGATTTGTCCTTGCTGTAAACACCTAGTTTGTGTGAATCTCACTGTTTGATTTGTCCTTGCTGTAAACACCTAGTTTGTGTGAATCTCACTGTTTGATTTGTCCTTGCAGGTGTCCTGTTGGCAGTTGCTGTAATCTTATTTGGCGTAAAGGCAGATAATTCAAGAACATGGTTGGAAAGACCTGATCAGAATTATCTCTCTTGGTCCTTTGGTATGTGTGTACTGGCAGCTTTTCTGGCAATATTAGCTTTTATGACTGTGTCTCTGGAGACATACCGCTTGTGGTGGATAAGAAAAAACAATGAGAAGCCGGAGGAAATCTTTTTATCTAGTTTCAAGGAATTCCAACAGCCCCATTCCAGATACAGCAATCCAAGAGGTCAGGACAAAATATATTCCATGCAGGAATCTCGGACAGCCTTGATCACAAAACCTGTCAACACATCCTCTGTCAGGAATAGTTATCCTCTGCCTGATGCTGGAGAAAATAGGCAGAGAGGCAGAATAAATGGCTACAACCCAAAGAATGACAGAATGCAAGCTGGGCATTCCACACATCAAGAGACAAGGTTTGTCAGCAGTCAAGACAGTGGAGACACTCTTGATGCTAGGCGTAGTCACATGTTAAACACAACATCAAGGTCACAGTCGTCACTCACAACCTCAAGAACACAGTCGTCAGATTATTCTAGGAAAACACCAACAGAACATAGCACAGATTATGAAGAATCCAAGAAAATTCAACAGCCTGTTCTGCCGGAGTACATCCCTAAATCTAAAGATGACATCTCCAAGACAAGAGAAGAAGACAGCACATCTGAGGCATTATCAGACAGTGATTCTGATGATGTTGAAATTTCCCAGCCAGTCAAAGCAAAGTCAGACAAAAAAAGCAAGAAATCAACTGGGGAGTCTAAGAAATGCACACATCACCTTTTAGAGGGAGACAAAAAGAAGCGTTCAGGTACAAGACACTCCAAACATAAAACCAAACACAAGAAGGAGAACACTTCTGATGATGAACAGTCTGACAGTCATCTGCATTCCAAAAAACATATAAGAAAAGATAGACAGTCAAGAGAGCAGAGCAGTTCTCGTCAACGTAGTTCTTCTCGCCACCGTAGTTCCTCTCGTCACCGAAGTCATTCAAGGGACTTAAATTCTTCAGGAACAGAAAGCTGCAGTGATTCTGATTCTGGTTCTACTAAACATCGGTTGAGAAAGAACAAACAAAAAAAACAAGATTCCTCCAGAAAGAACAGAAACGGGAACCCGTCATCTGAAACACAAATTCGACAAGACAGACATAAGCATTCAATATCCAGTACACACTCTTCTAAGAAGAAAAGTCATAATAACTCCACAGATGACCTGACTGCATCACAATATGTTCGTAAACAACAAACAAAGAGAACAAGTGATAGAAGCAAATCTTTAGAGCAGAAACGCAGCAAATCACAAGACTTCTTAGACACTGAGAGTCGACACAGTAATCAAGGCAAGGGCAAGTACAAAAGTTCCTATTCAAGTTATTATGAGTATTAGTTGCCAGCTCACATATAGGCAGGTATCATACTGACAGATTTGCTCATTTGCAGTAAGTGTCCAACACTGAGCAAGTGATAGCCTGTATAGTTGTTGAAGTGGTCAAGCTGTCTGCCTCATGCTGTGAAGGTCATGAGTTCATTTGAAGGCTGCATTCTTTGGCTCGTGAGTGAAGTCTTTATGGAGACCCATGATATCATCAGTAGAGTGTTCATGCTGTGTGCGACGCTGTCAGCAGGCACTGGCTGTTTTGTGGAAAAAAGACAAACAATATGGGAAAAAATCTGGTGCAGCGAAGTCGAGCCTCTCTACTTTAATCTGTATAGTTGTCTTCTTCTTCAGCGATCTCTGGTCATGCGCATAATCCACTGTGGGTCATAAACTGGGATGTCTTTTCAAGGTCTCTTAGGTTTCCCCAAAGCTTAGTTGTCAGTTCTACTGGGTGTTGCCATATGTCGCTCCGCAGCTCCGCCAGGAGAGGACAGTCTTGCAGGACATGTTCTGGAGTCTGTTCAGCACGAAGGCACTGGCAGAGAGCTGTTTGGCTCATACCTAATTTATGTGAGTGTTTATTGAGTCTGCAGTGTCCAGTGCGTAAGCGAAAAACTGACTTGGTCTGTTCTGTTCAAGTGTTTCAGAAAATCTTTTCCGTAGTTATAACCAGTGTTGGTTTTCCAATCTGTTTCTGATTTTCTCTTAATGAGAGTTTTGACTTCTGGAAAAGATAGTGGCTGGTAGGTCTGTGGTTTGTTACTGCCTTCCTTGGCTAAAGCATCTGCGCTTTCATTGCCTTTGATGCCACAGTGAGACGGAATCCACTGCAAGTGAATTTCTGCCTTATTTGACAACATAGCAAGTTCCTGTGTTAGACTTTGTAGTGTGCTGTCGGTAGGTTTGGACTCAAGGGCCTGTATAGCTGACAGTGAGTCAGTGAGAAAAACTATCCTGCCTGCGGTAATTTGCAGATTGTTCATATACTGTGCTGCCATCAAAAGGGATGAGAGCTCTGCCTTGTAGTTAGAGCAAGTTCGTCCAGTGGGGGCTGCCAGGGACACAGTAGTGGCATCTGAGTGTTTTATGTAAACACCTGCCCCACCATTCATAGTTGCCTCTTTTGCTGATCCATCCATGTAGAGTATAGTTGTTATCTTTGGGAGCCATTGTAGTGTAGCGGCTAGATGCTCCACTTTCTGACCCAAAGGTCATGAGTTTTAATATACATCAACCTGTGCTCCCAGGTTGAGCCATCTCAAAGTGGGTACCACGTAAAGTTCTGGGAAGTAACGATGGCCGGCGCGATGTTAACCATATCCCTTGTCAAGGATTGGTTAGTCTGTAATAACAAATGAGTCTGGCTTTATATGCCCTAGGCACCACTGGCACGAAAAAGATTGTTTGTTTAAACAAAATTAATTTTTATTTTTTAAACTTTTATAGTTATCTTTAATGCAGCTGTACAGAGTGACTGCATTGGTGCTCTCAAGTCAGCTCTTGGTTTTCTAAGTCAGCTAGTAATTCTTGCACTGTTATTCTTAAAATTGTTGCATTTATTATCCAAGAATCATACCAGGGAAGTAATCTACAAGTTATACGCCTAATTTTTACTTCCCCCCCCCCCCTTTCCCATACTTTGATTACTGGTTTGGTGGTCTCGGTGACAGTTGTCAACATGTGTCAGCGCGCAAATGTCACCAGCTGCTCTAAACTGTAGCTTTTGTGTGTGTATGTGTGTGTGCACATGTGCATGCATATTTGGAGAATATATTTTTTGGGGTGGGGGGGGGGGGAGACTTGTAAATATGTTGCATAATTTCTATTGGTTAGATTACAACATACAACACTTGTAAAAGCATTACAGCATAATTTATGTGTATATTATTAGTATGTGTTACAACATACATCATTTGTAATGTTGAATTCAAAAACTACATCATAGCACTTGGGACACTCCCATACGTGCTCCCTCCCCATCTTCAGCAGCAACTGAAGAGTACCAATTTCAATAGTACCAGTAACTGTCTCATTCTACATACATCTCACCTTTCCCTTAAGTGTTGAGCGTCGTATAGATACCTGGTAAATCCTCACAGCACCATTCTCCTCAGACCATAATGATCTATTTGTGCCTCCACACTGTTCGCTCACCCCCAAAGGGCCCTCACAATATTAAGCTTGTTATACATCAGTTCACCGCAGAGTGGTGCAGAACCTGCCAGTCTATTTGCCTGCTTATTTCCCAACTCACCAGCATAACCTGGAGAATATGTTCAAAGGACCTAACTACAACTTTTGTAAAGGCATTACAATATAACACATTTGTATATTTTTTAGTATGTGTTACAACATACATCACTAGTATGTGTTAGAACATATAAGACATTCATCTGTACTGTGTTAACAACTTGCACAACTTGGTGGAATACTGATACATGATAAGGCAGACATGGTTAGTGCCTTGTGGGAGAGAGTGTACAGTTCGGAGGAGCAGATGGATCACCACAGTCTGGTGAGATTGAAGCAGCGGGGAGTGAAGAGAGGTTCTGGCAGATGCTCGAGGCTCAGAGGAAAGGCAAGATGGACGTTTAATCAGAATGCTACTGGCACCATTAGTATCAGAACTCTTTGCTAGCTGCTGAAGATGGGGGCAGAGCACTTATGGGAATGCCCTGAGTGCTGTGATGTCAGTTCTTGAATCAAATCAAATCAAATCTGTACTGTGTTAGAGAGTGTTTGCTCTTGTAAATTCTCTTGTAACATTGTCAACATTCCTTCATGGAGACTGGCCGGAGCATTTGCATTTTTTAATGGGAGATTGTTGTGGACAACCAACGATATTAGTTAGTTAGCTAGTTGGGTTATCATCATAGCACTCCAGGCGTATCCCTAGGTGCTCAGATTCTCCTCTCCGCATCATCCTCAATGTCCAGTGGCTAATTGTACCAGTTATGTGTTGATTAACAAGTCCTCTGATGTGCCTGGTGTGCGTCTCGTTTTTTGCTATGCCGATCTTAACTCCCAAGCCTATCATACTGTCAAGGATGTGTCATAGATCATTTTTTGTGAACAACCTAGCCTATGTTGTGAGTCATTATTGTGAACAGCCTAGCTTATGTCATGGGTCATTGTTTGTGAACAACCTAGCCTAAGTTGTGAGTCATTATTGTGAACAACCTAGCCTATGTTGTGAGTCATTATTGTGAACAGCCTAGCTTATGTCATGGGTAAGTGTTTGTGAACAACCTAGCCTATGTTGTGAGTCATTATTGTGAACAACCTAGCCTATGTTGTGAGTCATTGTGAACAGCCTAGCTTATGTCATGGGTGAGTGTTTGTGAACAACCTAGCCTATGTTGTGAGTCATTATTGTGAACAACCTAGCCTATGTTGTGAGTCATTATTGTGAACATCCTAGCTTATTAGTTAGTTAGTTAGTTAGTTAGTTAGTTAGTTGGGTTATCCTCATTGCACTCCGGACATGTCCATAGGTGCTCAGATCCTCCCCTCAGTATGAACCCCAACGTCTGATGGCTAATAGTACCAGTTCTATGTTGATTAACAAGTCTTCTGGCGTAGCTGGTGTGCGTCTCGTTTTTTGCTGTGCCGATCTTAATTCCCAAGTCTGCCATTCTGGCGAGTGATGTGGATTCACTGCCACCAAAGTCGTCTATCCTTCCCATTTCTCTGAGGGCATTGATAATATCAGCATGATCCATAGGCTGACCGTCGGTAGTGATAGCGGATCCAGCCAACCTGTCAGCTCTTTCATTTCCATCTACGCCTGCGTGTCCCGGAACAAAAATTAAGGTGACTCCACGGACAGTGGACTTCTGTAATGATTCAAGCTTATGTCATGGGCAAGTGTTTGTGAACAACCTAGCCTATATCATGGGTCATTGTTTGTGAACAACCTAGCCTATGTTGTGAGTCATTATTGTGAACATCCTAGCCTATGTTGTGAGTCATTATTGTGAACATCCTAGCTTATGTCATGGGCAAGTGTTTGTGAACAACCTAGCCTAGGTCATAGATCACTTTTTGTGAACAACTTAGCCTGTTTCATGAGTCACTGCTTTTGAACAGTCTAACTTATGCCATAGATCAATGTGAACAACCTAGCCTATGTTGTGAGTGATTATTTCTGAACAGCTGAGTATTTGCATTTTTTTTTTTTTTTTTACAGAAGATTATTTGTGGACAACCAAAATATTTCATAGATCACTGTTTGGGAACAACCTAGCCTATATTGTAGGTCATTGTTTGTAAACAGCCTATACAGATTTATTTGATTCTTGTATCTGATGATTAAAATGGTGTTCAGTTTTTTGTAATGTTTGCGGATTTGATGTTTAGAAGTTTTCTATTTGCAGACGTGTTACAGTCTGAAAAATTATTGTGATATGCAATATTTTCTAAAATATACTTTACATATTTTCTGGGACAGTTGTGGAGTCTTTTTTGTATTTGTGAAAGATTTTTTTTCTCTCCATCTTATACTTTTATATTAGAGATTTGTTTTCTCTACATGTAATGTTTATGTGTGAGGGATTTGTTTTCTCTCCATCTCGTGGTTTTAAATGAGAGATGTGTTTTCTCTACATCTCATGCTTCTATGTGAGACATTTGTATTCTCTACATCTCATGTTTTTGTGAGATATTTGTTTTCTCTACATGTTTTTATGTGAGAGATTTGTTTTCTCTACATCTAATGTTTTTATGTGAGAGATTTGTTTTCTCTGCATCTAATGTTTTTATGTGAGAGATTTGTTTTCTCTGCATCTAATGTTTTTATGTGAGAGATTTGTTTTCTCTGCATCTCAAGCTTCTGTGTGAGTGATTTGTCTACATCTAATGTTTTTGTGTGAGTGATTTGTATCTCTACATCTAATGTTTTTATGTGAGAGATTGGTTTTCTCTACATCTAATGTTTTTATGTGAGAGATTTGTTTTCTCTACATCTAATTTTTGTGTGTGAGAGATTTGTTTTCTCTACATCTAATGTTTTTGTGTGAGAGATTTGTTTTCTCTACATCTAAAGTTTTTATGTGAGAGATTTGTTTTCTCTGCATCTCAAGCTTCTGTGTGAGTGATTTGTTTTCTCATCTAGTGTTGAGAGATGTGTTGTCTCTACATCTAATGTTTTTATTTGAGATAGGTGTTGTCTCTACATCTAATGTTTTTATTTGAGAGATGTGTTGTCTCTACATCTAATGTTTTTATGTGAGAGATTTGTTTTCTCTACATCTCATGCTTCTGTTTGAATGATTTGTTTTCTCTACATCTCACATGTATGTGAGACATTTGTTTTCTCTGCATTTCAAGCTTCTGTGTGAGTGATTTGTTTTCTCATCTAGTGTTGAGAGATGTGTTGTCTCTACATCTAATGTTTTTATGTGAGAGTTTTGTTTTCTCAACATCTCATGCTTCTGTTTGAATGATTTGTTTTCTCGACATCTCCTGCTTCTGTGTGAAAGATTTGTTTTCTCCACATCTCATGCTTCTGTGTGAAATATTTGTTTTCTAAATCTCATGCTTCTTAATGACAGATTTGTTTTCTCGACATCTCCTGCTTCTGTGTTAAAGATTTGTTTTCTCCACATCTTATACCTCTGTGTGAAAGAATTTGTTTCTGCATCTTATGATTCTGTGTGAGTGATTTGTTTTCTCTATCATTGTTTTCTCAGCTTTGCTTAACCTTCATGTCACTTTCTAAGTGATATTTTTGGGGAGTTCTTTCAACTAAACATTGTTAAGCTGAAAATACGATCGGTGGAGGTGTGTCCAAGGTAGGAGAGCTGACTTGATGACCATCAGAATTGAGTTTTGTAAAGGAGTCAGTAGTGCACATTTCTAACCCCTTTCTGCAAGCCATACAAGAAGAACATCAGCACAAAGCACATGCTCTGCAGCCCCATTGAACAACCTCCATAATGTAGGTACACTGCTATAAATATTTAGGACCTTGTGGGAGAACATGTACAATTGGGGGGAGCAAATGGATTGCCAGACTGGTGAGAGTGATGCAGCAGGGAGTGGCAAAGAAATCAGGCCGATACTTGGTGCTCAGAGAAAAAGCAAGACGGACGTATAATCAGAATGCTACTGGCATCATTGACATTAAATCTCTATGCTGCCTGCTGAAGATGGGGACAGAGCACTTGCCTTAAGTTCTGTGAGTTCTTAACTCAACTCAACTGTGCTATAAATGTTCATTTTTGTGTGTGGGTAGTTTATTTCAATGTTTTAAATCAGTCTCGCTGGTGACCTTAGAATTATGCAAACGAGTTAATGAAATTCCTTACACAAGCAGATGAGAGAAATTTATACGGACAAACAAGTCAGTTTTTCTTATTAAAAGGTATTTAATAATGGACAAACAAGTAAACAAATTTCTTTACATTAGCCAATGGAACATTATGTCTTATATGCACAAACAGATAAGAAAATTCTTTAGACAGCTGAACAAATGTATCATACATACAAACAAGTCATGAAATTCCTTATATAAACCAGCTGAACAAACAGCATTAAACAAATCAGTGAAATGCTTTAACAAAAATAAGTTGAACACAAGCAAACAAGTGGTGACAATTCTATTCTTCCCAGCCACAGTTTTGTCAACTTTCTTCTCAAAAACAACATCTACCTCCAGTTCCTTCTCTATTCCATTGCATGTTTGTCCAGCATTCACATAAGCATATAAAGCAGGCGACACCCATCTTTCAGTAAGTAGAACTGTGTACCTCTGTCATGATATTTCTGTTTGTCATGTCTGCTCATTCGTGTAAAAAAAATTCTTGGATATGGTGGTTCTTTTCTTGAGCCCTGTATCACAACTTAACTCAGATGTTTCACTGAATATGATTCAACTGTTTGGTATTGTTTTTAACCATATAAATCAGTTAAATATTTAGTACCATATGAAAATCATCATCATGTTCAAGGTCCTTTACAGAAGTTATTTTTCATCACGGCACATGAGAAAAAAAATTATAGCAGAAAGCGTGGTACCAGGAAGGAGAGGCAGGGGCTGACCGACATAAAGATGGGCACAGGATATAAGTGGCTCTTTGAGTGTGAAAGTGCATGAGGCGGGAGAACTGGTGAGAGACCGAGTTTCTTTCAGGCAGACTGTGATGAGAGCGACGTTCTGCAAAGGACCTTCTACATGATGATGACATGAGAAAGCCACTCTGGTCTAGCTAAATTCCCAGTCTAGTGAAATTTTATGCCCAGTGTGTACTTTTTATCCTGTGTCCACCATCATGTTGGTCATTCCCTGCCTCCTCTTCCAGGAACCATACCATCCACGACTATTTTCTCCAAACCATTATGGTGTTTAATATGGCTGATGTTATTCAATTTACAAGAAATTATGCTGTTTATGTGCCAATTCTCCTCTATGTTTAGACTGTAACGGAAATGTCAATATTTCCTTTTTTGGGTCCATGACACTCTTAGAATCTTCCTCTAACTTAAAAGTTTAAAAGGACGAGTTTTGTTTTTTTAGTGATTACAAATGCTTCCTGTGTGGATTCTGGAACACCATTTTGAAGAAAAAGAGAATAGACCCACTGCCACCCTAACAAGCTTGTTGAAAAGGGAGACTAACTAGGAGTGTTTCTTTAGAAGTGAAAGTGCATCTGCTTAAGCGGAACCAACAGTCTGCATACAAATAAGCAACATCTGTAAAATGGATGTGCATATAAAATGCTAGTTATGGACCAAAATCAAAATACAGAAGTGGACGAACAACCAGAACTTTCCGCGGGAGTTTACAGCCAGTGAAAATGAGGAAGAAAAGTTATTCCAAAACAGTCCATGGCTCACATCTGTATATTGCTACAGAAAAGCTGCATGTTCTCAGGATTTCCACTTTGAGCTGTTTGCTAATGTTGTGCCTTATGCAATAAGAAAGTATATGATGCAAAATTAAAATGAAAAATTTGGATATAATTAGTAAATAGAATATACATTAGGAAATACATTAAACCAATTAAAATATGTGTGAGTGTGCATGTGTTAAATATGGAATTAGTAAATACTTGTTAGGTAATAACGTATTTTATTTTGAGAAATACATTGCACATCAAAATACAGAACTGGGAAATAAGTGGTAAATTCAAATGTCAGATAAGAAATACATGGTAAATTAATATATAATATTGTCTGTCATAAGAGAAGAAATACATGATAAATTAATATATAATATTGTCTGTCAATAAGAGAAGAAAAACATGATAAATTAATATATAATATTGTCTGTCAATAAGAGAAGAAATACATGATAAATTAATATATAATATTGTCTGTCAAAGAGGAAGAAATATTTACATATGAAAAAAGCTATTAGTTTCAGAGATGTAAAATGTTCTATTAGTGATGGACCAGGGTTTTTATATTTCATGCCTATGTCAATATATCTTCAAATCTAGAGTACAGGTGAGCCTGATTGGGCTTACATGTAATTTCTGGTTACATCTTGCCTCAAACATCTGGCTCAAGATGTCAGCAGATACAACAGACTTGCTTCTCTATCTCTTCTTCTTGTTATACCAAACAGCACCTCAAATTACTGGAATATAAAATTTACCGATAGTTGAGACTGCATTATCAGACATGTTTGACTTTATTTTTGCCTAATTCTACACATCTCAAATCATGGCTGTAATGTTCCATGCTTGCTTCATGTAATTATGATGTGTGTGGGTGGGTTTTTGTGGGGGGGGGGGGGGGGGGGCTTTCTGACGGATACTCAACTGATTGATTCTCACCAAAGGAAAGATTCTCATCAACTGATAGATTTCTTTAGCTAATCCTCATCAACTGATAGATTCTCACTAAATGATATTCTTTGGCTAATCTTCATCAACTGATAGATTCTCCCTAACTGATATATTTCTTTATCTAATCCTCATCAACTGAAAGATTCTCGCTAACTGATATATTTCTTTAGCTAATCCTCATCAACTGAAAGATTCTCGCTAACTGATATATTTCTTTAGCTTATCCTCATCAACTGAATAATTCTCGCTAACTGAAAGATTTCTTTAGCTAATCCTCATCAGCTGACAGATTCTCACCGACTGAAAGATTTCTTTAGCTAATCCTCATCAACTGACAGATTCTCACTGACTGAAAGATTTCTTTAGCTAATCCTCATCAACTGATAGATTCTCACTGACTGAAAGATTTCTTTAGCTAATCCTCATCAGCTGACAGATTCTCGCTAACTGAAAGATTTCTTTAGCTAATCATCAACAGCTGACAGATTCTCGCTAACTGATATATTTCTTTAGCTTATCCTCATCAGCTGATAGATTCTGAACAACTGAAAGATTTCTTTAGCTAATCCTAATCAACTGATAGATTCTCATCAACTGAAAGATTTCTTTAGTTAATCTTCATCAACTGATAGATTCTCACTGACTGAAAGATTTCTTTAGATAAAACTCAGCAAGTGACAGATTCTTGCTAACTTACAGATAATCATTTACTGACAGATCCTAGGTAATTGATATATTCTCAATAACTGCTAGAATTTAGAACATTTTTGGCAGATTTAATTACACATCTGATGCTGAGGGTACATACATAATTATTATAATTACATATGTGATACTGCAAATATTTTACAACTGCAGTTTGCCAGATTGTAAACATGTTTGTCTATGTTTAACATATATGAATAACTCACAGTTTATTTCTACATCTCTACTGCTTGAAGTTAAGTCCTGGCAATAAGTTATGATGCTTCAGTGGCTGACAGTAGGTAATTAGTCACTTGCAAGTCATTCACAGGCAGTAAGTAATTAGTCACTTGCAAGTCATTCACAGGCAGTAAGTAATTAGTCACTTGCTAGTCATTCACAGGCAGTAAGTAATTAGTCACTTGCTAGTCATTCACAGGCAGTAAGTAATTAGTCACTTGCTAGTCATTCACAGGCAGTAAGTAATTAGTCACTTGCTAGTCATTCACAGGCAGTAAGTAATTAGTCACTTGCTAGTCATTCACAGGCAGTAAGTAATTAGTCACTTGCTAGTCATTCACAGGCAGTAAGTAATTAGTCACTTGCTAGTCATTCACAGGCAGTAAGTAATTAGTCACTTGCTAGTCATTCACAGGCAGTAAGTAATTAGTCACTTGCTAGTCATTCACAGGCAGTAAGTAATTAGTCACTTGCTAGTCATTCACAGGCAGTAAGTAATTAGTCACTTGCTAGTCATTCACAGGCAGTAAGTAATTAGTCACTTGCTAGTCATTCACAGGCAGTAAGTAATTAGTCACTTGCTAGTCATTCACAGGCAGTAAGTAATTAGTCACTTGCTAGTCATTCACAGGCAGTAAGTAATTAGTCACTTGCTAGTCATTCACAGGCAGTAAGTAATTAGTCACTTGCTAGTCATTCACAGGCAGTAAGTAATAATGGATATTCTTGGTTTTCGAACTCTAAACTTTTTCGAATCATTAAAGGCAATTATGAAAATAGGTCAACATCATCAGCAGCAGACGCATTTTCATTTAAATATTTTAGTATGTCATCCTGATCAAATGTGCCCACACTATCAGATTGTGTGGATCTCCCTGTCATATCTGCTTTGAGGGGAACTGACTGTTTATTAGGAGTGCTTTCTACACTACTTTGCTGGATACCAACACTCGAATGAAGTTTGGCCGAAGTCTGACTAACACTTGTCCGAGGTTTGTGTCCAGGCTTTGGCTTGTCAGCAACAGCAGGTTTAGCTGCTGCTTCTGCATGGGGGAGGTTGGAATCCTCAGGTTTCTTGTCAAAGCTTGGTCTGGCAGCAGGTTTTGGTGCCGGAGAAGGTTTGGCTGAGATGTTTGGTTTAACAACTGATGATGGTGGCGGTGATGATAATGGTTTCCCTTCTTTCAGTCGAGGCTGTTTTCCTTGTTTGCTAACATCAATGGTCATCAGTTTATCCAGATCATCTTCAATTCTGTAAATAAAAACATATAAAAAGAAAATATCTGTTAAGTCATCTTCAAGGGTCATTATTCTGCAAAAGATATTAACTACTTTGCAGAAGAAAGGAAGGACATATTTTATTTTCATCTGTGTTCCATGTTTTCTTTTTCAACCAGTAATGTTTTGAATGACTTGGTCTGGAATTACTACCAGGCTGTCTTTCATATTTCTGGTCAGTAATCTTATCAGAAAGCCATGAAAAAGTCAAAAAAGGTATGTTGAGAAAACCTGAGAACAATACTACCAGAATTCTTTCACGCTAGAATCCACATGGGCAAAGAATTAAAGGAGGACCCTCCCCCTCCCCTTGCCCCAAATAATGGAGAAGGGATCTAGAGAATGAAGTTGAAAAGACAAGAAGGGACATGAGGTGAGCTGCATGCAATAGCAAAGGATAGGACAACTTGGTTTCAGTTGGTTGAGGGCCTATGTTCCATTGGGGGGAGGGGGTGTGGTAAAGGGTGGAAGAAGAAGAATCTTACCAGACCACCAAAATATGAAAACATCACTCAGAAAATAAATTAGTCCCAAGAGTGGGGTGAAGCCATTGGTTATGACCCTTCCTCATATTCTCAACAGTTTTTTTTTTTTTGCTCAGAAAAGTCTCCCTCATTGTCTTAGCAAATTTTTATCATATGATAAAATAGTACATGTCATAAGTATGATTTCAGTGCTCAGTGTTCCTCTTCTTCTTTTTCATAATCATCTAAGTGATATAAATGCATTATGTCTGTTTACAGCACAGCTGTGATATTTGCCCTTTTTGGCTAGAACATTGAATCTCTTCAGGTATTTATTATCTGGGTTAGCCTTCCCTGTGAATTTTGTGAGACATTTGAAGCCTCGTGTGTGGTGACTTCGTCTTCTCCCTAATCCACACAGGTTGTCCCTAGAGGAGTGTCCAGGTATCCACATGCAGCTTGGTTGACCCCCAAGGCAGGGGCAGAGCATGAACATTTCCTGCCGTTCAAGGAGGATTCCATAAATAAAAATACATGGAGTTCTGGTACAAGGCTCACCCAAGGAATCGTCATGTCCTGCACATGACTGCTTAACCTCACATCAGTATACTCGACCCCATACATGTAATGGTCTGCATCCTTCACAGATCTCCAGGAAGCAGATCTGAGACTCCGATTCTCTGTGCAAATGAGCACCTCATTTCCTCAGTATGTTATACATCTCTCTTTGACAATGGCATCTTATGTGCATGTATCAGGCATTATTAGTGGGAATGTTTGAGGCAAACATGCTTCAGGTATGGCTTTCTTGTATGGTCAACACATTCCGAAAAGTGTAGCCATTGATAGTGAACATTTGAGCCTTTTGTGGCATTTTGAAATGAAGAAAATCTGAACCTTTGCTGTCACACATCAATACACTCAATGGACAAACAGTGGGAGTCTCGGTCAACAATGTGACTTAAGGTTTGTCATACAGTGGGACTTTCAGATGACAGTTTTAACCTGAGTTAGTCATTTAGCAGGTTACTCAGCCAGCAGACTTGACTCATGTTCCAAATGAACTGTCCATGCACAGGGAAGGGTCTGATAAGTGCCAGATGATTCCTGAGCACTGCCAGCTTGGTTTATGCTCTTTTTCTTCTTCATCTTTACATTCACCAGCTGTAAACCCCAGGAGACAATTCTGGTTGTTTGTCCACTTCTGGACTTCGGTCTTGATCCAGAACTTGGGTTTTGCATGAAATCCATTGGACAGATTTGCCATATTTCTAAGCAGACTGTTGGTTCTTCGTCTCTCAGGCGAATGCACTCTGACTCTGAAGTAAGGTTTATGCTGGTATAGGTCATTATCCATAATGCACAATAAGGATGTGTGGCAGGAGTCTTCAATGAGAATCTGTAACACAGGCCAGAACATGCTGGTGCCTAAAGTGAGGTATGGAGTATCTCCTTACACACATCTCAACAGCCTTAACTTTCTCTCATGCCTGTGACGAAATCACCGTGCCATGCTCGGTGTTGAAACAAATACATGTCCTGTTAATGCCAGTTATACTTACTGTATATGTTATGGTGGATATGAAAAACAAGTATTTAGAATCTCATTTGTCTGCACTCTTGTTGTCCATTTAATTCTTTCCCAATTATTCTTTCTCTTCTACTGGTGTGTGTAGATCACTTATTTGTCAGACACGCAAATAAACATAACACCAGACTGGGCTATTTAAATTTTAAAAAAAAAAAAAAAAAGACAGAATTTGAAAATTAATTTCATCACCAAGGAAAATTTAAAATTTACAAGCAAGAGTATTGTCCCAAAGGAAAATGTAACTCACGTTAACAAATCAGAGTTAGCTTCAGTGTCATCTGTAATGATTCGAACAATCTCCTTCTTGGAAATTATAGCATCGGGTATAAAGCCAAAATCTTTCTCATCCTCCTCCGTGATTTCTGCCTTCATGTCCTGCTGCTCAAACATGCTCACCTGAGCTGCGGTAAACAACATCATATCACATTATAAAACAAACAACCTCAAAATAATAAGCACAGAAATAATCAACATCACCACCATCTCCTATTTCTTACCATTCTTTTTCACACAACTTTGGACATCAATTTGAATTTGGTTAAAGAAATCAGCAATTATTTAGAGGTTACTGATATCTTCATTGTTTGTCCTCAATAGAACATGTTTGTGCCAAAGTAATTGTTTCTTTTCTGCAAAAAAAAAACACTTGCTGCAAATGTTTAGCCATCATTCAACCAGTTATTTTCTTCTTTGTGTTCACCAGCTGTAAACTTCAGCGGAAAGTTCTGGTTGCTCAACCACTTCTCGACTCTAGTCTTGTTCCAGAACCGGAGTCTTGAGTGCACACCCATTTTACAGATTTGGCTGAACTGTATGCAGGCTGTTGCTTCCTTGCCTCTTAGGCTGACACACTCCAACTTTGAAGTAAACATCCCTGATTAATAATAGACTATTACTACATGCTTGTTAGGGGGCTATTCTTTCCCCCCCCCCCCCCCCCCACCTCAGGTTCCAGAACCTGAGTCTTGTGTGCACACCCATTTGACTTACTTGTATGCAGACTGTTGGTTCCTTGCCTCTTTGGCTGACACACTGCTTGTTAGAGAGCTATTCTTTCTCCTCCTCGCCCCATCTCCACAATGGGACCCAGAACCCACATGGGGACAAACAGTTCTACATAATTTCAAATTATGACAAGATCTTGACAGACTGGCAGGTGAGAGCGTGCTAGTGTTAATCAAGCAGCAAAATACTTTCAGGAAATAATTGATGGAACAATATCATTCTGAGATCCATTGAGCTCTGTAATGTTCAGACGCCATCAGACTCCAGATTTCTGTTTCGAATGATTCAGTAGTCTGCTTGCATAATGTGTGTTGACGTCTGTGGCACAGGCATTGTGAATGTGATTCATAATCACGGGTTTAATACCAGTTGCAAAAGGTTTGTCTTGCGTTGGTTTCGACAGTGGTACCGAGAGCTGACCGTTCAGTAGGCAAACTAGGTTAGTTGCGTATCTTTTACAGGACATTGCAGAACCAACCCCAACACCCCCTGACGATTGTGTGATTTTTCTAGTCAAATTTATGTCCAATAGTTTGCCATTGCTTTCTGGGTGGTCGGCTTTCTTGATACCACTGTCAAAACCAAGGCAAGGTGCATGGCCTGCAGCTGGGATCGAACTCGGCATCCCGGCATAACGAAGCAGTCGCATCGACTTAGCCACAGAGCTGACAGTAGGCAAACTACTGAACGTAAAATTGCCTAGAAAATCCACAAATTCTTGGCCATACCTCTAATGGGCTCAGTTCCAAAGATAGCTTCATCAATATTATCAACTTCTTCATCAAAAAGATCACTGTCTGCCTGGTCATTAGCATTATCTTCAAAAACATAAACTTCAGAGCTGAAAGAAACAGATATAATCTCAGATAAGATGGTCATCATCAACAACATATGTAGACTTTCTGCAAACACATCATCTCTAACATAATACATGTAGACTTTATGAGATGTAACAACACATCATCAACTACCAACAATATATGAAGACTTTCTAGGGTGTAACAGATCTATCATTATCATCCACCAACAATATATATGCACTTTCTGGGATGTAACAAATCCATCGTCATCATCTACCAACAATATATGCAGACTTTCTGGGATGTAACAGATCTATTATCATCATCCACCAACAATATATATGCACTTTCTGGGATGTAACAAATCTACTATAGCAATGTTGCCCTTAATACAACAACAATAACAAAAAAAGAAGTAAATGGGTAAACCATTTGATAATTAAATTAGACCATTTCGCATACTTATGATTGCATTTTTAAACTTTCCGATTGCATGGTCACGCTGAAATTTCATAGCTTTCCATTTTTTTTTTCATTTAGATTTAGTTATTTGATCTGCGCTGAAATTTTAAGCTGTGCTGTTTACCATAGCGTTCATTTCCTAATTATGGTGGTTTTTTCCTGTGTTCATTTGCTTTTCAAGTGGTTTTTTTTTCTCTCCTAACTACTTCAATGAGGGAAAGAGTTGTCGGTGAATTTAGGGGGGGGGGGGGGGGGCAAAATGTTAACTGAAAGAGCTTTAAGTCACAGTAACTGCTTTACCCACTTAAAGTAGCAGTAATAGTTGTGGTTGGGCTGTTACACCATAGTGCTCTACTTTCCAACAATGAACCAAAGGATCAGGATGTGGAGGGCTCGGGCATACCTCAAAATATGTGCTGATAAGAAACACCCACTGCATCAAGCGCTTTTTAGTGAAAAGGGCGACAGACTGAAGAGGGGAAAATCGTGGCTAGGTCGGGCAGAAGATGTTATTAGGCAAATATGCAGCCTAACCGACATCATACCTGGTGCAGAATGGATACCTGTGCCTCAGGCGTTTATTTGTACATTTTCCTGTATTGTCACACTCAACAGGCGATGTAGAGAAGATAATTCTGTTGCTGTTAATGCAGAGGTCAACGCTCTCATCGGTGAAAATTCAGACGAAGCAGATGCACTAATCTATACAGACGGATTAGTTATACGCCAAAGAAGAAGCGCATGGGCATTTACAGCACGCTCAGCGGGCAGAACAGTCAAAGAAGCCAACGGCGCCTTCTCCATGACAACCAGCAGCATGACGATGGAGGTGATGGCAGTGACGCAAGCGTTTGCCTGGCTTGAAACACAAAAATACACCCGCATATGTATACTCAGTGATTCAATGAGTATGATCCGGAGGGTTCAGGCAGGTTCAGTGCGAAGACAATGGCTTGAATCAATTCAGAAGTCCACTGTGCGAGGAGTCACTGTGTTCCGGGACACGCAGGCGTCGATGGAAATGAAAGAGCTGACAGGTTGGCTGGATCCGCTATCACTACCGACGGTCGGCCTATGGATCATGCTGATATTATCAATGCCCTCAGAGAAATGGGAAGGATAGAGGACTTTGGTGGCAGTGAATCCACATCACTCGCCAGAATGGCAGACTTGGGAATTAAGATCGGCACAGCAAAAAACGAGACGCACACCGGACACGTCAGAAGACTTGTTAATCAACATAGAACTGGTACTATTAGCCATCGGACGTTGGGATTCATATTGAGGGGAGGATCTGAGCACCTATGGACATGTCCGGAGTGCAATGATGATAACCCAACTAACTAACTAACTAACTAACTAACCATAGTGCTCTTATGTGAAGACCGCCGGTAAGGTTATGGCGTTCTTCTGTCGGCAAGTGAAATTATACATCCTAACCTGACCAGTCTGTGGCGACAGCACTAGCCATGCGGAACCAAATCTTCTGGCTCACGACTCTCCGTCTACTCCGATGGTAACACAGATAGCAGTGACATTATTTTAGCTACTGTGGTGGTGGTCGTGGTAGTAGTTGTGCTGGTACTTGAATGATGATGTGGTAAATATTACACTAGCCCCATTCACTACCTATTACAATTCCTGCTCCCCATTTTAGTCCGGATGGACAGGGATGTCAATGTCAGTTACAGCAACAAAAAAATATCGCCAGGTAATGATTTTCAAATCCTTCGGAGAGGGAGAGAGCAGTAGTCGGTGGAAGAGGGGAGGGGGTAATGACTTAAATTTAAGAGAACTTAAAGAGCTTTACACGTGATTTTCAAGTTTTCATTACCTAATTGTTTATATTTTACTAACGCTACCTCCGGTTTTCTATTTTTTATGACTTATTTTGTTATTCACAAGTACAGTTGTAGCTTTACTTCCGTCCCCTATAAAAATACAAACAGCTTTAGCATGTGATAACCAAATAACCATTTTTGTTACTGTGCTAATAACACCATTTAAACGACCACTAATATAATGACACAATTATAAGGTGCGTGTTTTAAAGTTGGAAAACCAGACTCTCTCTATATCTGTGCAGAAAATGATTGCGACATTAACTATATTAGACACGTGCGATTTCCATTGTCTTTCTTTTCCAAAAACCTTTGATGAGGGAGAGAGTAGTAGGTGGATTTAGTTGTGGTGGTATTAGGGGGGGGGGGGCGGGTCAAAGACTATCTCTATATCTGAGCAGACAATGATTGTATTAGACACGTGCAATTTCTATTTTCTTTCATTTTCATTTAGCCAAACTATGCCACAGCAACGCGTGGCCGGGTACAGCTAGTATATATATATATATATATATATATATATATATATATATATATATATATATATATATCTATATGGGTTGTAATATATATATAATCATCAATTACCAACAACATATGTAAACTTTCTGGGAGGTAACAGATTATCATCATCTACCAACAGCATTTGTAGACTTTCTAGGAGGTAACAGATCTATTTTCATCATCATTTACCAACAGCATATGTAGACTTTCTGGGAGGTAACAGATCTATTATCATCATCATCTACCAACAGCATATGTAGACTTTCTGGAAGGTAACATCTATTATCATCATCTACCAACAATATATGTAGACTGTGGGATATAACAGATCTATCATGATCATCTACAATAAATGTAGACTCTGTGGGATGTAACAAATCTACCATTATCATCTACCAACAATATATGAAGAATCTCTGGGATGTAACATCTTTCATGATCATCTACTAACAATATATGTAAACATTCTGGGATGTAACAAATATATCATCATCATCATCATGTACCAACAATATATGTAAACTTTCTTGGATGTAACAGATCTATTATAATCATCACCCACCAACAATATATGTAGATTTTCTGAGATGTAACAAACCAGTCATTATCTACCAACAACATACATACGATTTCTGGAATGTAAAAAAAAAAAATAATCTACCATCATTTATAAAGTAGGAATGTATCTCTATGACACTGACATTTCACTCACTCATCTGCTTCTCTGTTCTCCTCATTGGTGTCATTGCTTGCACTTTTTGCTGTGCTTTTCTCCGATGGCTCACTCTGAGTAAATCTCTTAGCCCTTCCTGGATCCACTCCTGTTGGACAACAGATAAAAACTATAGCATATATTATATATAAATATATGGGATCTTTGTGATAAAATGATCAAGCTATTTGCCTCGCTTAATTCAACGTACACATAGTAAAGTTCAATAGTGCAATTAATACAAAAATACCTGCTGATCATTGCTTGGGCTATGGAGTTTGTGCGATGCTCTCTGCAAGCGACCAGCCATTATGTGGAAAGAAACCGAGCCATATGGGACAACCTCAGGGCAATGAGATCAATCCTCTGGACTTTAACTTGACTGAACTATTTAAAAATTTTACAAGATTTACCACAGAAATTAGCGATGATGATGATGATATGTAATCAAAACAATAAAAGAGTGTACAAAGAATAAACTTCAGAAAACAAAGACAATAAACCTGTCAAAGAGAAAACAAACTCCTTACACACACAAATTTGGGTACTGGTTACACACATAAGTTTGTGTACTCGTTACACACATAATTGTGTGTACTCATTACACAGATAAGTTTGTGTACACATAATATCAGATGTACTGGAACCTGAGACCACAAGCCACCCCCTCCTCCCAATAAAATGGGATACGAAAAACAAGAGGTTGAGTTGGGGGGGGGGGGGTGGATCAGTGTCCACATCTTCACCCATTAATTTTGTAAGGAGGTTAAACTGCTCCCTCCAAGCCAAGAAATGTTTATTTAAAAATTTCATATTTTTTCAAGTGTAATATACCGTTCAGTGTAGTTTATTATTGTTATTCTCTTAAACTATGATTAGGCCCTATGAGACCTCTGTTTTCCTTAAAAAAAAATATGAATGGCAGAAGGGGGTTGGACGTGAGGGTCCCTCATCCAGTGTTTTCTCTGTGTCGGTACATCTGGCATCATCATCATCAAGTACCTCTTCGACTGGCATTGGCAATCATGCCTCTCCACAATCTATTATCTGCAACTGTGTGCATCAGATCGTGTGCTGACACCCCTCCATGACATGACAAAAAAGGCTGTCAAGAATCTTCTCACCCTGTCTCTACAGATCTTTTCAATGGTAGCAACATGTTTCAGTTTCCCTCTTCTTACATCATCATTCATGATGTAGCAGGTTCTTTGCAGAACGGCGCTCTTATCACGGTCTGCCTGAAAGAAACTCGGTTTATCGCCAGCTCTCCCGCCACACGTAATTTCATATTCAAGGAGTTTCTTATATCCTGTGCCCATCTTTGTGTTGGTCAGCCCCTGCCCCTCCTTCCTGGTAACATGCTTTCTGTATTATTTTTTCCAATCTGTCGTGGCGCTTGATATGACCAAAATATTTCAGCATCCAAGACAGGATGCTGTTTATTAGCTAATATTCCTTGATATTTAGATCTTTCAAGATGACAGAGATTCTGAGAAACTTTCTATAGCATTTCAGCTCAAAAGCCCCTATTATTTTTTTTTCTTTAGAACTGCTCTTCTCATAACATGACCAAAAAACTGTGACTTTCTTTCTGATGTTTGTGATAAGTAGTCTTTAAGCCCTCGTGTCATTCAAAAGATCTGGATTGCTCTTTTTAGTTGTCCAAGGAATTTTAAAACCACATCTCAATAAATTTGAGAAGCTGGCATACATATGTTATTATTCTTGACTACATCATGAGCTCACCCAAAAACTCCAACAATGGAACACATGTAGCCAGTCTAGGAACTGATGCCATGAACTTCATCAGCTGGTCAAGGTTGTTGCGTCTCTGTCGAAGGACTTGATCATTGACGATGATTGAGATCTTGTTAAGAGCAGGCAGCGATGTACCATGGAAGATTCCGGCAACTTTTAACCTCAACTCTTCAAACTCGCTCCACTGTTTTTCAATCTGATCAAAACATAACCATTTAGGGACACAATTCATATAACATCATAAATCCAAATTCTTACATGTAAGTTATTTGTCAATCAAAGGTGATGAAGACTACTCATCATTTTGAGTATGAAGACGATTTCCAAGGCTGAAAAAACCCTTGGGAAGTGTATACAACAGATGGTAGACATGCTAGAAGAAGGGGTTTGTTGCGCTGGGCTTTCTAGTATATCACATCTCTGCCAGTGGGATCACCCCTTTATTGATCAAACAATGGATAACAGAATGCTCCCCCTCTTTGGTGAATGTCAAGCGTGGGGTGGCAATCTTTATTAAACTGTCATTATAATAATGCCATGTTTGTCTGCATCAGGATGTCACATGCTTAGCATTCTTGACATCCTTAACAACAATAATGACAGGTTACAAGACAAAGGCAGGGCTACAGCAATTTTAGTCACACTTTTCAGGTATTAATGTGAAGCCTCATAGTAAGGATTGTGAATATCCTGGACAAGTGAGTTTAAACTCTTAAGTCTGGGGCATCGGTTTCAGTATGTCTCTAGACCCTCAAAGGGGCTTGTTTCTACCAGAGTAGGATTTGTATAGAGAATATTTCCAAACCTTTTACTCTGTCTTATCAGGTTGATCGGCTGTAAATTCTAGAAGGAAATTCTGGCTGTTTGTGCGCTCCTGTTCCAGAACCTCAGTTTTGAGTGCAAATTCAATTTTTACAGGTCTGACTCAAATGTATGCAGACTGTTGGTTCCTTGCCTCTCAGGCAGATGCACTCTGACTTCAAAGGAAGCTGCCGATTAGTCGACTCTTACAACATGCTTTTGTGTAGGCAGTGGGTCTATTCTTGTTTTCCTCACAATGAGGCCCCAGAACCCACACAGGGATAAAAAGTTGTAATAAACCTCTGTGTCCATATTCTGGGTTGCTAGTGTAGGTTATTTATTTTTACCAGAAGGCTTGTCATAGAAGCTGCCACTGTCACTGGGTGGTGAATTGATTCATGACAAGGCAAATGTGGTCAAGGCTCTTTGGGAACAAGCAACGGAATTAGTAGAGAAACAAGATAATTATGACCTGGAGAGAATGAGGCACCTGGGAATAACTGAAGGTCTGGACGGCTCACTACAATTGTTGTGGCAAGACGGACATATAACCAGACTGTGACCGGTACCATCAGTATTAAAACTCGTGTGCTGGCTGCTGAAGATGAGGATGGAGCATGCATGGGAATGCCCCAAGTGCTGTGATGTCAATTCATGACTCAGCTCAACTTAACTCAGCTGTCACTGTGTGTGACTGTATTCTTGTAGAGCATACCAATATTTGGTGATTCCTCCGCTGTTCAGATTTCCTATCCTACTAAAGCACAGTAACATTTTATTTCAGATCTACTAAGAAAACCAGGGAGTAACATTGGATTCTAGATGTCAATGCGGATCGGAAGGTCTACTTAGCTTCCTGGAGGAGCCAGACTTTTTTCTGAATCTTTGTGGCTCCCAGGTCGAAACAGCCTTGAGTGGATACCAGCAGTCCCCTGAAGTAGAGTAAACGGCGTAGATGCTGACACATCACCCATTTTGCGCTCGATTGGTCTACAAAATAAAGGTCTAGGCCTATATGCCCTATTGTTTTAAAGGTGCCTGCAAAAGGGTCCTTTACTTTTTACTCTCAATGACAACCTAAAATTATTATCACACTGTACTGCACAACTTCTGATTCTTTCTGTTATGCAAAAGTAACCCATGTGTTACCTAGGCATATAAGCAAGGAAATAATAGTAACAATATAATCAACCATGCATGTTGTTTGAGGCAACTATAGGGTTTTCCATGAGTCCCTTCAAAGTTAAAGTTTTCACATAACTGTGTACCAATCATGTGAGTTGTATAGTTTCGTAATGAAAAATCATATGAGTTGTGTAGTTCGTAATGAGAAAACATGTCAGTGTGAAGCACAGTCACTGTAGGGGGACTTATAGAACACCCTATATAATAAAAATTATTTCATCATGTGGGTTCCAAGGCCCCATTAGGGGAGGGGGAAGGGATGTTCGGGAATAGATGCACTCCCCCCTCCCCCACCACCACCTCCAACAAGCATGCTGTTCATTTTATAGATCGTCTTCCTCGCTTATAACCATAAGTGCTCTGATCTCCTCCTGAATATGACTGCAAGTGTTTTTAGGCTAACAACTTCCATTCTGTTCTGGCTGATACAAATGGGTGGCTCCGCCTGATTTTCCGTCTCGCTGTCCAACTGGTACATCTAAAGTACACAGCCTATTCAGTGAAAAAAAACCATTTTAAATGATACAGATAGCCTCGCAGCGTTTATCTCTCGAATGGTACTGACAACATCTTGCCTGTCTATACAGACCCCATTCCTGATAGTCCCACTGCAGCCAAAGCATCTGCTTCTCTCATTGTATTTTTTTTGTGTGCAAAAAAGCTGCATATTGTATCAGATGGAGCCATTATTTCCATCTGTACCCCGCCTTGAACTTATGTAGCATGCTCACTGAATTGCTGAGAAAACATGCATTGGTGAACTCCTGAGTTTTCAGCCATTCTAGGGCCGTTGTCATAGCCATGACCTTCACTGTCCTGCTGCCAGTGATAGAAGCAAAGGCTCCACTGTCTTCTTTAATGACTTTCCTTTTGTTTCTTGCCATGAAAGTCCTGGCACTTTGATTCTGGCGAATCACAGAACCATCTGTGCATATAACAGCATCTTCTGATGATGCATATTACTTAATGCTGTGCAAGAAAAAACCTACTTCCTCCCTAACAAGCATGTTCATACATGGTGACTAATCAGCAGTATTTCCTTCAAAGTTGTAGTGCATCTGCTGCAGATGCCAGAGACCAACAGCCTGCATACATAAATGAATAACGAATGTGCATGCAAAATCCAATTCCTGGATCAAAGTCTAGGAGTGCAGGAAACCATCAGAACTTTCCGCTGGAGTTTACAGCTGGTGAACGCTAAGAAGAAAACAAGCTGCCCTTGCACGACGAAATGCTTTCAAGATGAAGGCGGTGGGATTACACGTCCATAAGACAGGGACAACGTGGTCGTTGAGTGGTGTTTTGTTGGATAGTATAGCAGGACACTGTGGACCATGACAGTTAAGATTTTGCACCGCCCATTGCCCAGTTCTAAAATCTAATGCAGTAGATATCCACTGGGACTTGATGTCATCAAGAATGTGTGCATGCGGTTAGTTTCAAGAAAGTCTCCCCACGGACCATCCATATACACACTAACTCAATTCTTTTTGATCGACCTTCAGTCACTTGACCTTCGCACACTGCTATTGGGCCTGTTGGGCAATGTTATTGGGGTGTTGGGCAATGCCGTTTATTCTGCATGTTGTATATTTAAGCATGCCAGTACTTTAAACACTACAAAAACATTAGGAAACTGGTCTAACACACCACTCCCCCAGAGAGTGCTGCAATTTATGTCACAGGCATTCTCTTTCTCGGAAGAAAAACGTAAATGCAAGACGAGCCAGAAAAAAAAAAACTTAGCGGCAACCTGTAACCCCCTGGACAGCAGATCAGTCTACAAAAATTATGCATGGAACGTGACCTACTTTGTTCAGTGAGATTATCGTGGAACTGACAGTGCATGCATGTCGCCGCCCCCCCCCCCCTTTTTTTTCAGCCCATGATCGATAATTCATCGCAAACTAGTATTATTAGAGAGTAGCGTGGCTCAGCGGCTGGGTCTAGCTAGTCAAGGTTTTATCTAGTGCGTGTGTCGACAAAATGCAGTAATACAAACATTGAAACATCAGACCAAGTTAATGGTTGCGTCGAGAACCGAAGCTACCAGAAATGCAGGCATTACCGTGAAGCTATTGTTGCTCGCGGCATTGTGTTGTTTTAATCGTGACAGACGATGTCAAAAAAAATTGTTGTGGCGTTGTTTACAATTGTCTGGACACGCCCATATGGTCACATGACTACACTTTCCCTGTTCGTTTATAAAAGCCTGGTTAATATTTTGTAATCGTCAGATATAATTTAAAAACTCAGACTGGCGTGAAGTAGAAAAACAATAAAGTTTATTGTCAGCTGTTTCCTTGTCAATTTACAGGTGTTTTGCGGACTGGCAAATCTGGTAATCTTAGTTTCAGCTTCATAGCAAACGGGTCACCCCATAGTTGCTCCCATAGTTGCTCCGCTCCTGTGCCAACGAAAAACACACAGAATGTTTATCACAGTCCTTGTGGAAAGATTGACAGACAGCTGTCTCAGCATATGCACTAGCATACACACGCATTAAAAGCATACGGGAGCCATCCGACGTGCTAACACAAACAGTTTGACATTAGTAATGCAGTTCATCATGGATGGTAGCACAAGTTACCAACAGATCAGAAGTTGCATACGCGATCAGTTTTAATCACATAATGGCACCACCAATATTGCGACAACGGGCATCACGCCATTTTCTGAATCTACAATTTACACTAACACGTTAGTCACAGTAGAAAAACATTCCAAATGAAATCAGCAGCTCACAGTGTCACGCCATGCGCTTAGCTCAGAAGCTAGGCGATGAAACTATCCTTCCAGTCTACAAATGGAGCAAAAATGCACCGGCCACAGTCTGGCAGAAGCAAATAAAATTTGCCACGGCTCATATTGATGACCGTGACTAGCATACCCCTCCACAACTACCACTCTCTAGTGCTACTTATCCCTTCACATGCTAACACATTTCTCCATTTATAAGTGCCTGTTTTGTCCGGCCTATAAGGCAAGCAAAAGTGTTTCCGTGTAACCTTACGTGAACGTCATAAACATTGACTAACGAAGGTTGGTATGAGAATGAGAATGACTTACTCAAAGCCCACAGTAAACTTTAGTTATAAAATGCAAACCAGTCTTTAACAAATCAGTAAGGCGTTGTGCAAGAGGTAGGGAGGTAGGCATCGACTATCTCTTGTCACCACTGAGAAATGGTTTGGTTCTCTTGCTTGAGGGCAAAGTGGAATTTTTGTCTACATCTTCTTGTTCTCCTTCTTCTTCTTCTTCTTCTTCTTCTTCTTCTTCTTCTTCTTCTTCTTCTTCTTCTTCTTCTTCTTCTTCTTCTTCTTCTTCTTCTTCTTCTTCTTCTTCTTCTCCTCCCCCTCCTCCTTCTTCTTCTTCTTCTTCTTCTTCTTCTTCTTCTTCTTCTTCTTCTTCTTCTTCTTCTTCTTCTTCTTTCGTTTCTTCTTCTTTTTTTTTTTTTAGAACTCAGGGAACACTTTATAACCCAGTTATAACCCTAAAGGCTGAACAAGATATTTTTGTGATAACTACCACCACCACTACCACTACTACTACTACTACTACTACTACTACTACTACTACTACTACTACTACTACTACTACTACTACTACTACTACTACTACTACTACTACTAATACTACAACTACTAACACAACCACCACCACTACCACGACTATTACTTGTTTTAATACTATACACATTAAAAGCATGCTAAAGCGAATGATGCCGATGTGCTCCTGTCAGAGACAATCATTACTGCCTATATGTTCCTGTAGAAGATAATCAATACGACCCTTGTGCTGCTGTAAGAGACAATCAATACCCCTTAACTTATGTGCTCTTGTCTGAGACAATCAATATGACCCACGTGCTACTGTCAAGAGACAACCAATACAACTTATGTGCTCCTGAAGAGACAATCAATACCACTTATGTGCTCTTGTCTTAGACAATCCATACGACCCATGTGCTACTGTCAGAGACAATCAATGCAACTTATGTGCTCCTGAAAGATACAATCAATACAATTTATGTGGTCCTAAAAGAGACAACCAATACAACTTACGTGCTCCTGAAAGATACAGTCAATACTAAAAGAGACAATCAATACAACTTATGTGCTCCTGAAAGAAAGATTTACAGACAATCAATACAATACAATTTATGTTATGTGCTCCTAAAAGAGACAATCAATACAACTTATGTGCTCCTGAAAGATACAGTCAATACAATTTATGTGCTCCTAAAAGAGACAATCAATACAACTTATGTGCTCCTGAAAGATACAGTCAATACAATTTATGTGCTCCTAAAAGAGACAATCAATACAACTTATGTGCTCCTAAAAGATACAATCAATACAATTTATGTGCTCCTAAAAGAGACAATCAATACAATTTATGTGCTCCTAAAAGAGACAATCAAAATGTCCCACGTGCTCCTATAAGAAACAAGGAATATTTCTTCTGCGTCGTTCGTGACGTGAACGCGTTGTGTCTGTTTGCAGCTCAACTGCTCCCCGTGTGGGTTCCAAGTCCTCATTGTGGGAAAACAAGAATAGACAAACTGCCTCCCCAACAAGCATGTCGTAAGAGTCGACTCACTGGGGGCTTCCTTCGAAGCTGGCATGCATCTGCCATGCAAGCCACAACTTACTGCACACAAATAAGCCAGTAAAACGGTTTCACACACAATACTCAGGCTCTTGCCCAAAGCTAAAGTCCAAATGGACAAACAGCCAGGACTTTCCTTCCGCCGGATATTACAGCTGGTGAACAAAGAAGAAGAAGCAGAATAACTGCGATGCTTGGTCGTCACATCCGACTTCATCTGGTTTTTGTTATCCAGGTTAACCTTCCCGGCTAGTTTCGTGGGAGACTCGCAGTTGTGTGCTGCTTTTTCTTGTGATTGCTTTCTGATTTACACCGATAGTTTCTTGTGATAAACTTCACTATTTTTAAGAATTCCCTTGTAGTTCCATACAACTTTTAGTACACTTTTGACTCAGTGATCCAGTATTCACTTCTTAATGTACTGTACAAGGAACATTAGGAGGTCCTCCAATAGCTGGGGGTGGACTCATTGGAGGCTCAAAATCCGGCATTGTGGTGCGTGGTGGAACTTCAAAGGACGAGCGCCAATATTACATTCGTCTGACAGTGTAATCACACACACACACACACACACACACCTTGACTTCCAGGTCGATCCAGCCTTGGGTGGATATCAGATACAGTCTTGGGAAGTAAAGGCGGCCTGTGTGATGCTGACCACATCACCCCCCAAGTGCCGATTGGTCGCAGTATTTTCGACTTCAGGATTTTTTTAAGAGGGAGGGTGGGTTCATCCCTTTGCCATTACCTCATTTGTTGTCCCGTCCAGTTACCCGCTGAGTGTTAAGACCCCAACCTTCCACTGGATTACTGGGAAGATGGAAAGAACAGGTTTCACCACGTGAAGGTGAGGTAGGCTTGAGCAAGAGAAGCTAATAGACATTAGGAGTCTTGTGTTGCGCATCATTGCTCCATTAGGACCCCGCAGTCTTATAAGTGCATGAGCTTTCACCCTCTGGCCCAATGCCATGTAGTGGAATTTGAATGTTTTCACAAGCTGTTCTTTTCCTCCGTACAAGGAGTTTTACTTGTCTGGTCTCAGAGGGAGTAATATTCTTCTAATCTCTCTGAGTTTTGGGAACTCAAAAAGATGGTGGTCAACAGTTTCGTAGTTGTAGTTACGTTGCTGGCACTCTGAGGGGTGTTGTGGCTGTATCCTGTTTAGATGTCCATTGAGTGGAGTATGTTGTGTTGTGTTCTGAGTCTGAAGATGTTGGCCTGGTCCCTTCTTGTCAGATGGTTAATGGCTATCATAAGGATCAAAGCTAGATATGTATCTATAGACCTTTCTTCCAATATCTCCCATCTGTTCAGCCACGCCTCTTTGTTTATAGCTCTTATACGTGTTTTAGCTGTCTGTAGGTGGTTATCGTCCACTTCAGGACTTTTGTTCCAGAACTTGAGTTTTGCATGCACAACTGTTTTTAGTATCTTGCAAAACGTTGGTTCTTCGGCCCCTCCCCCCAGGATAGTGCACTCCAACTTCGAAGGAAACACCCCTTTTCGTGACATGATTGGAAGGCAGTTATGCACCAGTGAAAGATAATAATTATGGCCTGTGTACTCCTACAAAAGACAATGAATACGACCAATGTGCTCCTACAAAAGACAATGTATGCCGGCCATATGCTCATAAAAAAGACAGTAAATACCGCGATCGAAACCCACTGGAGGCTGCGTGGATTTTAGTCGTGGTATGGGACGTCGCAGGTCGACCCAGCCTAGAATGGGTACCAGGATGGGCTGTCCTGGGAAAGTAAAGACAGCCGGCGAAATGCTGACCACATTACCCACGGAGTGCTGATGGTCTGTAAAAATATGGGACGCTCTGCCCATATGCCCGATGCGCCGAAAGGCGTGAAAAGGGAACTTTACTTTACTTTTTTTTTTTTTTTTTTGTTTTTTTTGTTTGTTAGGGAAAGGTACTGGGTCTGTCTTCCCCTCCCCCAGTGAAAAAAAAATTCCAGTGGAAGACAATCGATACTACTGATGTGCTCCTATTATAAACAATCCATACGACCCATGTGCTTCTATTATAGACAATCACTACGACCCATGTGCTCTTGTTATAGACTATTAATAAGACCCATATGATCTTGTTATGGACTTTCAATATGACCCGTGTGCTCCTGTTATAAAACAATACGACTCATCCTTATAAATTATCCATTCGACCCATGTGCTCCTGCTATAGACTGTCAGTATAACCAGATAGCTCCTATGGAAGGCAGTTATGCACCAGTGAAAGATAATAATTATGGCCTGTGTACTCCTACAAAAGACAATGAATACGACCCATGTGCTCCTACAAAAGACAATGTATGCCGGCCATATGCTCATAAAAAAGACAGTAAATACGACCCATGTGCTCCTGTCACAGACAATCAATATGACCCATGTGATCATCAAAAATACAATTAGTACGAGCTGGGCTTACTTTTCTGGTGGCATGCAACAGTTCGAAGTACCGAAGCCCTTTGTAGGCATTTTTATTTTAGCGCGAGCACACTACACATTTTATGGTGAGTATTGATCTTTTTTGTTAGACATTTAGTGGTGAGTACTGACAACTTTCCCCCTTACCTTAAAGCCGACAAAACGACTTATGTGCTCATACAAAAAGACAATTTAAACGACCCATGTGCCTCTAAAAAGGACATTCAGTACAAAGCAGGTGCTCCGACAGAAGACAGTCAATACGACTATGGAGTGCTAAGGTGAATGCTGTTGATAGGCGAAGGCACCCATTTGTTACGTGCGCCAGGGTTCTTATGGGGTATGATTGCGAGGGCTCTCACTGATACTTGCGTAGGGGCAGTATTCATCCCAACGAAGTTCAAGTCAGCTTGCACGCTAAGGTCAATGTGATTTTAACAATCAAACATTCCTCAATCAAGGTAAGGGTGACAACAGTCCAGAACTCCGACTACAACTGGGCAGTGGTGACAGTACAATCCAATTCTGAATGCCTAACGTTTCCAACTTAACAACGCCAGGGAGTGAACGTACCCAAGGTGTATTGCAATTTCAATGCAGATAATGCGTGCGAAAACGAAAAGTGCAAAGAACTCACCAACATGCCATGTAACGCTAATCACTTCTAACGTCCCCAAACTCACTCTCGATGAAGATTCGACTTCATCAGTGTTTCCCAAACTTTTCTTAGTCGCGGCGCCTTTTTTTTTTTTTAATTAAAAATTTTCTAAGGCACCTTAGCCTAGGTAGAAGTAGACTATTCGTATGTAGAAAAAAAAAAAAAAAAAAACAACAACAACTCGTGTATCTTCGAATATTTCGAGGCTCCCCTGTGAAAAGGTCGCGGCGCACAGTTTGGAAATCACAGGACTAAATATCCGATCACAGCTATATTGGCACCAAGATATCTCTATAGGTCATCGCCTCAACCTTGGAGAACATTGACAGTTTCTTCCACCGGTTCCAATATGCAGCTGACAATATCAGTGAGCCAGAATAAGTCGACACTTCCAAAGTACAGCAGTAACGCTGAATTCAGTTCTCTTGCGCTCTCTTTAGAACCACGACTCAGATCTCTGTCACCTCACGTTCCAGCCTCTAAGCTGATCTCTCTGTGGTACTCCGGGGTAAATCCTCCACTAGGAATGAACCACACTCAGACATACACGTTCGTCCTCTTTTACTGCTTGGCTGCGACTCTTTGTATGCATAACATGCTTCTTTAAGGCCCAGAATTTAAGCTGATATTCATGGTGAGATCCCAGGGTAAAATCATTATCCGGTATCCGCCAGCCAGGACCACACGTAGGCCTTCCCGGACTTCTTGGCCGCAGCTCTTCGACTCAAACTCCTAACAACGATACGTAACAACATCTGACGTCCTATATGCGCTATTCAATATTGGTGTGTTTTAGTGCGCGACCTGCATGCGACAATGACCCATGTGCTCCCATGATAGACGATCAATACTTTCCATGTGCTCCCGTGGAAGACAATCAGTAGGCCTACGACCCAAGTGCTCCCGTGGAAGACGATCAATACGACCCATGTACTCCAGTGGAAGACAATCAATACGACCTATGTACTCCCGTGGAAGACAATCAATACGACCCATGTACTCCGATGGAAGACAATCAATACGACACATGTACTCCCGTGAACGGGGTGAAATTGGAACAAGTTAAAAATTTCTTATATCTTGGACAAGTAATAACATGTGACGGCAGAAGTGAAACAGAAGTCAAGAAAAGAATAGGGATGGCCAAAAACATTTTCAACAACATGCAAAAGTTACTGACATCAAGAGAAATAAGCAATACATTAAAAATGATAATTTTTAAATGTTATGTATTCTCAACCTTACTGTATGGCACAGAAACATGGACAATGAACAAACAACTGGAAAATCGTATCAATTCTTTGGAGATGTGGATATACAGAAGATAAGGTCGTATTTCATGGAAACAAAAGCTATCAAATACAGAGGTACTGAGGAAATTGGGAATGAAAAGAGAGGTGAAATAAAAAAGATACAAGTGAAATATTTTGGCCACATAAAAAGATATAACAGTATTGTAAAGATCATCCTAGAGGGAAAGGTTGAAGGTAGGCGAGCAAAAGGAAGACAGCGTTACAAGTGGGAGGATAACATCAAGAGATGGACGAACAGCAGTATGAGTAAGTGTACATCAAGGGCAAGAGACAGGGCTTGTTGGAGATCCATTGCAGTCAACCTTCATTGTGGAGACGGCACCTGATTGATTGATTGACTCCCGTGGAAGACAATCAATACGACCCATGTACTCTGGTGGAGGACAATCAATACGACCCATGTACTCTGGTGGAAGACAATCAATACGACCCATGTACTCTGGTAGAAGACAATCAATAAGACCCATGAACTCTGGTGGAAGACAACCAATACGATCCATATGCTCCCATGGAAGACGATCGACACGATCCATGTACTTCCGTGGAAGACGATCAATACGACCCATGTACTCCCGTGGAAGACAATAAATAGACCCATGAGCTCCCATGGAAGACGATCAATACGACCCATATACTTCCGTGGAAGACTATCTATACGACACGTGTACTCCCGTGGAAGACGATCAATTCGACTCATATGCTATTATCCATGTGCGTCTTCACATCGATAGGCAAGAAATGCGTATTTTTATGTGCGCTTTTATCATCTAGCCAATAGGAAGGAAGAAAATATTCGCTGCAGACCGTCACAGGTCCCAAAATGGCGTTTCTACCGTGTATGATTGTGACTTGATGAGAGCATTTGAGCTTTTCTGAGATTCCACGTTTAGCATTTTGTTGTATATAAGTGTTTTCATTTATTGTTACACACAATGACTTCTTTACACCTAGTTGTTCAGCCTTTACCAGGGAACGACGATCAGCTAATCGACAAGTATGTATTTAGTTAATTCCGTTAACAAAACGTCATGTATTCTCGATAAAGATGGTGTCTCGAGTCCGACTTGAGGCTTAGTGCTTGCAGTTATCGAGATTTATTTCTTCTCATGGGCTCAGTTAGTTGTTTGCTGTTATCAGTAATGGCTGTTAAATGTTGTTCTTACAAATTTCAAAGCATTATACGTGACCAGATATAATTTTACCACAATTTTATAGCTTATAAAATATTTTTTACTTAAACCATTTTAAAAAAGTTTCGTCTGTTGTTGGCTTTGTTAGTTGTGTCGTTGTTAAGATGACTTTTTATCATATGTATTGATTGAATCTCTTGGGAGTCTGGGCACTTGTTCGAAGTCTGTTGTTGATAATGAAATTAATGACCAGACTAAATCTCCTCTCCTTAAATCCATATGTATGTTTGTGCTGTGACACACGACACTGCCTCTCCTGATTATTGCTCAGCAGCTGTGAAGTGCCAGTTCTTAGAAGTGAGTACTCTGAGTGCTGATTAAGTTTGATTAACAGTTAGTACTCAGTAATAATATTAGGCTTATCAGAAGTGAGAATAAAAGATTGAGAAATGAAAAAACCTAATAAAAATTAAGTTTTGAACTATTTGCAGACGAGCAAGTACTCATAGCAGAAAGTGCGGAATGTCTACAGAACCACCTAAATCAAATTAATAACAAAGGGGAGGATATAATATGAAAATAAACACTACGAAGACATAGACAGTAGTGATAGGAAGACAGAAAGACAATTTAGAAATACAGTTAAAAGCAACACATTAAGAAAAACAACAAAGGAATTCAAGTATTCATTTAGGAGCAATTTTAACATCCGATGGAATATTGGACAGAAAAATTAGCTCGAGATGTGCTAAAGCAAGCTAGTCAGGTAATGGGACAACCATCTTCCCTGTTGACACACAATCAGATACCCTGGAGTACTAGAGTGAATCTTATCAAAACTATTTTTTTAGGCCAACACTATGCTATACAACATAGACCTTTATAATCACGAGGAAGTACACACATCAGGAGAAGTAATCGATTCGCCCACGTTAAACTACTGTTTGCTGACGACCAGTGCTTGTTCTACCCTGAAGAACATAGACTGCAAGACCACATTAACAGGTTAAACTCAGCACATAGTAAATACAACATGAAGATCAATGTAAACAAAACCGAAACAATGCAAGTTAGTAGACATTCTGCCCCACTACACATACAGCTGAATGGTTCTGCCCTGAATCAAGTTAGAGAGTTTAAATATCTAGGAAGTATGATCACAGAAGATGGTAGAACAGACAGAGAAATAGAAACCAGATGTCAGAAGGCAAGTGCACTTATATACCAATTGTCACCATTATTAAGACATCCAAGCATAACTATGAGTGCAAAGAGACAGATTATTAATAGCATATTTATTCCAACATTAAGCTACCAGTGCCAAACATGGACACTATCTAAAGCCCATATACGCAAAATTACCACCTGCGGGATAAGGTGCCTGAGAAAAGCAGCCAACCTAACCATACGAGATCGAGTGAATAATGAAACTATCAGGCAAATTGTGGGAACGACACCTTGTACTAGATTCATCGAGAAACAGCAGATCAAGTGGTTTGGCCATCTCGTTAGAATGCAGCAAGATCAAATACCATCACAAGCACTACATCTCAGAGACCAACTACAAGAGCAAGAGGACGGCCGCAGAAAACATGGATCGACAACATTAAAGACACTCTACGCCTTCACGGCATGATAATAGCCAGTGGCAGCCAACGTGCACTGGAACGCAAATTATTCCTCCCCACAACGCTTAACGGCAGAAGTGGTTTAAGATGATGATGACTATGCTATCAGTGCCAAACGTAGACATTTACATCCTTTAATGAACATACAATTGTGACAACAGAGAGGAAATGCCTTAGAAGACCTGCAAGAGACAGAATAAAAAATACTAGGAATAAAGCCAGTCTTAAAAGTCATTAAGGAACAACAAATGAAGTTGTTTGAACACCTAACAAGAATGCCCTCATACTATCTACCACAGCAAGCTACATTGAGATGTTACAACGGGTATAGAGTGAGGGCAAGACCTCAGAAAAAAAATGAAGTGATGGCATTAAGAACAGCCTTACAGAAATGGACATCAATCTTAATAGTGCTTTTGACAGAGCCTATCAACGAACATTACATCCTCCCTGACGCTTCACTGAGGTACAAGGTGGAAGAGAAGAAGAAGAAGACTCAGTAATAATAGCCTTTACACCATCCAGCTAGTTTCTAGAAAGATAGTATAGTTTTGAAGTAACTGCAGAGTGTATTTTGAATTTACCATAAGCAGTATAACAGATGTCATTCTACAAACCAAATCTATGGTTGACAGAATCACCATAAACAGTACATTATATTTTGAAGTTTTCAAGGAAAACAAATCTTCTTTTGCCACTTATGTCAGGAAATGGGCTCTCCTTGCAACTACGGCCACATATTAGGGGAGTACGCCGGAGTTCAGTCCCCTGGCCGCATTGCAATTACGGAGTGGAGAAGAGGGAACGAAACAAATGACGTAATTAGTGTGTGTTGGCGATAGACAGCGTGAGCGATAGAAAGTGTGCAGTGCACTGCTGTCATCATAGGGTTAGGGTTGGGTGCAGTGCACTGCTGTCATCATATGGTTAGGGTTTGGGTTAGACCTCACTTTGTTGTGTGATTCGTTCCTTCTCCATTCCGTAATTGCAATGCGGCCAGGGGAATGAACTCCGGCGTACTCCCCCAATATGTGGCCGTAGTTGCAAGGAGAACCGAAAAGTCTCATTCACACTGTCAACATCAAGTAAATGAGCTGTATATGAAACTGTGGAATAATTTCCACTAATTTCTGAGTCATAATCTTCTAATATTTTAATTATTCTGATGTAGAGTCTGGCAGATCTTGTTTGCTCAGTGTTGTAATGAAGAGAATGGTACTGGCTTGTGTTATAAGGAAGATTTTACAGTTTTCTAGGGAAGTGTGTGACATGTTTGGTATACACTGTGTTCTAATTTAGGGTATGTAAGTCCAGTTTCCACAGCATTCTTCTAGTGCAGAGTTTGACAAGTCAAATTTCATAATGTGCTGATATATAATGTGACAAGTCTGGTTTATAATGTTATTCTAATGTAGAGTATGGCAAGTCTGACACATTCTGATTGATGAAGTGTCAGGCTATATATAGTGTTTCCCCATGTGGGTTCTGGGGCCCCATAGTGGGTGGACAAACAAAGAACAGACCCACTGCCTACCCAAAAGCAGGTTATAAGAGTTGACTAATTTGGAGCTTTCTTCAAAGTCAAGAGTGCATCTGTCTAACAGACAGGGAACCAACAGTCTTCATACAAATGAGTAAGATCTGTAAAATGGATGTGCACACACTATGCAAGTTCTAGAACGGGACTAGAGTCCAGGAGTGGACTAACAGCCAGGACCATCCACCAGAGTTTACAGTAAACAAGAAGTTAATTATTGAATAAAATGTGAGAATATTTTCATTGAGGATATATATGATTGAACAAATTGATTCCACTATTCCTATTTGACAGCTGATATTATTTTCTGAAAATATCAAGAAGTCGTATGGGTTATGAACATAATTTCATAACTTTAAAATATTGGGCTCTGTCTAGTTGCAGGCCTTTTGGCAGCAGATTGCCTTGCAATGATTTTAACAATTTTGTTGATTGTGTTGAGGGAAAGGGGCGCGAGGAATAGGCCCATTGCCCTCCTAAAAAGCGTGTTGTGAGAGGTGACTAAGTAGGGATGCTTCCTTCAGTGTCGGAGTGAGTGCATCTGCTTGAGAGGTGAGGAACCAACAGTTTGCATACAAATTAGTCAAATCTAAAATAGATGTACACGCTCAATTTAAAAAAATACCAAAGTCCAGAAGCGGACCTACCGCGAGAAACTTTCCACCGCAGTTCACAGCCGGTGAATGCTAAACAGGAGAAGAAGAATATGAGAGTTCATTGTTTATTTTATATGGCACACTACTGAACTTAAAATTATGAACGGCTAGGGTTGGTCTGTGATGCTCTGTGAAGAATGTACAGTTAACTTCTGTTTATCACCAAACTTAATTTCTATCAGTTATCACAGCTTTTTACATTGCAGGTTGAGAGAGGTGTCAGAGAAGTTCACCCGACATGGTTTTACTGCACCTTCAGCTCTGAACTCCCTCAACGGCATGACCATCAGCCAGTGTGCTATTGGCCCAAGTCATGTGGCACTTCTCACAGAGGTGAGTTCCTGCAGATACTTGCAGTGGCAACTCTTTGACTTTAGTGATTGTTTTTTGCATTATCTGGCCGTCATACAGGTGTAAATCTGTTCTGTGGATTTTCATTATTGCTTGTGCCACAACACGCAGCAGTATTAACAGTAGTTATTGGTCATGACAGCAGTATTAACGGCAGTTATTAGGCATGACAGTAGTAGTATTTATGGCAGTTATTGGCCATGGCAGCAGTAGTAATAATGACAGTTATTGGACATGACAGCAGTAGTAATAATGACAGTTATTGGGCATGAGAGCAGTAGTAAAAATGACAGTTATTGGGCATGGCAGCAGTAGTAATAATGACAGTTATTGGGCATGGCAGCAGTAGTAATAATGGCAGTTAATGGACATGACAGCAGTAGTAATAATGGCAGTTAATGGACATGACAGCAGTAGTAATAATGGCAGTTATTGGGCATGACAGCAGTAGTAATAACATCAGTTAATGGACATGACAGCAGTAGTAATAATGGCAGTTATTGGACAAAACAGCAGTGGTAATAATGACAGTTAATGGACATGACAGCAGTAGTAATAATGGCAGTTATTGGGCATGACAGCAGTAGTAATAATGGCAGTTAATGGACATGACAGCAGTGGTAATAATGACAGTTATTGGGCATGACAGCAGTAGTAATAATGGCAGTTATTGGACATGACAGCAGTAGTAATAATAGCAGTTATTGGACATGACAGCAGTAGTAATAATGACAGTTATTGGCCATGACAGCAATAGTGTTATTGGACATGACAGCAGTAGTAATAATGGCAGTTATTGGGAGTGACAGCAGTAGTAATAATGGCAGTTATTGGGCATGACAGCAGTAGTAATAATGACAGATATTGGGCATGACAGGAATAATGTTATTGGACATGACAACAGTAGTAATAATGGCAGTTATTGGGCATGACAGCAATAGTGTTATTGGACATGACAGCAATAGTGTTATTGGACATGGCAGCAGTAGTAATAATGGCAGTTATTGGGCATGACAGCGGTAGTAAAAATGGCAGTTATTGGGCATGACAGCAGTAGTAATAATGGCAGTTATTGGACATGACAGCAGTAGTAATAATGGCAGTTATTGGGCATGATAGCAGTAGTAATAATGGCAGTTATTGGGCGTGACAGCAGTAGTAATAATGACAGTTATTGGGCATGACAGGAATAGTGTTATTGGACATGACAGCAGTAGTAGTAATGGCAGTTATTGGGCATGACAGCAGTAGTAATAATGGCAGTTAATGGACATGACAGCAGTAGTAATAATGGCAGTTATTGGACATGACAGCAGTAGTAATAATGGCAGTTATTGGGCATGACAGCAGTAGTAGTAATGGCAGTTATTGGGCATGACAGCAGTAGTAATAATGGCAGTTATTGGACATGACAGCAGTAGTAATAATGGCAGTTATTGGGCATGACAGCAGTAGTAATAATGGCAGTTATTGGACATGATAGCAATAGTGTTATTGGACATGACAGCAGTTTTATTATTGGGCATATCAACAATTATATCATTGTAATTGACAGATATAATTGTACATGAGAGCTGTTGTATTATGGGCCATTATGACATTGTATTATAATAATAGATATAACAGTAGGTGCATAACTTTACATAGCAATTTAATGTTTTTTTAAGTATCCAGAAAACGTGAGCTGTTATTTTAACCCTTTGGCTCAGTATTATGGATATCGCAACCCTTCAACCTTGATTCCATGATAAACACCGTAAATGTAGGAGTAATGTAGCTTTTCTGTCAACCCCCGGGCGTGAACCCGGACCACAAGGAGTTCGTCACCAGGTCGCAGCACAGTTCTGTTTAGCCAACTGCGCTAGCGAGCCAGGCATAGCAATTGAATAACTAACTACATTTGACAAAGCAGATGTGTTACAGCTGACTTTAATGACAGCAGTTTTACTTTAAATAACATTTGAAATACTAATGGTATATGACAGCAGATGTGATACTTTACACAACATCGGTTTCTCTGCACACAATAATAATAATAATTAATTGAGAGAGCCACTATTATCTTCTTGGCTTCTGTCTGTCTCCACCCCATCTCCAGTTTGCAGACATGATGATGAAGATGATGTTTGCAGTAGAAAGAAGATATGGTTAGAGAAGTCTTTTTGACAAATTAGTCAAAGACTTGAGTATTTTATAATGTCCCTTTCTCTCTCTCTAGGATGGAAGGGTCTGCAGGGTTCCCTACTACATTGCCACAGATAGGCTGGACCTCAGCAAGTCGGATACCAAGCCGTAAGTACACCTCAGATAGATTGTTTACTGAAGATTGTAGATGTTGCTATTGTGTTGACAAGGGAATATTGATGTGTTGCTTGCTGTTTCTTTCTGTTTATCATTAAGCACACTGTTATGTGCCTGTGTATGTATTTGTCTGTCTCCTGCACATACATGAATCTAATGACTTTGTGCCAACAACTCACTGCCAGAAAACCAAGCAAACTGGAGAAGCTTGAGCGCACCTCTACCACAGCACGCAGTGGCACCGTCGTCATGGAGAGCCCAATCGTGCTGGTCTCTGATGCCCTGGGATCAGCTGCTGCCCAGTCAACAGCCACTGGGTAAATTTTCTTTATCTCATCATTTGGAATACATTGACCACATTGCCCAATTATCCTTATTTTTTTTATATATGGGAATCTGTTTCTGGGTTTGTTTGTATACCAGAAAAATGCAGCTGGCTGAACTGTTGGGGTTTTGACTTTGTGACTAGTCACTCTGTGACAGTGCCAGAGATGTAAGCTCACTTTAATCTGACAATATTCTATGAGTGATTTCTGAGGTGCTATTTTGAGGGGGCTGAGTGGTCTCGAGGTATGGCGTCCACCTCGAGTGCTTAGAGGTCCCGGGTTCAGGTTCCAGTGAAGGCTGGTTTTTTTTTTTACTTGGACTTTAGTAATTTCCCCTTGTCTCTGGGTAGTAAGATCAATGCCCTTGTGTATTGTTGCAACATAAAAAAACTCGTAGGCAGTTGGAAATCAAAAAAGAGTAGCCTGACGGTGCTGTCTGTACAAAATTTGGAGTTAATTTTATCTACCCAAAGTATTTCCGGACCCTCGCTGGTGCTACAGAGTTCATGCATTGCGCTGAGATTGTTCGGACTCAGGCTTGAGTTAGAAGTAGAGCGAAGCACTTATGTGTTACTACTCTTGTGCCATGATGTTGATCTTGGGGATAAACACAAATCTGAGGTGGAATAAAGAATAAACCCACTGCTTCCCTAATAAAAGTGTTGTAAAAGGCAAATTTAAGGGTTTTTTCCCTTTAGAAGTAGTGCTACTGCCTGAGAGGTGAGGAACCTATAGTCTGCATACAGATCTTTAAAACAGATTTGCACACAAAACTCAAGTTGTGAAGAAATAAGACTGAACTTCAGAAGTGGACTTTCATCCAGAACTTTCCACCAGTTTACTGCATCTGAATGCTAAGCTGAAGAAGAAGATATGTCAATATCAGATGTGAATACTTGTCCTTGGGTGAAAATCAGAAAGCGAACAAGAAGAAGATATAAATAACCAAGCAGCAACTTGCAGTTGTATTTTGTAAAACCTGAGGAAATTATTTAGAGAGGCAGAAAGCCAAGAAACTAGCCAGTGTAGCCAGAAAATAATGGCACACAATTCAGGGGGAAAAAAACTATCTCGCTGTATCTCATCAGGTGCATTACTACAGAGGCCATGAAACAGAATCAATGTATCGAAGAAACTGTTCGCATTTCAGTTGAATTTATTCAGTTTTGTGCTTTATTTTATGTTAATGTAACTCTGTAGTAACGCACCTGATGATTTACAGCAAAATATGCCTGGCAAAAAATTGTGCAATGTATTGTTTGTATCCGCATTATTACAATTATTACGGGAAAACATTGTTTTTAAAAAACTATCGTTGAGGAAAACTAAACTACTTATGCTCACGGATATGGCTATATACATTTACTTAAGAACACAACACATAAAGGCAGTCATTGACCTCTCTGGTCTTCTCCACTGTTCTATGAACAGATTTTTTTTAAGGATCATCTCAGGTAGCATTCAGGAATAAAGAAACACATTTTTTTTTTCAAAGGGTCACAAATTGGGCAAGCATACCAGTTTTTACATTCGCATTTCTGTCTTAATTCAGCCCTTCCAAAAGTGTGGCCAGTGTATTGTCAGTTAGACTTGTCTAGTGAAGTAAGGTTATGAAACCTCTCATGTATTATTAATACACTACACACGCTAGACACATATGTGTCATGTGTATGTGTGTGTGTATATATATATATATATATATATATATATATATATATATATATATATATATATATATATATATATATATATATATATATATATATATATATATATATATATATATAAAAATCAATGTTTGTGTGTTTGTTTGCCCCTTATAGACTCGGAAACTACTGAACCGATTTAGCTGAAATTTTCAGGATATGTTTGTTTTGATACCGGATTTTGAACCATCGTGGTTTGAAATTCAACCTGTCCCTGTTAGAGATAGGTGACCACAATTTATGCCATAATATCCGAAACTAATATTTATACCTTTAGTGATTTCTAATTATAGCCACGTTAGTAATTGCGCATGCGTCGTAGTTACCATTTGCCGGTGAGTTACGTGCAGCCAACGCCTTCTCTAATACATAGAGTAGGTCGTGGTACAGCAAACAAGACTATCTCTATGTTTGCCACAATAACCATATTAAACACGATTTCTATTTTCTGTTGCGCATGCGTCGTAGTTACCATTCGCCGGCGAGTTACGTGCAGCCAACGCCTTCTCTAATACATATAGTAGGTCGTGGTACAGCAAACAAGACTATCTCTATGTTTGCCACAATAACCATATTAAACACGATTTCTATTTTCTGTTTTTTTTTCAAACAACCTTCGATTGAGGGGGAAAAGGGGGGGGGGGGCCATCAAGGACTATCTCGACGTCAGCGCAGACAGTGACTGCGACATTAACTTCATTAACCGTGTTAGACACGTGCGATTTCTATTGTTGTGCCGTTTCATTAATTTATCTGGAGTATCTGTCTACGAGAAAACAATTGCCTGCGGTTTTGAATTGTGTTTTAATCACGACACAGTAGTAGGGACACACATCTCTAATAGTTAAGTTCTCTTTTCGTTGATCCGATTAAGTGGCTGCTTGGTCGAATGGTTAAAACACTGGGATTCCTGTTCGGGAGACCTGGGTTCGAATCCGCAGCAGTAAAATTTTTTTTTACCCCGGACTAAAATAATATCCTCATTTGCTCTGTCGTGGTGACAGCACTAGCCATGTTGCCTTAATATAAAAAAAAAAGTAAATGGGTAAACCATTCGATAATTAAATTTGACTATTTCGCATACTTATGATTGCATTTTTAAACTTTCCGATTGCATGGTTGCGCTGAAATTTAATAGATTTTCATTTATTTTCATTTAGATTTAATTATTTCATCTGGGTTGGAATTTTAAGCTGTGCTGTTTACCATGGCGTTCATTTCCTAATTATGATGTTTTTTCCCTGTGTTTATTTGCTTTTCAAGTTTTTTTTTCTCCCAACTACTTTAATGAGGGAAAGAGTTGTCGGTGAATTGGGGGGGGGGGGGGGGGGGGGGGGGCAAACTATTAACTGAGAGAGCTTTAAGTCGCAGTAACGGCTTTACCCACTTAAAGTAGCAGCAGCAGTAATAGTTGTGGTTGGGCTGTTACACCATAGTGCTCTCATGTGAAGACCGCCGGTAAGGTTATGGCGTTCTTCTGTCGGCAAGTGAAATTATACATCCTAACCTGACCAGTCTGTGGCGAAAGCACTAGCCATGCGGAACCAAATCTTCTGGCTCACGACTCTCTGTCTACTCCGATGGTAACACAGATAGCAGTGACATTATTTTAGTAGTTGTACTGGTACTTGAAGGATGATGTGGTAAATATTACACTAGCCCCATTCACTACCTATTACAATTCCTGCTCCCTATTTTAGTCCAGATAGACAGGGATGTCAATGTCAGTTACAGCAACAAAAAAATATCGCCAGGTAGTGATTTTCAAATCCTTTGAAGAGGGAGAGAGCAGTAGTCGGTGGAAGAGGGGAGGGGGTAATGACTTAAATTTAAGAGAACTTAAAGAGCTTTACATGTGATTTTCAAGTTCTCATTACCTAATTTGTTTATATTTTACTAACGCTACCTCCGCTTTTCTATTTTTTACGACTTACTTTGTTATTCACAAGTACAGTTGTAGCTTTACTTCCGTCCCCTATAAAAATACAAACAGCTTTAGCATGTGATAACCAAATAACCATTTTTGTTACTGTGCTAATAACACCATTTAAACGACCACTAATATAAAGACACAATTATAAGGTGCGTGTTCTAAAGTTGGAAAACCAGACTATCTCTATATCTGTGCAGAGAATGATTGCAACATTAACTATATTAGACACGCACGATTTCCATTGTCTTTCTTTTCCAAAAACCTTTGATGAGGGAGAGAGTAGTAGGTGGATTTAGTTGAGGTGTTGAGGGGGGGGGGGGGGCGCGGATCAAATACTATCTCTGTATCTGAGCAGACAATGATTGTATTAGACACGTGCAATTTCTATTTTCTTTCATTTCTATTTAGCCAAACTATGCCACAGCAACGCATGGCCGGGTACAGCTAGTATATATATATATATATATATATATATAAAACTGTGTTAGGGGTCACGTGTGTGTATATGGGCATAACAGCAGTAGTATTAATCACAGTTTTTGGGCATAACAGCAGCAGTATTAATCACAGTTTTTGGGCATAACAGCAGTAGTAATAATGACAGTTATTGGGCATAACAGCAGAAGTATTAATGACAGTTAGCAGGCATAGCAGCAGTAGTAATAATGACAGTTATTGGGCATGGCAGCAGTTGTATTAATGTCAGTAGTAGTGTTATTGAACATGACAGCAGTTTCATTATTGGGCGTAACCACAATTATATTATTGAAATTGACTGATATAATTATATATATGTATATATGATGTTTCATATATGTGTGTGTGTAATTAATGAAACCTCTCACACACACACACACACACACACAGTGTGTGGTTAGAAATAATGTGTAATAAAAACCACTTATACTGTGTAAAGGAAACCTCTAAAATTATTAGTGAAGTCTCACATGTTGTTTAATGAAACATTTCCCGTTGTGTTGTTAGGAAGTCATGCTATCAAACTTCTTTTTGTGTTATGAAACATGTAATGTTTTGTAGTTATGAACCATCTTGTGTTGCTTAGTTACAGAAGATCTCATGTTGTGTTGTTATGCAAACCTCTCATGATACATCTCTGATGTTTGTTGAGGCCAGTAGCTAATGTTGCTCTATGGTGTACAGGAGATGGTCCACCGTGACATCAAATCCCACCACAGCAACCCGAGGTGGCTCAGCAGCTAGCGGGGCTGCTCCTGGCAGCACTAGCAGTGCCAGTGGAGGTGTCAATAACAACCAGCCTTCAGGCTTCAGCAGGATGCAGCGAGCTGTACACGTTAGTCGAGGAGGCCGCAGGTCAGGGGTCATTGTTGGTGGACGTCCTCTGGTTCCAGCCTCTGTGGTGCCGGAAGATTTGATCAGTCAGGTAAGATGTTTGATGTTGAAATAGTTGTCTGCTTAAGCCAGGCTTTACAGTTTCATAATACTGGTTTCTGTCAGTTATAGTTGCCATGCAAGTCATACTTGTATCTGTCAGTTATAGTTGCCATACAGGTTATGCCTGCATCTGTCAGTTATAGTTGCCATGCAAGTCATACTTGTATCTGTCAGTTATAGTTGCCATGCAAGTCATACTTGTGTCTGTCAGTTATAGTTGCCATACAGGTTATACCTGTATCTGTCAGTTATATTTGCCACACGTTACACCTTATCTGTAAATTACACTTGTCACGTAAGTTATATACATGCATCTGTCAGTTATAGTTGCCACATAAGTTATACCTATATCTGTCAGTTATAGTTGCCATGTAAGTTATTCCTGTGCCTATAAGTTAGTTATACCCGTTTCTATAAGTTACACCTTTACACTTATCTTATACCTGTGACTGTTATTTATACCTGTATCTTTGTGTTAGCCCCTAATATCTGTCTTTGAACTTTTATCCCTGTTATTGAACACTTGAGCTGTTTTCTGTTACAGTGCCAGGTTGTGCTGCAGGGTAAATCCAGAAACTTAATCATCCGGGAACTTCAGCGAACGGTAACAATCAAGTTATATTTTAACCATTTTCCTAAAATCGTTATAACTTGACACGTTGTTGTACAAATATTGTATGGGGAAATACTTAGCTAGCACTTTAACTAATCATGTGGTCTCTTCTGTTATTTATTATGTGCTTTTCCTGAGGACTTGTCATTTATGGTGAGCTGTTCTTGGCCCATGAGGTTAACCGTATGTGTCAATTTCTCCCCACCACACAAAAAAAAAATGGTTGACACATTCTGTTTCAGTGGAAATCCCCCACTGACGAGATTCTGTCTTTCTGGAAAGTGGGCCACCACGATCAAAACATTTTGAAGGCCCTAATGTAGCTCGACCACAATACACGCTGTTCCAAAGAAAAACACATAGTATCCTGTGTTGGAAATGTACACAAAATATCAGCGCATGATAAGGGAATGGAACAATCGGAGAGAAATCATAGCCATTGAAAAAAAATAACACAGCTGCTTGTTGTCATTTTGAAGATGGAAGACATGCTGATCTTGAGAGCCTATTGTTTATGATGTTTTGTTCTTGAGGACTGTTTACAGTCTGCTGTGCTTGAGAAACCTATTATTTAGGATGTGCCGCCGTTCTTGCTTGAGGACATTATTTATGATGTGCTGTTTTTGAGGACTGATGTTTATGATATGCTGTTCTTGGCATCAGATTTAGTGTTGTTGTTCTTGATGGATGACTGTTTTTTTTACAGTTTTTGGAAATAGCCAGGTTGTACAGTTACAGATGTTAAAGTTGGATCATGTAGGCTGCTGTGCTTGACAACAGATTATTTAGTGTTATTTTAGACTTAGATTGCTTAACATTGGAACACTAAGCTTCTTCTTCGCGTTCATCAGCTGTACACTCTGGCAGAAAGTTCTGGTTGCTCGACCACTACTGAACTGCAGTCCTGCTCCAGAACCTGAGTGTTGTGTGTGCATCAGTTTTACAGGTCTCATTCTCTTGAATACAGACTGTTGGTTCCTTGCCTCTCTGGCAGATGCACTCTGACTTCAAAGGAAGCTCCCCAATTAGTGGACTTTTACGACATGCTTTTGGGGAGGCAGTGGGTCTATTCTTGTTTTCCCCACAATGGGGCCCCGGAACCCACATGGGGGGAACACTAAACTGTCCAGTTATCTGTGGGTTGGCTTGGACTTGAATTACATGAATTCAGAACACTAAAATTGTGGTCATCTTTAGATCAACTTGGGCTTACATTACCAAACACTGGAACACTAAAATTGTGGTCATCTTTAGATCAACTTGGGCTTACATTACCAAACACTGGAACATTAAAAATGTCCAGTTATTCTGGCTTGCTTTAAATTTAGCAAACATTTTTCACCTTAATATTTGAATTATTGCAGCAGTACACCTTTAATCAGCAGAAAATAATTTATCTAGTTGAGTGTTTGTATAATTGTGGTTTAAAGAAAAATGTAATGTTGTGTCTGTATTGATATATTGATCTAATATTATGTAGTATCTGTATTAAGATCTAATATTTTGTGTTTTGTTTCGCAACTCAGAATCTAGATGTCAACATGGCTGTCAATAATTTGTTGAGTCGTGATGATGAAGGGTGAAGGCGATGATGATGACAGTCAGGACTCGTATGTGCCCGATGACCTCATCTCCCTGCTGGACTCGGGGGTACATGACATCCTTCTGTGATCATTGACGCTGATGCTATGTTTAATGAGGATGTCTTTGGCTATTCTTCACTGCGGAACAGAGGATCTGGCACCAGGTCTCGGCTAGGTTTGTGCTTTTTTTCTGGATCATATAATTAGAAATTGTTTCCATCACTCATTTATCACTGCTTCTGTCAGTGAATAGGTTGATCTCATTGCATTGTTTGATCATGTAATATGGGATTGTGTCCTTCACCCTTGTCACTGGTTGCAGCACTGAATAGGTTGTTCTCTTGATGCATTTTCAGTGTTTGCTTTCCCTGCTGTTTTAGGGGTCTTCTTGGTGAAGTGGTCAAGCCGTTTGCTTTGCACTCTAAAGAGTTGGGGGGTTCGTTTCACGTCTGGTTCACAGGTACCATTTTTACGGAGGTTCTTGGGGATAATCGCCAGAGCTATGATGTTTGTGCTTTGTGCCATGCTCTTGACAGGCGGTTAGCCCATCTGAGACCGAGCCATATGGGATAAAACTTGATGCAATGAAGTGGATTCTTTTGAATTCAACCTTAACCTGCTGTCAGAACAATTTGTTAGATGCAAGTCAAACAAGCTTCACCTTCACATTGAAGGACATTTATTGAGAATCTTTCCTGCATCTTCATATTACAGGCATAAAAGCTCCTTGCAGTAATTCTGTTGATGTCATCCATCCTGTTAGTACTGGAGAAATAGACAATGAACCATATGCAAAGTATAATGGCACAACAAGGTATTGATGGTAACCATTCATTGTTTTCATCTGCACACAACCTCTCCATATGTATTTACGATGACATCCTGTAACAGCGAACTGTGTCTTCTTTTTGCACTGAAGCACTTAAATTGTGCGGGACTGGATTCCATTCATGATTTTGAAGAGATCGTACAGGATAGAACATAATGGAGGAATAGACTGCAAGCCTTTTGTGAAATAAAATGGCACAACAGGACAGTGATGATGATGTGTTCTGATTCCGGCATGTTTCCTTCAATGCAAGTTTTTATTAAACTTCTTGTTTCTTGTGTAGTCACGGTGTTGTCTTAATTTGTCAGTGTGATCATATGTAGCTTTTTCCAAAGATACCCTTGCATTGTTTATTCAACATCTGTTTCATGCACTATCTTAACATCACACATCAGTTTGTATCATGTCACTTTTCCATTTGATGATGAAAGACTGCCAGGAGTCTGCTCCCATCTTCCTCTACCTGTCTTTCTATAAATCTTTCTAGTTGCTACAGCATGGTCAAGTTTCATTTTTGTTAGTTTTGGTTTCATAATGTGACCCTTGAGTGACTTTTCCTTCTTCAGCCATCAGTGTTTGCTGTGCGTCTATTCCAGTGTGGGTCATAAACAGGATGGTGTTCTTAAGATCTTTACTGGTACCCCATAGTTTTTCTCATAGTGATGCTGCTGTAGGCCATATTTATTCTCTTTGACTAGGAGAGTCTGTAAAACCTACTCTGGAGTTTGCTTTGGTGACCAAGAACCACACGCAGCAGAGTAGCAAGACCCATTCGATGTAGGCGTGCACTGACCTTACGGTGTCCCGTTCAGTCTGAAAATATTGGTCTGATCATTTTTGCCAAGTCTTTAATTTTTTAAATCTCTTTTTTTCCGTTCAGTCCAAAAGTAACAACTGACTGCCTAATGTTTACGATAAGTTGTCTTCATGGCTAAACCTCTTTCAATGTTTTTTCCAAGGAGTTTTCAACATTTTAAAAAAAAAGAATTACCTAAAGCAAAAAATTGTGACATTGAAGGTAGTTGGTTACTCAGTCTCATAAAATCAAAAGCCAGTATACATATATTTTTAACACCTGGCACTGAACAGTCCTATACTGGTGTTATCTATATCCATGCTTTCACCTTCTAGCAGCGAGGTTTTTTTTTCCCCTTCAGGTGACAGGGAAAGAGAATTAGACAGGGACTCTATCTTCCGAATCAGAGACCATCGAAGACGACTGGAGACCTCTTTTAGGGATGAAACTCTGAAGTCTTTAGAGCGGGACAAAGTTGAAACTGCAGGCTGTGATGGAAGCAAGAAGCCAAATTCTCCAGCCCAAAACCCTCTTGTTATTGGGGAGGAGTTGCAGTATTGGACAGATAAGGTATAATATGTGTACACATGTGTATATCTCAACTCCCAACAGCCTGAGATATTTTCTTGTTATTGTTCACACGTGTACTATTGTTGCTGCCAGCGGTCCACATTTATGTCGCAAATTGACCATTCATTGCTGGTTTTGTCTTGTCTTTGTTTGTGTCCAAGAGTTGACTGTTTGTTGATGCGAGTATTTGACCATCATCTGTGTCCAAAAGTTGAGCCAGCTGATAAAATTGAAGATAGTGGTAACCTTTACAAGAACACAGTCACAAGAGACACTGCAAGTTGTGGCTGGAAAGCCTTCATCACCAAACACAAAACAAGAAGTTGAAACACGTATGAACAAGTCTTACACCAAGGTCTGTCTACTAACTCTTAACTGTTGATTGAATCAATGACATGTGGTTTCTGTCTGTTTCCTGCCTCTAACTGTTGACTGAACAAACAAGCAACATCTGTGTTCCCTCTCTCCTGCCTCTAATTGTTGACTGAATCACTGACGTGTTAGTATCTGTCTGTCTTCCTGCCTCGATTAGTTGATTAAACGAATGAGTGACATTTTTATTCCTTTTTATCTCTTGACTCTGTCTGTTTATTGAGCTGCATCTTGATCTTCTGTAACAGGACGGAGACCAGCCTTTGTTTAGCCAGATCGAGGCCATGTACTCTGACCTGGTGGCCGTTGGCAGAGATGGCCGTTTGTACACCTGGAAGTGGACCGAGGCTGAACCTTACAGAAACCCTGAGGTAACATCTCATTGTGAACCTGTTGTTTTTTGTTGTTGTGAATACCATTCATGAATATTTGTAAAACTCTTTGACTACAACATTATGGCTAGGTGCTCGTAGGATCCTCTGTGGTTGGTACTCATTCTTAGGTAAACACTGTGAATGTTATCTACTGCTGGGGGGGGGGGGGGGGGGTTTATGGGTAAATATTGCGAATGTAAGGTACTGGGTTTGTTTTCAGGTAAATACTGAGTTGTTTATAGGTAAATATTGTAAATGTGGTCCTGACAGAGCCAGACTTTTTATATAAAAGGACCTTGGCTTTCAGGTCGACCCAGCCTTGAATGGATACCAGGTGCAGTCCTGGAAAGTAAGGGCGGCAGGCATGATGCTGACTGCATCACACACCGTGCGTCAATTGGTCTATAAAATATAGATCTATAAAATACATGTATAGCCCTCTATGCCCAATACGCCTAAAGTTGTGAAAAAGGCTTTTACTTTACTATTGTGAGTGTGATGTACTAGGTTGTTTTCCGCTAATACCGTGTTGTTTATAGGTAAATATTGGGAACTTGATGCACTAAGTTGTTTTTTTGATAATTACTGTGTTGTTTATAGGTAAATATTGTGAACATTATGCATTGGATCTCCCCCCCCCCCAGTAAATACTACGTTGTTTATAGGTAAATATTGTGAACATTATGCACTGGACCCCCCCCCCCCCCAGTAAATACTACGTTGTTTATAGGGGAAATATTGTGAACATTGTGCACTAGATCCCCCCCTTCCCCGGGTAAATACTGAGTTGTTTATAGGTAAATATTGTGAATGTTATGCTCTGGATTGTCTACAGGTCTGTACTATAAATATGATGTACTAGGTTATTTACATTTATAAAGTATACAAATAATGTTTTCATCACAGGTCAGTGTGGTGTGGTGGTTAGCACACTGGTTTGTCAAGAGAGTGAATTAGGTTGAAGCTCTGATAGTGACAGGACTTGTTTATGACTATTGAGGATGGAGACTTACCCTTTTTATGTTTGTGTGGAAATCATCTATTATTACTGACTGTCATATCTGACTGGTGTTACACTGGAGTCTGGAAAAGTTTAGTGTCTGAGAGTTTGGTTGGTATTTGTGAGAGCTTTACTGGTGTCTGGAAGAGTTTCGCTGGTATCTGAGTTTTTTTAGTATCTGGGAGAGCTTTACTGGTGTCTGGAAGAGTTTCGCTGGTATCTGAGTTTTTTTTAGTATCTGGGAGAGCTTTACTGGTGTCTGGAAGAGTTTCGCTGGTATCTGAGTTTCATTAGTATCTGGGAGAGCTTTACTGGAGTCTGGAAGAGTTTCGCTGGTATCTGAGAGTTTCAATGGTATCTGGGAGAATTTGACCGGTATCTGGAAGAGTTTGACCGGTATCTGGCAGAGTTTGACCGGTATCTGGGAGAGTTTGATTGGTGTCTGGGAGAGTTTGACTGGTATCTGGGACAGTTTGAGAGGTGTCTGAGAGAGTTTGGCTGGTGTCTGGGAGAGTTTGACTGGTGTCTGGGAGAGTTTGACTGGTGTCTGGGAGAGTTTGACTGGTGTCTGGGAGAGTTTGACTGGTGTCTGGGAGAGTTTGACTGGTGTCTGGGACAGTTTGAGAGGTGTCTGAGAGAGTTTGACCGGTGTCTGAGAGAGTTTGAGAGGTGTCTGGGCGAGTTTGGCTTGTGTCTGGGAGAGTTTGACTGGTATCTGGGAGAGTTTGACTGGTGTCTGGGAGAGTTTGACCGGTGTCTGGGAGAGTTTGACCGGTGTCTGGGAGAGTTTGACCGGTGTCTGGGAGAGTTTGACCTGTGTCTGGGAGAGTTTGACCGGTGTCTGGGAGAGTTTGACCGGTGTCTGGGAGAGTTTGACTTGTGTCTGGGAGAGTTTGACCGGTATCTGGGAGAGTTTGACCTGTGTCTGGGAGAGTTTGACCGGTGTCTGGGAGAGTTTGACCGGTGTCTGGGAGAGTTTGACCTGTGTCTGGGAGAGTTTGACCTGTGTCTGGGAGAGTTTGACTTGTGTCTGGGAGAGTTTGACTTGTGTCTGGGAGAGTTTGACCGGTGTCTGGGAGAGTTTGACCGGTGTCTGGGAGAGTTTGACCAGTGTCTGGGAGAGTTTGACTGGTGTCTGGGAGAGTTCAGTGTCTGAGAGTATCACTCTATTCTGAGCGAGTAGCTGGTGTCTAGGAGAGTTATGTCTGTGAGTCTGACTTAGTGTTTGAGAGTCTGACTGGTGTCAAGAGAGTCTGGCTGGTGTCTGGGAGAGTTTGGTGACTGGGAGAGTTGACTGGTGTCTGAGTCTTTTTGGTTTGGTGTCTGAAAGTCACATTGTTGTCTGAGAGAGTGGGTGGTATCTGAATCTTCTATCTGCTAGGTTATTTACTGTCATGAATGATTGATAGTGAGTGCAGTGATTGATATTGAGTACAGTGATGATATTTAGATTAAAGTGTATGATGTTTCACTGATGTGTTCTAAGTTAAAATTTTTTTTTTTTTTTTACATGCAATGATATATTACAGATGTGCTATTGTAAATATACATGCAGTGATATTTCACGGATGTGCTGTTGTAATTATACATGCAGTGATATTTCATGGATGTGTTGTTGTAATTATACATGCAGTGATATTTCATGGATGTGTTGTTGTAATTATACATGGAGTGATATTTCATGGATGTGTTGTTGTAATTATACATGGAGTGATATTTCACTGATGTGCTGTTGTTATTATACATACAGCGATGTTTTACTGATGTGCTATTGTTATTATACATGCAGTGATGTTTCACAGATGTGCTGTTGTTATTAAACATGCAGTGATGTTTCACAGATGTGCTGCTGTAATTATACATGGAGTGATATTTTACTGTCTGATTTCAGAATGCCAACATTCATCACCCAAAAGCTTCAGCATTGGGACTTGTACAGGAGAAGATAACCCTGTTGTCAACATGTATGGTTAGGGCTTCAGTTCTCACAGAATCAGGGAAGGTAGGTGCATTTCCGGTCTCTTGTTCTTAGATATGTCAGGAATGTGGACACAGTATTACATGTTGCCCTAATATATTATTTAGGCACCACATGTTAGACAAGCTTAAAAAAGATCTAATTACATGTTTACTGAATCTTTTTCATGTAGATTGCTAACTGTGGTCTATGATGTGATAGGTACATACAGGTAATTGTGGCAGAAATATTTATATATTCACAGAATTTTGTCCCAGCAAATAAATTTATTTACATGTTCACTAAATTTTTGTTCCTGTAAATTGCTAATAGTGGTCTATCTCTGATGTGATAAAAACACATAGATAATTGAGGCAGATTAATTTATGTGCACACTGAATCTTATCCCTGTAAATAGCTAATTGCTGTGTCTGTCTGTCTGATGTGATAAATACACACCGATAATTGAGGCAGATTTATTTACATGTTCAGTTACTCTTGTTATTGGTAATCGTAGTTTCAGCTTCATTGCAGTTGAAGTTGCTGTGCCCCTGTGCCAATGAAAAACGCACAGAATGTTCATCGCTATACTTCTTTTGAAAAATTGTCCCTGTTAAATTGCTAGCAGTGGTCTGTCTTTGACACATAATTGTGCAGATTTATTCACATGAATGTGCTAAATCATATCCCTGTAAATTGCTCACTATAATCTATCTACAACGTGATAAATACACATAACAAATTGAGATAGATTTATTCACATGTTCACTAAATCTAGTCCCTATAAATTGCTAACTATAATCTGTATGTGATGTGATAAATACACGCAAATAATTGAGGCACATTTATTCACATATTTATTGTATCATGTCCCTGTAAAGTGCTAACTGTGATCTATCATGTGATAACTATACAAAGCTTCTTGCGACAATTTATTCATGTACATGTATTCACTCAATCTTGTCCATGTAGATTGCTAACCTGTTTATCAGTGATGTGATAAATTTGAGCAGATAATTGAGGCGGATTTATTCACTTCTTCACTGCATTTCCCGAGTGGGTTCCGGAGACCATTGTGGAGAACACAAGAATAGACCCACTGGCTTCACAAGCATATCGTAAAAGTCGACTAATTGGGAACTTCATTTGAAGTCGAACTACATCTGCCAGTGATGCAATGAATCAACAGTTTGCATAGAAATGAATCAGATCTGTGAAATGGATGTGCACACAACACTCAGGTTTTAGGACAAGACTAGTCTAGAAGTGGACGAACAACCAGAACTCTCCACAGAGTATACAGCCGGTAAAGGCAAGGAACTTTGCTAAGTGCTGTTCCTGCCAATTTCTGTGGTCTATCTGTGATGTGATAAATACTCAAACAGATTATTGCGGCAGATTTGTTTACATGCTCACTGAATCTGGTCCCTTTAGATTGCTACTTGGTTGGATGAGAGCTTAAACTCAGTGTCTGCTAAGTTGGAGCACCCTGCTCAACATTTCTCAGAGTTCCAGTCAGATAGAGTAGTGTCCCTGCACACCTGCAGCCTATACTCTTGTGCTAGACTGGAGAGTGGCGCGCTATACTGGTGGTAAGTTCGCACTTTTAACAGTTAAAGTCGAGCATTTTGGGTGGGGATAAGGGGGGAAAGGAAGGAATAAGGAAATTGGTGGGCATTGAGTAGCAAATAAGGGGCGGTTGACACACAATAAGAAGAAAAAAAAGATAATTTAAAAAAAAACTTCCTCTTATTGTAACGCTTACCTTTGTAGTGATAGCTTAGTTTTTTTACAATGTAAATTCTGAGACATCCAGCTGTCAAGTCTTGCAATTACAGTTTTAAAGAAAACAGGAATTAAAGTTGAAAAAAAAAATAAAATTCTACTCGTTTAAAGAAAGACTTAAAAGACTATACATTTAAATAATAGATACTGTTTAACTTGGATGATTTCTGGCACTGTTTCAGGGGAGTGATGCCATTCGCCCAGAGAAAGAAGCTTGTGGAACGTTCCAGCAAGAAGAAGAAAGCCAAGGAGACATTGATGTCATCGGACATTGTCGCTGGGGCAACTGTGTGCTTGAGGAGTGCCCCATTGTACAACGCTGGGGCCATCGCCTTCACAGAAATCAGTGGGGTTCCCAAAGTTGGCCAGCTGTTGGAGTCAGCCTGGGCTCTCAGTGACACCTGTCGCTTTCGTATTCGCCAGCCTGGAGTGTAAGCATTTTCCCATTTGCATTGCTATGTTATCTTACTATTAATTACTATCGATGAAAAAGTTAAAAAAAATCCCAGCTGGATTTATCAGGCGAGAATAAATTGCAACACTAATCACTTCACGAATATCTGCCCTAACCTTTATCTCTGTGCCAGGTTATACGGGAGTTCAAGGAAACGAGCGTGCAGACTATGTTGCACTTACTGCTCAAGGAGCACGCCAAAGAACATGACTCCATATCCCTGTCTAGACTGATGGACATGGGGGTGCAGCCTGGATCTGCAAGAAATGAACATTTCACTAAGGGGACAAGACGTTTCATTAACCAACACAGAACAGGCGTCATCAGTCGTTTTACATTTGTGGAGCTTTTGATGAGGAGATCAGGCCACCTATGAGTCTGTCTGGAGTGGTGTGATGATAATCCTTTTTAATCACAAATCACTATCAGTTAGATAGGTTAGGACTGTCTGTCACTTGGCTTTTGTGTTAGGACATTGGGTGACATTGGTTTTGTTATTAAGCTGCCACTTGATGTTATGTTATCTTACTAGCAGTTAGATTATGACTGTCTGTCACTTAGCTTAGAACTGTCTTGTCATTTGTATTAGGACTTTCTGTGACATTGGTTTGGTTATTAAGCTGGCAGTTGACACATCGTTAACATTTTATGTTAATCTCAGTTTATCTCAATCTGTAAAACTATTAGAATGGTTTGTTTATATTTCATACCCAGGGGGATTTTAGTGTGGTTAAGTTGATGTCATTTTTGTTTTTGCTAAAGGGGTTTTTATATTTCAAGCTCATATCAATCTAGAAATATGGGTCAAGAGATTTGTCTATAGTTTTGTCAAAATGTCATCTTTATGTATTATGTTCATCTCAGTCTGGAGAATTTAGTATGTTTCTGCCAAAAGTGTGTCTTTATGTACCAAGCTCATCTCAGTCTAGAGATTTTACAGTAATTTTGTTCAAGGTGTCATCTTTTTTTCTATGCAATCTTTGTCAGTTGAGACGAAAAAGAGAGAATTCTTAAAAGCTATATATACATAAATCCTGTCCTGATATATGGAAATGAATCATGAACAACTGGTAAAGGCCCCTTTTTCCATGCCTTTAGGTGTATTTGGCAAATAGGTCTAGATCTGTATTTTATAGACTAATCTGCACTTGGTGGGGGATATGGTCAACATCATATTGGGCGCATTCACTTCCCAAGGACTGTATCTGATACCCATTGAAAGCCAAGTCGACCTGGGAGCCAAGCTCATTTTTGAAAAATTAAAAGTCTGGCTCGGATTCGCAGGCGAGCATCTAGCCACTACATCGCGGTGGCTTCCCTAGACAGTTCGTAGAATGATGAAACATGGTTTGGAAGCTATGGAGGTGTGGTTTTATAGACGGTGATAAAAATACCCTGGACAAATAAAGAAAGAGTAACTAAGATGTCTTTAAAGAAATTGATCACAAAGCAAAATTATTGCCTACATCAAAAAGAGGCAATCCTACATTCTTCAGTCATGTCATTAGGAGGAAAAAACTCGAGTGAATTAGGAGAGTCAGATAATTTGTAGGGGAGGCAGAGGGAGATGGAGAGAGAAGATGCTGGGCAGTTTGACTTCATGGCGTGGAGGATCATCTGTGTCAGAATTGATTGAAAGTACACAAGACAGAAGGTTATGGATAGACATGACTATTCATGCTACACAGCACCGACTTTAAGAGAAAGAAGAAGAGATATGCAGGCATAATGCACATCTCAGTCTACAGATTTTAGTATGGTTTTGATAAAGGTATAATTATTATCATTCTCATTACAGTATGGGGAAATTTTAATGTGGTTTTGTTAAAGATGTTATTTCTATGTACCATGCTCACTATGTCAGCAAGAGATAATTTATCTCACCGGCTACGTACATGTTATCTCACCAGCTAGAGATATACAAGTTTTCTCACCAGCTAGAGATATATAAGTTATCTCACCAGCTAGAGATATACAAGTTATCTCACCAGCTAGAGATATACAAGTTTTCTCACCAGCTAGAGATATACAAGTTTTCTCACCAGCTAGAGATATACAAGTTATCTCACCAGCTAGAGATAAACAAGTTTTCTCACCAGCTAGAGATATACAAGTTTTCTCACCAGCTAGAGATATACAAGTTTTCTCACCAGCTAGAGATATACAAGTTTTCTCACCAGCTAGAGATATACAAGTTATCTCACCAGCTAGAGATATACAAGTTATCTCACCAGCTAGAGATATACAAGTTATCTCACCAGCTAGAGATATACAAGTTATCTCACCAGCTAGAGATATACAAGTTATCTCACCAGCTGCAGTGATGCAAGCTATCTCACCTAGAGTTATGCTGGTGAATTTATCTTACCAACTAACGCTGGTTATTTATCTCACCAACTAGTTATAATGGTGAACTAATCTCACCAACTAGAGTTATGCTGGTGAACTAATCTCACCAACTAGAGTTATGCTGGTGAACTAATCTCACCAACTAGAGTTATGCTGGTGAACTGATCTCAACAACTAGAGTTATGCTGGTGAACTAATCTCACCAACTAGAGTTATGCTGGTGAACTAATCTCACCAACTAGAGTTATGCTGGTGAACTAATCTCACCAACTAGAGTTATGCTGGTGAACTAATCTCACCAACTAGAGTTATGCTGGTGAACTAATCTCACCGAGTTATGCTGGTGAACTTATCTCACCAACTAGAGTTATGCTGGTGAACTAATCTCACCAACTAGAGTTATGCTGGTGAACTAATCTCACCAACTAGAGTTATGCTGGTGAACTAATCTCACCAACTAGAGTTATGCTGGTGAACTAATCTCACCAACTAGAGTTATGCTGGTGAACTAATCTCACCAACTAGAGTTATGCTGGTGAACTAATCTCACCAACTAGAGTTATGCTGGTGAACTAATCTCACCAACTAGAGTTATGCTGGTGAACTTATCTCACCAACTAGAGTTATGCTGGTGAACTAATCTCACCAACTAGAGTTATGCTGGTGAACTAATCTCACCAACTAGAGTTTATGCCTGTGAACTTATCAGCTAGAGATATACAGGTGTTTTTCACCAGCTCATATAAACAAATATGTTTGTATCCTCAGAGAGTTGAAAGCGGAACCTCTGAAACCGGAACCGGCCAAGAGCAGTGAGATCAAGACAGATATGCCTCCACCATCACCTGCATCCTCTGTTTGTAGTGATCACAGTAGTGCCTCAATATCTACAAGTTCTTTGAGTACGTATCACTTTGTTTCTTTGTGTAGCTAGTTGTGTTGTCTGAGTTGTCATGGCTGTCTGTGTATGGTCAGGCTGTTTCTCTGAGTAGTCACCAGAAATAACTCCACTGAACTGTAACTGAGAAGCTGAAAGAAGGTGGGAAAGGGGAACACACACACACACACACAATAGATCTGTCAGCACAGCCTGTATTTACAGAAAACCACAACAATAAACCTTGTTAACCAAAGCCCAGGCACATGTGGTTTGATTGTATTCTTACCATGACACCCAATCATGCTTCAGAAAGAAAAATGATCATCTATACAAAGGTTTCAGTTGCAATCAGAAAAAGAAAGGGCATGGCATTGCTATACAGATCTGCACTCTTGTTGACATGTGAAGCACAGACAGAAAGCAGGTACATGGAGAAATTTATGTTAGGAACAGAGATCTTTACTGGGAAAAACAGAAAGTACGGATTGATAGAACAACTAATGAAAAAGTCCTTTGAAAAACAGATGACTGTAAACTGATTTGGACATTTAAACACAGTCAAAATGTTTGCGCTGGAGAACTTTGTCACAACTCTTAAACTTGACATGAAAAGGGGAAGAGAAAGATATAGTTATCTAGTTGGCTACATGGCACAGTCAGAACACAGACCTGATTTGATATGTACCGTGGGAGGTAGCAAGCTGGCAGGATGATGATAGTCTTGACATATGATGTAATCTGGATTAATATTTGAGTTCTCCAATATATACCAGGGGCTGCTGACATGAAATCATCTTTCGTGGAAGTCAGCCAGACAAGGATTTGGCATTCCTGGCCATCGCCATTTGCTGTGTCACAAGGGCCGATCAGAGATAGAGGCCTCAGTATCATGTTCTGTAGCTTCCATAGCTGTTTGCCTTAGGGGGCCTGCACACAGTGTTTTTAAATACTGCCTGCTTTTCTCTGTCTTCAGATTGAGGTTGATAACATTCTGAAACCTTATTCTGCAATGCAAGGTTCTCAACCTGCTTTGCTTTAGAGGGAGATGCAGCAGTAAATCGATGCCTAGGTGTTTGCCTAGAAATATTTATGCCCGGGTCCAGAATATCACATTGATTAGTTCTGTAGGGTCTTCTATCCAACACTTAGTCAGTCAGTCAGAGTGTTGTGGATGTAGGAAATAATTTCTTATCATGTTTTTTAGGTTGTATATTGGCATCCCTGTGTGGGTTTTGGCCCCCCTCCCCATCTTAACAAGTATTTTGTAAAATTTGACTCATTAGTGGTGTTTCTTTCCAAGTGGAGTACATTTGCTGGGAGGCAAGGAACCAGCGGCCTCCAAACATAAATGCTAGATCTGTTAAATGTATGTGCATGCGAAACTCAAGCTCTGGAGCATGGACGAACAACCAAAAATGCAGCTGCTGAATGAGACGAAGATGAATTATTAAAATATTGGCAAGTCTCTGTGAATTTGCTCAGTTAATATGTAGATTTTATGCATGTTGATTATTGTTAGACATGTGATTATAAATATACAAATGATTTTGCCCCCAGAGAGAAAGAAAGGTCCAGTAACTCCTATCAAGGATGATGACAAGGAGGAGCGCTGGCCATTGAAAATGGTGGTCTTTGTGGAAGATGTCAAAACTGTTCAGCTGGGAAAAGTTCTGAAGGTATAGTTTTTTTGTCTTGTACTGTTCTTATGGCTATTGATCCTTATTATAGTGTGTCTTATTGTGTTTATTGGATGTATGTTGCTTTCTTTATATTTTGTGTGTGCTTTCATATGATTAAATGTCTGTTGTTTCTTTTATTGTCTTCCTGTGGTGATTGAATGTCTGTTTTCTTCATTATATTGTCTTCTAATGTTGATTTTATGTCTGTTGCTTCCTTCATTATCTTAATGGTGATATAATCTGTTTTTTTTTCTTAGTTATCTTGCTGTGGTGATTGAATGTCTATTGTTTCTTTCATTGTCTTCCTGTGGTGATTGAATATCTGTTTTCTTTATTATATTGTCTTTTATTGTTGATCTTATGACTGTTGTTTCTTTCATTATCTTACAGTGGTGATATAATCTTTATTCACTTATCTTGCTATGATGATTAAATGTCTGTTGTTACCTTTGTTATGACTTCTCATGTTAATCTTATGTCTGCTGTTTCCTTCATTATGTTTCCTCCTACTGTGGTGATTAAATGTCAGTCTGTTGTTTCCTCTGTTTTAAAGTGTTTTTGTGCTGACATAATGTAAATAAATGATGGTTTTTTGCGTTATAAATGTGACAGATAAAGAATTATTTGTGCAAAGAGATAAACGATTGGTTTGATAAATATTAGATAATTATTTAGCATGGTGTAAACAGTTGTTTTTGTTGTTGTTGTAGACACATTAGATATGTTGTGTGTGTAATTGGTATGTTTATATCTAGGTTTTTGAACAAAAAATGTCAGACCCCTTTTGAAGCCTTTGGCATATGGGGCTTGTCTCAAATTGAATAGACCAGCCTCTTGACAGATTGTTTGGTCAGCATCTTGCTGGCTGCCTTCTGAAGATATTTCCTGGTACTCATTTAAGCTAGGTCGAACTGAACGTGATCTTAAGGATACTTAGCCATTGTGCTGCTGTGATACTCGCCCCACCCCCTACTACCACCAGCAACCTCGTTGATACAGACTCACTCAACTCTTTGGGTATCAGGCAACTTTTACACTGTATTTCTTGGTAATTCCAAGGGCAACATCATTTCTTGCATTTGTCTATATTAGATAACTGCTTCATTAACTCATTTTATCCAGTTTGTTAGTTTATCTTCTCCTGTCTTATGATGTCTTTGTGTAACTGCTTCAGATTTGTATGCTTATATATAACAATAACATTATCATCATCAAGTGCCTAGCCAGCTGGTGTAGGTATTCATGCATCTCCGCAGATCTTGGTCTTTACTGTTTTGGATCAATTCCACTGATGGTATTCCTCCATGCCACTGTTTTAAGCCATCCACCATTATTTCCACCGCCTCTTCTACCAGTGATATTTCCAGTCATCACAGTACTTTCCAGTGCTCTTTTTCTCATCACATGACCAAAGAACTTTGTCTCCCTCTCATTGTTGTATGTAATGTGATACTTTAATTAATCATTTCCAGGCAATCATTCTTAGTTATTCTGATGGTCTAGGGTATTCACATTCTCAAGAACCACTCAGTTGCCTCCAAACTCTTCTGAATTTGTTTGCTCATATTCCAAGATTTACTGACATACAACAGAATAAGCTCAGTTCCGCTTTTAATTTCTGTTACACTTTATCCAACCCAAATTTCCCCAAATACTTGAACTTTTTGACTCAGTTGAGCACTTTCCCTTCTGTTGCGGTGTAACATTTGGAAGTTATCTTCTTCTTTGATATACCGTTGTTCTCTTTTCCTAACATTCAGAGAAGGTACTTTTTGATGTGTGCACTCTCTAGTACCACACTGTCTAATAATTGTTGTAGGTCTTCTGCGCTTTCAGCTATTAATACTGTATCATATGCATAATGAAGATTATATTATAACCTCAGACTAGTCTCCTGATCTATCCTTGACCTCGCTTATTATTATTTCATCATAGAGATAGAAAAGATCCGGTGACAAAACAGTAGCAATGTAACAAGTACAGATAAAAAATATCTGGGTCTTACAGTTCAGATGAACACTCGGTTAATATGAACAAAATTTCAGTCCCAGCATCTATGATTATTTGTGGTATATTTTTTTTAGTGCCTAGAATTTCTGATTACAGAGGTTTCACTATATATACAAATATGATAGATGTAATAAAGGTTTGTTTTTGTTTTGTAGGTAGATGGGGCATGTGCCGCTGTGAGGTTCAACAGAGATACAGATGTTGCTGGTTGCAGCAAAGATGATGTTTCTCTACTCCAAGACTGTCGTTTGCTGAGAAAAGATGAACTGCAGGTATAGGTTTCAGTCTGTCTCTTAGAAGAAATTCACACCTACACATTAGTTGAAGTTTATAGTGGCAGTGGTAGCTCCCTGGTAGGCACATATGTTGGTCTATGGATTGATGCCTTTTTGATACTTCTTGAGCTGATGGTAGCACCATGTATTGATGTCTCTAGGGATATCTGTCAGACCCACAGATGCATGGCTGTAGGTACAATGGTAACTTTTAGCTCCCACAGATTGATGTCCACAGGGACGACGGTTGCAGCTGATTGCTCCCACAAATGGATGTATGTAAGGACAATGGTAGCTGGTAGGTTCATGGATTGACATCTCTAAGAAAGGTTGTAGGTGTCACATATTGATATCTCTAGGGACAATGGTAGGTTGTATCTCCCACAGATCGATACATCTAAGGACAATGGTAGCTGGTATCTCCACAGATTGATGTCTATAGGAAATTTGTAGCTGCCACAGATTGATATCTCTAGGGACATTGCTAGTTGGCAGCTGCATATTTTGATGCCGCTAAGGACAGTTATATGAAGTTGCTGCATGTAATGTTTATTTTTAAGATAATGGTAGCTAGTAGTTCCAAAGGTTATTTTTAATGTCAGTTGTAGTTGTTAGTTCCAAAGGATGATATTTTTAAGGAAACTGGTAGCTGATAGGTCCACAGAATATTTATGTTGCCTGTTAGCTGGTAATGTCACATATTATTTCTGAAAGGGTGGGATGCATATTTTTTGTTTCTCACAAAGTAAAAGTAAACTTTTTCTTACAGAATAGGATTTATTCTATTGTTGTAGGGTCAGTAATGAGATGATCTCTTGACTGCTGTTCTCCACAGGTTGTTAAAAACACTGGAGGTACGAGAAACCCAGACTGTTTTCAGAAAGTTCCCAAGAAAGTGACTATAGCTGAACATGGTCAGATAGAAACTGTGGCTGTAGATACAGAAGGTATGTGGTCTACCTTCACTTTTTTGGTCAGTAAGGGGCTGAATTCTCCAGAGATGTTCATATTAGTGGTCTGTCTCCCAGGTAAATGCTAACAGTGAATGAAACGGTGCAATGCTTTTACATTTATAGCACAGTTCAGTTATGGAATGGTAGACTTGCTGCCTGATTAAAAAGAAGAATCAGGAGATGCCTTGATAGGACCAGGAAATGTGCAGAAATCAGAATACATTGAATCTGTGACCAAACTAAGAATATTCAACTATGATGTCAAAGCACTACTGTTGTATGGATTAGAAACATGGAGAACAACTGGAACAGTTACTGATAAACTTTTCTTTAAAGTCAGAGTACCGGCTGCCCTAAAATTAAGGGATACCATTCTGCCACAAATATGCCAGTACAACGGATATACACGCAAAACTCAGGTTCTGGCATGAAGTCAAGTCTAAACGAAAGAACAATTAGGACTTTTCACAGTTCGCAACTGGTGAATGCAAGCAAAGTACTGATAAACTGGAAACATTGAGTAAATTTTACCTTAGCAGAATAGAAGAAATAAAATTTATCATAGAGCTCTTGCATGGAGCTATAAATAAATCCTAGTGAAATGTTGAAAAAAAAAAATGGTATTGTAACTAGAATATCCTGTCCCTGAGACAGGGCAATGGAAATAAAATATAGTAAGTAAAGTAAAGGACCCTTTTCCACGCCTTTAGGCGTATAGGGCATATAGTGCTAGACCAATATTTTATAGACCAGTCGACACAAGATGGGTGATGTGGTCAGCAGCACGCAGGTAGACTCTACTTCCATGGGGCTGGATCGACCTGGGAGCCAAGGTCATTTGAAAAAAAAAGTCAAGCTCTGAGAGGGAACAAACCCACTACCTTCCGATCCGCTGCGAGCGTCTAGCCGCTCTGCCATGGCGACTCCTAATAGAAATATAGGAAGAACTAAAATACACGGAGAAGAGGATTAAAGACTGATGAACCTCCTTCTACACATGATTAGCACGCTGTGTTGTGGCTTACAGTTAGGCTGCAACGTCTGCACATCTGATTTCTTTAAAACCCTAACGAGCAGCCTTTTACAGCAAACTTGTTAGGGTTCACTTATGCGTTTTAAGTCCGACTCGTAATTCCAACGTTCCGTGATCGAAACCTACTGCAGGCTGCATTGATTTTTGTATCATGGTATGGAGCGTCGCAGGTCGACCCAGCCTAAAATAGGTAAGAGGATGTATGTCCTGGGGAAGTAAAGACCGCCGGCGTAATGCTTACCACATTACCCACCTAGTGCTGATTAGTCTGTAAAAATATGGGTGCTCTTCCCATATGCCTGATGCGCCTAAAGGCGTGAAAAGGGATTGTTTTGTTTTTGTTTTTTTTACTGTTAGGGTTCAGCAGCCGCCGCAGCCCCCCGCCCCCCCCTCCCAACAGGGAAACTGGTGAATGTTATGAGTGGAGACAACAAAGATACAGAAATGTAGCATTGTCTCCCCTCACTCTTCCTCATTATTCATTAACTGGCCACAAATTGCCATCTTTCTGATCCTTATCTCTTTCTCTTGCTGTTTCTCTCACTGGTTTCTAAAACCTTTGCTTTCTTCTTTTTAGCATTCACCGGCTGTAAACTGGAACATAAAGTTCTTGTTTGTTCTTCTAGAACTTGAGTTTTATATGCACATCTGTTTTACAGATAGGCTTTTCTTTGTCTGCACACCTTTGATTCCTCACCTGTGAGGCAGGTGCACTGAGGCTTCAAATGAAACACCCTTAATTAGTCCATTTTATGACACGTTTGTTGGTGAGCATTGGTTTTATTGTTTTTCTTCCCTTCTCCCTTATTTGTCTTGGTAATGCCTTTTCCTCTGTCATTTACTTACTCATTGCCTTCTTGCATCTACATGTCTTTTTATTTATATTTTGTGTGTGGCCAGTCTTATTGACTGCTTACCTCATTTTCACATACCTCTGTTCACACCCCACCCATATGACTAGAATTAATGCTAAACTGTTCCTTTCCTGACTGTTGCAGACATTCCTATGATATCTGACTTAAATATATTGATATCATATCTGACTGTTGCAGATATTCACATGATACCTGACTGTTGCAGGCATTCACATGATATACAAGACTTATATTGAAATTTTTTCTGATTGTTGCAGGTATTCACATGATATCTGACTTAAATATATTGATATGATTTTTGATTATTGCAGGCATTCACATGACATCTAACTTTAATATATCGATATGAGATCTGACTGTTGCAGGCTTTCACATAATATCTATGACTTATGTTGATATAATATCTGATTGTTACAGGCATTCACATATCTGACTTGAATATATTTATATGATATCTGACTGTTGCAGATATTCACATGATAACTGACTTTTGCAGATATTCACATGATATCTGACTGTTGCAGATATTCACATGCTATCTGACTGTTGCAGATATTCACATGATATCTGACTGTTGCAGATATTCACATGATATCTGACTGTTGCAGATATTCACATGATATCTGACTGTTGCAGATATTCACATGATATCTGACTGTTGCAGGCATTCACATGATATCTGACTGTTGCAGATATTTACTTGATATCCAACTGTTGCAGGCATTCACATGATATCTGACTGTGGCAGATATTCACATATGTAACTTGAAAATATTGATATGATATCTGACTGTTGCAGACATTCGCATGATTTCTGACTGTGCAGACATTCACATGATTTCTGACTGTTGCAGATATTCACATGATATCTGACTGTTGCAGATATTCACATGTTATCTGACTGTTGCAGATATTCAGATATCTAACTTGAATATATTGATATGATATCTGACTGTTGCAGACATTCGCATGATTTCTGACTGCAGCCATTCACATGATATCTGACTGTTGCAGATATTCACATGATATCTGACTGTTGCAGATATTCACATATCTAAGTTGAATATATTGATATGATATCTGACTGTTGCAGACATTCACATGATTTCTGACTGTTGCAGGCATTCACATGATATCAAGGAGTGGCTCTAGACTTTATTACAGCTTCCACAACCTTAGTACGGGAAAGGTGGACCACAACTGCCTGTTCCCAACCAGTGCTGATGCATTCCTTGGCACTAGAACTGTAGATGTTTCTCTACAAACCTGTGGCATTGTAAGTCTGGCTAGAAGAATCTTTAAGGTTGAGACAGTTGGGAAGAGGTGGAGGTTAGAGAGAGAGAGAGAGAGTGTGAGTGTGTGTGAAAGAGAGTGAGTGAGAGAGATGAGTGAGTGAGTGAGAGTGAGAGAATGAGACAGAGTGAGTAAGTGAGTGAGAGAGAGAGTGTGTGTGTGTGTGTGAGTGAAAGTGTGTGTGTGAGTGCGTGTGTGAGTGAAAGTGTGTGCGAGAGAGTTAGCGTGAGTGAGTGTGTGTGTGTGTGCGTGAAACTGAGTGAGTGAGTGAGAGAGACACACACATATATGATCTAAAATGTGATAACCATGCATGTCATCATGTATTAAAATATGTTATATTTGTTACACATTTGACAAAGTAGTTATATTTGTTAACTGTTTAATAAAACATTTGCCTTATTGTTCTTAGATTTGCTGCAGATTTATTTAAAACGTAAACTTGATTCTTTTAATCTTAAGAAAACAGCAATATTTGCTGCAGATGTAATGATGTCAGCTTTATTCTTTTTCAAATTTAGTAAAACATCAGCGATATTTGCTGTAGATTTACCGAACATCAGCCTAATTTGTTAATTTAGTAAAAAAAAAATCAGTAATATTTACTGCAACATCAGATGTCAGTTTAAGTAATTTGTTCACCATGTTCTGGTCTGGAATTAGATTCTGCCAGTGGGGTGATGTCTCCGTAGATGATATGTATGATTGTGTTTCCTCAGCCACCTCCAAATGCCTCCATGATCCTTCGAGATGGGAACAGTGCCATCTACCCACTAGCTAAGGACTGCAGTGAGAACATTCGTGATCCCATTTGGCTTGACCTCCCACCTGTGACCTCAGTGTCCATGAAAGTTCAGAGGTTATCCACATTTGCTCTGTCTGGGAAAGAAGCAGCTCTTGTCATTGCCTTTACTGTCAAGGTCAGTTGAATGTGGTCAGTCTCTGAAGGCTGTAGAAGCCAAAGCAGGGGAGTTCTCCTTGTGTGGGTTTTGTGGTCCTATTGGGGGGGGGGGGGATAGACCCACCACCAGGTGATGTCATAGAACCAGTTAGGGGGGGTTTCCTTTAAAATCAGAATGCATCTGTCTGCAAGGTGAACGAACAAACAAACTTTATTTTCAAAGGGTTAAGAATTGGGCACGCAGGCCCGTCTAACATTCTGCCCTTCCACTCCGCTCCTTTCATACAATGTTTCATTTTTACCTCATTGAGAAACTAGACAAACTAGATTTCTAAAATGGATATGCATGCAATACTCAGGTTCTTAAAAAGAAAAAAAGCCTAAAGTCCAGAAATGGACAAGCAACAAGAACTTCTACCGGGTTTTACAGCCTGTTAGCACAAATAAGAAAAAGGGTGAGTATAGCCATGTTATGCCCATGTCTCAGAAATGGGGCAAACGAGTGTAGAAATGTGTGTCCCTTGCACCTGAAGTGAAGTTAGTAGAAATGTGTCTTCCCTTGTCACAGAAGTTAAGGTGGGTTAGAATAGAAATGTGTTTTCCATGTATCAGAAGTCATGATGGATTAGTATAGAAATGTGTGTCCCTTTACCAGAAGTCAAGGTGGGTTAGTGTAGAAATGTGTCTTCCCTTGTCCCAGAAGTTAAGGTGGGTTTAGTAAAGAAATGTGTTTTCCATGTAACAGAAATCATGATGGATTGGTATAGAAATGTGTGTCCCTTTACCAGAAGTCAAGGTGGGTTAGTGTAGAAATGTGTCTTCCCTTGTCCCAGAAGTTAAGGTGGGTTAGTATAGAAATGTGTCTTCCCTTGTCCCAGAAGTTAAGGTGGGTTAGTAAAGAAATGTGTTTTCCATGTATCAGAAGTCATAATGGGTTGGTATAGAAACGTGTGTCCCTTTACCAGAAGTCAAGGTGGGTTAGTATAGAAATGTGTCTCCCATGTGTCAGAAGTCATGATGGGTTCGTATAGAAATGTGTGTCCCTTTACCAGAAGTCAAGGTGGGTTAGTATAGAAATGTGTCTCCCATGTGTCAGAAGTCAAGATGGTTTAGTATAGAAGTGTGTCTCCCTTGTATTAGAAGTAAATGTGAATGGAAGGAAAAGTGAATGTAGCAGTGTGACCCCAATGTCCTAACAGTCATGGTGGGTGAGTAGTAATATCTGTCATATGGTATCTTGTTCTTATAGCATCTAAAAATACATGTGCAAAGTGTAATAATATTGCAGTTGTCTTAGTGGAACACTGTAGGGCTAGAATGTAGTATAGTAGATATCTTGTAGGAATCAATAAGTTCTTTTTATAAGAGCTCTAGGAAAGCCATATAATGTAGGTGTAGATAAACTGATGTGGCTTCTACCCATGCTGGTCATTTTGGCTGTCAATATTTGAGTTATTATATTCCAGCACCAGACATTGATTCCTCATATTCTGAGATCGGACATTGCCAAAGTCAAGGCTGTGCTTGCCTCCCTGGAAGAGGAAGCCAGTAAGTATGCTCCGTTGTTTATCAGTGATGTCTTTCATAGGTCTTCTTTCTTGTTTATCAGTGATGTCTCTCATACATCTTCTTTCTTGTTTGTCAGTGATGTCTCTTGTACATCTTGTTTGTCAGTGATGTCTCTTGTACATCTTGTTTGTCAGTGATGTCTCTTTTCCTTCATCTTGTTTTTCAGTGATGTCTCTCATACATCTTTCTTCTAGTTTGTCACTGATGTCTCTTATACATCATCTTATTTGTCAGCAATTAATCTTTATCTTGTTTGTCAGTGATGTCTCCTGTACCTCTTCATTGTTTGTCAATGATGTGTCTCATACGTTTTCATTCTTTTTGTTTGTTATGTCTCTTATACCTCTTCTTGTTTTCAGTGATGTCTCCTGTACATCATCTTGTTTGCTGATGATGTCTCCTGTGCATCTTCTTGTTTGTCGGTAATGTCTTGTGTACATCTTAATGTTTATCAGTGATGTCTCCGTAAAAATGTCATGTTTGTCAACGATGTATCTTGTATATCTTCTTGTTTGTCAGTGATGTCTCATGTACATTATCTTGTTTGTCGGTGCAGATTAATTTGTGTTTAGCTCAAAAACAATGTTAGGGTGACCATCCCTTTCTTTATACGTTGATTGATGCCATAAAGGCTAGGAATGTTGTGAGAAAAGGCTGGGGAAAAAAATAGTAATATTTCTACCAGCATTAAGCACATCCTTATGAGATATATTTTTTAACTACTGTTTTCTTGGCTTTTGACAAGTAGGGTAAAATTGGAAATAAAAGGACAACAATTGATCAGCAACACATCTTTAATTAAGAAAAAAATAATAGAAAACGTAGTTTCATTCTATCTGGATTTTTTTGACCTGGAAATAATATAAATAAAATGTCTTCACATAGTGATTTACAGTGCAAGCCATATAAAGGGAACCTAGGAATGCATAGAGAAACAAAAGATAAAAAAATGAATAATACTGAATGTCTTATCTCTAACGTTGAAATCGCACAAAAGGCCTTATATTGGCATCTATAACTATTGTGACGTGGAGTGTCTTATACTGACATCTGTGACATTGCTATTACATAGAATGTATTACATCTTACACTGACATCTGTTAACAACATTACTATCACTAAGCCTTTTTTCTAGCTGAAAAAAGGTGCTAGTACTTGCCACAGAGTTCTAAAGAAGGTACTGCTACTCACCTCAAAGTGTCTTTTACAGTTAAAAAAAAAGTATTGAGATCCCTTTTCACACCTTTAGGCGCATCGGGCTTATGGGAAGAGCACTCATATTTTTACAGACCAATCGGCACTAGGTGGGTAATGCAGTCAGCATTACTTTCCCAGGAAATACATCCTGGAACACATCACCGGCCACAGTATAATGGGGTCAGATTTGGCCCGCGGGCAGCTTGGTTGATATAATTGGTCATGTCTAGGTTACAGGTGAAAAGATCACTTTAACAGCTTAGCTCAAAGAAGCCTGTGTCATAATTATGGCCTAAATTTTAGCAACATTATATGTACTTTTGGCAAGTCTCTTAATGAATTAATAAAGTTTAACATTATTTGTTCTCTTCTGACAATTGTTTATTATTTTTCTAGAAGAAGCTGGCATCAGTGTGAAAGGTCAAAGGTTGCAGGAAGTCTTGCAGGAACGTTGTGATGGCAACAGGAACTTGCTGCACATGTGTGTGGCTGCCTGCATACCCCAGTCGAACAAGGAATGTGATAATGGTAAGTCTTCACTACATTTCTAATCACTAAGAGTTGTCTGTCTTGATCAGTAATGAGGTATAATCTGGCTTTAAAAGTTGTCTGCCCTAGTTGTTGATGGGAAATGCGATCTGGCTGTGAGAGTTGTCTGTCTTGATCGTTAATGATATATAATCTGACCCTGAGAGTTTTTTGTCGTGATGGTTAATGAGATATAATCTGACTGTGAGGGTTGTCTGTCTTGAACGAACGAACAGACTTTATTTTCAAAGGGTTACAAATTAGGCACGCCAGCCTGTTTTACATTCAGCCCTTCCAAACTCCCATCTTTCACACAGCTGTTGTATCTCATCAATAAAGCATGTTATGTTCATGTAATAATATACATATGAATATCAAGTTTAAAACAAAAGCATCGGTGGTAAAATATGTGCGCACGCTCGCGCGTGAACACCCACATACACACGCAAACCCATTCACTCACTTACACACATACACACATAGGCACCCAATATACACATACATCCACATAATACGAACACACACATACATACATACATATAAATATATATACACACACTCATACACACAGTCACACACGCTCTAAAACACGCATACAACCCAGACCCATACAAACACACACACCGACTTACACAAAGTTAACCGACGCACACAAACGTAAACCCACACAGACACACACACATACATACACCCACGTAGCTGCACAAAAAGACTCATGCAAACACACACACCGGCACACACTGACATAAACCCACACACACACACACACACGCAGTCGCACATACATCGTTAATAAGATATAATCTGACTGTAAGAGTTGCCTGTCTTGATCATTGATGAGATCTAATCTATCTGTGAGACTTGTCTGTCTTGATCATTGATGAGATATAATCTGGCTGTGTGAATTGTCTGTCTTGAACTAAAGATAAGAAGAAATGAAAATGCTCAAATGTTCTACTACTTGGTGGAATTATGGAAAGTGAAAAAAAAGTTCTAGATGTACTGAGTATAGAAGGGGTAGTGGTGAAAAAAATGACGAGAAAGACCAAGTACTTTCTGCTATATATCTACAAAAAGATATTCTCCTATCTTTTACATGTCCTGCATGCAACAAGGTGATTTCTTCTAAGTGTGAGCAGTCTGTTCTCTGTCACATAACATGTTTATCAGAGACCTCATTAGTTGTTATTTATTGCAGAGCTCCCTTCCCATCCCTTCAGCTGTACACTGGATGCAGTGACAAGTGCTGTTGATGCCATTGCCTCCCTGCAGTCACGCTCATCAGACAGTTCAGCCAGTCGAAGGTATCTTTGAAAATTCAACAGTTAGTTTAGATAGATGGAAGATATAGCCTTCACTGCCTGGTATGAGATTTGAAACTCAGTTGTAGGAGTACAAATTGCCACTTGTACCATTTCAGCAAGACCTGAAACATGATCTCTAGCCTTATAAAACATAACTGGTAAATGAGAACTTGGCATGACTAGTTCTGAGTTTCTGCTCTCCTGTATACACAATCAGTGCTCAGTTTCTGCTCTCCCGTCCATACGATCGGTGCTCGGTGTGTGTTCAGTGGACATCCTGTACACGTGACCAGTTCTTAGTTTCTGCTCTCCTGTACACACAATCCGTGCTCGATGTGTGTTCAGTGGACATCCTGTACACGTGACCAGTTCTCAGTTTCTGCTCTCCTGTACACACAATCAGTGCTCTGTGTGTGTTCAGTGGACATCCTGTGCACGTGACCAGTTCTCAGTTTCTGCTCTCCTGTACACACAATCAGTGCTCTGTGTGTGTTCAGTGGACATCCTGTACACGTGACCAGTTCTCAGTTTCTGCTCTCCTGTACACACAATCAGTGCTCTGTGTGTGTTCAGTAGACACTGTACACACAACGAGTGCTCAGTGTCTGTCCAGTGGATACCTTGTACGCACTACCAGTTCTCAGTGTACATTCAGTGAACACCTTGTATGCACAACCAGTGCTCAGTGTACGTTCAGCGGACACCCTGTACACACAATCAGTGCTCATCGCCCATACAGTGAACACCCTACCCTGTACACACAACTAGCGCTTGGTGCCTGTTCAGTGGACACTGTACACACATCCAGTGCTCGCTGCCTGTACAGTGGATACCCTACCCTGCACACACAACCAGTGCTTGTTGCCTGTACAGTGGACACCCTACCTTGTACACACAACCAGTACTTGCTGCCTGTACACAGGACACCCTACACTGTACACACAACCAGTGCTTGCTGCCTGTACAGTGGACACCCTATACACACAACCAATGCTCGTGTCTGTACAGTAAACAATATGTACACACAACCAGTGCTCGGTGCCTGTCTATTGCCCAGACATCCTGTACACATTTACTTAATCAGCTTTACTCATTCCAGAATAGTATTGTAGGTTTTAGTTTTAATTCATAGTTAACATGAAGTTGTCGCACTAATAAACATTTGCAGCAGAGACCACTGTCATGTTTTCAACAAAACAAACGTAATTCACTTCACATCTGTGAAGTAACCTTTGATCTTTGTTTATATATATTAAAATTGATAAAGCAGATGCCTAAAATTAGATCACCAAGCATAGGTTAGACTTATCTAATAATACCTGCTTGGTGCAAACTGAGAATGCAGATAGATATAGGCCCACCCTGTGCAGTTTACAGGCTGCCTTTGAACAACCCAGTATACTAAACATTCTCTGCTGCCTTGTTCTGTGGTATATTTTCCTTGGCCCAATTACTGTTACAGTTGTAATAGCCTGGTGTAGTCAGAAAGTCACTGCAGTTTTAAACATTTCCTGTGTGCGTATGTATCATCAGCAACTGTGGCTTAGGCATTGCAAATGAGTTTCGCAATGGCAAGGGTGCCGGGTTTGATCCCAGCTGCAGACAATTTGTCTTGCGTTGATTTCAACAGTGGTACCGAGAGCTGACTGTTAAGCTGACCTAAGCAGTGGCAAACTACTGAACAAAATATTTGCCTAGAAAAACCACAACAGCAACAAACACAAAAATGCTTATTATATATACATCATTGTTGTCTTGGCTAGTTTTAACCTGTTATAATAGATAAGATGAAAATAATGCATAATAGTAAACATCAAAGAGACCAGTGCTGGACAGGCCTGTGTAGTCAGCCCTCTGCCTTTTCAGAAGTTTTGTGTGTGTGTTTTGTTGTTTGTTTGTTTACTACACAGAGAAAGAAATCTTCTTAGCATTCACAAGCTGTAAACCCTGGCAGAAAGTTCTGGTTTTTCACCCACTCTTGGACCTTGGTCTTGTACCAGAACATTTTACCTACCTTGCTTATTTGTGTGCAGACTGTTGGTATTTCACCTTTCGGGCCGAGGCAATCCGACTTCTAATGAAACACCCCTAATTAGTCCCCTTGCTTGTTTGGGGGTAGGGGGCGGGAGAGAGGGTATAGTAATGTTAGCAGGTCTGTTTCCCTAGACCCCCAAATGCGATCCAGAACCTCACACAGGGAAAGGAACAAGTTGTGTGGTACACCAGGCGTGATGCCAGAGATTGTGATCTTGTATGATAACCCTGCATGACCTGAACATTTTGTGACAGCACTCCACTCATCATTTGTAAATCTTTTGTGTTATCTCATGTCTTTCTGACTAAAGTGGGAAAGTATTGTCTTTTTCAGCATGAGTGTGCGGGAACTGATCCGGCGAGCATCTTCAGCAGCAAGGGGAGTAAGTGGGTTAGAAAGGGACCTAGACAGAGAGGATTCTGGGATAGCTGTTCCAACAATGAGTTGGCCATCAGAGGCGCCCCCCAACTACGATTCTTTACCTTCACGTAATATTTGTGTGTTTATACAGTGTACATATAACAGCTACCAGCTATAATGCTCTCTACCTTTACGTAATATTTGTGTGTTTATACAGTGTACATATAACAGCTACCAGCTATAATGCTCTCTACCTTTACGTAATATTTGTGTGTTTATACAGTGTACATATAACAGCTACCAGCTATAATGCTCTCTACCTTTACGTAATATTTGTGTGTTTATACAGTGTACATATAACAGCTACCAGCTATAATGCTCTGCCTTCATGTAATATTTGTGTTTGTACATGTACATTTAACAGCCCCTACCTGTGATGTAACCTTTGTGTTTTTGTTCAACTGCACCACCCCTACCTATGATGCTTTACCTTCACGTAATATTTGTGTGTTTGTAGTGATCATTAAACAGCCCCTACCTATGATGCCCTACCTTCACGTAATATTTGTGTGTTTGTACAGTGCTCTACTTTTACGTAATTTTTGTCTGTTTGTACAGTGATCATTAAACAGCCCCTACCTGTTGTGCTCTACCTATACTCATTTTTGTGTGTTTTTACTGTGTACATTTAACAGCCCCTTCTTATGTTATTTTACCTTTAAATAATATAGGATTATTAAAAATAATGGATGCACTTTCATTCATGTATATTTCCTTGAAAATACATTACATATCAACAATATACGTACAAGAGAAAGACAGGAAGGTTTAAAGTTTACAAACACAGTGGAGGTTACATATGTTCAATATGGCCGCCGTCTGCTGTGGGGCAAACACGTAAACGAAGCTGAACTCCTCCCACACACGAAGATGCATTTCTTGCGAAGCTGAGTTCACTGCAGCTGTGATACAGTTTGTTGGTTGCGCAACTGTGTTGGTGTCTGTGGTTTAGGTTTTGCGAACGTGCTTTATAGTGCCAGGTTTGATCCCAGCAGGAGACTTTTGCCTGTAGACCGTCTTGTGTTGGTTTCAACAGTGGTTCCGAGAGCTGACCTTTCAGTAATCAGCAATCAAACTACTGAACGTAAATTTTGTCTCGAAAAACCGCAACAGCCAAAAAATGCTGGGGTTAGTTCTAAAATGTCCTGTAAAGGATACACAACTAACTCTCTCTCGTATGTATATTTTTCATATTCAGTGTATATTTATGGAAATTTACATGAATGAAAGTCAATCCATCATTTTGAATAATCTGATATTAGTATGTACAGTGTACATTTAACAGCCCCTAATTATGACACTCTGCTTTCACATAATATTTGGGCCTTTATACAGTTTAAATTATATAGCTTCTAACTGCTGCTTTACTTTCAGGTAATATTTGTGTGTACATGTGTGTGCGTGCGTACATTTAACACCCCCATAACTACAATTTTATACCCTTCACATAATATTCGTGTGATTTATAGTCTGCGATGACTAATTGCCTATTAACTTTGAGTTAATTAAAACCTTTGTGTAATATTCAGCATAAAATTAGTTAATTAGTCACTCTTGACATGTCAGTATTTTCAGAGTCACATGTGCACATACTTATAGCTGCATCTTCTCCCCTGTGTGGGTTCCGGGTCCCATTGTGGGGTCAGCAAGAATAGACCCCCTGCCTCCCCCATAAAAATCTTGTCGTAAGAGTCGACTGGGCGCCTCCTTCAAAATCGGAGTGCATCTGCCTGAGAGACAAAAACTAACAATTTGCATACACATAAATCAGATCTGTAAAAAGGATGTGCATGTAACAGTCAGGTTCTGGAGCAAGGCTAAAGTCCAGAGGGGGACGAACAACCAGAACTTTCCACTAGAGTTTACCACCTGTGAACATGAAGAAGCAGAAGATCATGTCATCTTCTCCAGCACCATCCCCCCAACAAGTCCCCTTTCCAATACCTGCTTTTTTTTACAACAAAAGCCTGAACATAAAATAAATTCTCTATAGCCATGTTGTCATGTAGACAAGAAGTAAGGCAGCCACATCTAAATAATTTAACCATGAAATCTGTTATCTGTAGCCATGTGGTCTGTATAACCATGAAATCTGTTGTGTTCAGGCAGCAACATCTAGCAGATCTAACCATAAAATCTGCTCTCTAGTCGGTCTTATCGGTCTTATCATAAAATCTTTTTTCTGTCAGTCTAACCGTGAAATGTAATTTTTACAGCCATGTGGTCATCTGGCCAGACAAGCACCCCTGTGGCAGGCAGTTCAAGTGGGTCGGTCAGTGGGCCGTCTGGTGTGTCCGGGTCAGAGTTCAGCACAGTCAGTGTGGCCCCGGTGAAGATGGAGGACAGAGAGAGACGAAATATTGCGCTGCAGATCTTAGACTTGATCCTGGAGTCACCAGTTTTCCAGCCCCACCTGTGTGACCTGCTCAGCTCTAAGTAAGTTTAAACCAAATTCATCCTACAGTTTTCTCTATTTGTTCCTGAAGATTTTGTGCCAAGTTCATCTTTACATTGTCCACCATTTGTTCATGTGTACCAAGTTAACCTTTACATTGTCCACCATTTGTTCCTGTGTACAGAGTTCATATTCACATTGTCCACAGTTTGTTCCTGTATACAGTGTTTATCTTCACACTGTCCACCATTTGTTCCTGTATACAGAGTTTATCTTCACATTGTCCACCAGTTGTTCCTGTGTACCATGTTAACCTTAATCTTCAACTCAATTGTAGTTTTATGCTATCTTGTTGAGGACCAAGAAAACAAGAAGTAAAGTCATTTATGTTAGTGCTAATTTTCTGCTGCTGTTTGGACATAGTCAGGGATTTGAGTTTTAATTGTATGTGCTTTTGCAGAAATGCTGAGGGGTGCACCCCATTCATGCAAGCTGTGTGTGGCCGAGCATATCCGGCCGCCATATCCCTTCTGGAGGCAGCCCTGAAAGTCAGGAATCAGGGACAAGGTCAAGAGGACAGCCAAAGTAACCCAGAGATGCAAAAGAAGGAACTGTTGATGAGTATGCTGTACCCACCTGGTTCCAGCCTGGACAACTCACCACTGCATGTCTTATGTGCGAATGACACCTGTAGTTTCACCTGGACAGGAGCTGATCATATCAATCAGGTACACATTTCCTGTAGACAAGCAGTCATTTTTCTGGTTTCTTGCTGCTTCTCTCAGGGGTGTCTATGCCTGCTGTACTACTTCTGCATCATCCATCTGAGCGACTTAATTGTGTTGTACCTGTTTACAAGCATAGCTGCTCTATCTGCCCCTTTTGGCCCACACATTTGACATTATTTGGCATTTGTTTACCGGGTTAACCTTCTCGGTTTGTTTTGTGGGATATGCATGACCTAGTCTTGGTTGTGTGGTGTCCTCTTTGTCCCTTTATTTACAGGAGTTGCCCGGGAAAAACTTATCCAGGACAACAGCGTATAAACCGGTTCGCCCTCAAGGAAAGAAAGGTGTAAATCTTAAGCATTCTGTGCCATCTAAGGAGGTTTCCATAAATGCAAAGCTGATACATTTCGCTCTGGATCTTGGCTCACCTAAGGAATCATTACATCCTGTACATATCTGCTAAACCTCACATCTGCATGTCGAACTTCCAGCTCATCTCGGGCTTTGCCCCTTGGGAGGTGAACAGGGAGCAGCCCACAGGTCAGGGATTTCAGTGACCCAACGAATCTGCACAGTCTTTGTCTACACAATAGAACCTTTAAAGTTATTGCATCAAGACACTTGGCATGACAGTATAGGAAAAACATGCGTGCATCAGGCATGGCCTCCCTGTCCTAGCACCGCGATGAGTTGGACAAGTGGTAGCGGACATCTGAACATTGTCTGTCAAACAGTAAGACATTTGATGGTCGTACCTTGGTTTCTGAAACTGAGATGAGTGTGGTCAGTTTTAGCTGACATCTAAACATTGTATGTCAAACAGGAGAACATTCGGCGGTCATACTTTTGGTCCGGACACTTAAATGAGTTTGGCCAATGTTAGCGGACATTTAGACTAATATATGTCACACAGTAGGACATTTAACAATGACTCTTTCAAAAACTTTGCTGTTATGCCTAATAGACAGCTGAGCCTACTCAATAGGATTTTCTGTCGATAGACATTTGAACCAAAGTTTGTCGTACAGTAGAATATTCCGTTAGTGGGCTTCACCCAAGTTTCAAATGAGTTTTTGATGGGCGTCATCACCTGTGTATTGGGTTGGGGGGGGGGGGGGCTGATGACAACCAGAAGATTTCTGGACACAGCATCTCTGAGGGCCACCAACTCTGAGAACCCATGTGAGCTTGGTTTAGGCCAATAAGACCCATTATTTGTAGCAAACAATGAGGACATGTGGCAGGAGTCTTGCATGAGGATCCGTAAAACCATCACAAAACAGCCAGTGAACAAAGCAAAAGATGACTTTCAGTAACTTGTAAATGGGTTGCATGGCACCAGTATGAATAATTTCAGTTACAAAGGAGAGAGGGTAGCATGGCACCAATATGGTAACTTTGATTTACAAGGGAGAGCAGTTAGCATGGTACCAATATGGTAACTTTGATTTACAAGGAAGAGCAGGTAGCATGGTACCAATATGGTAACTTTGATTTACAAGGAAGAGGTAAACATGACACCAGTATGTTAACTTTCACTTACAAGGGAGAAGATAACAGGGTACCAGTATGTTAACTTCCAGTTACAAGAACAAGGGAGAAAGTAACAGGGTACCAGTATATTAAGTTTAATTTACATGGGGGAGAGGGTAGCGTGGCACCAGTATGGTAACTTTGATTTACATGAAAGAGGGAAACATGACACCAGTATGTTAACTTCCAGTTACAAGGGAGAAGATAACAGGATACCAGTATGTTTACTTTAAGTTACAAGGGAGAAGATAACAGGATACCAGTATGTTAACTTCCAGTTACAAGAACAAGGGAGAAGGTAACAGTGTACCAGTTTATTAAGTTTAATTTACAAGGAAGAGCAGGTAGCATAGCACCAGTATGATAGTTTTCAGTTACACATAAATGGATATAATAATGTCTAGATGTGCTGGCTGACAATCTTTTATCTGTTCACACACAGGACATTTTTGAGTGCAAGACGTGTGGGCTGACAGGCACTTTGTGTTGCTGCACCGAGTGTGCCAGAGTCTGCCACAAGGGCCATGATTGTAAACTGAAGAAGACTTCGCCAACTGCCTACTGTGACTGCTGGGAGAAGTGCAAGTGTAAGGCCCTGGTGGCGGGAGTTCAGGCCTCCCGCTACACTCTTCTCAATCGCCTGCTGAGTCACACAGACCTGGTTTCAGCTCCAAACTCTCGCGGGGAGAATGTCCTCCTGTTTCTGGTCCAGACTGTTGGGCGGCAACTGGTTGAGCAGAGGCAGTATCGGCCGCCCAGGGTCAGGGTATCTGGAGCCAGGAAGACCCAGCTTGTTGACATGGGTATGTAGCTTGCACAGGTTTGCTGCTGAACCCTCTATAGCATAAGCATCATCCCAGTGTGGGTTCTGGGGCCCTATTATTGGGGGGGGGGGGAACAAAAATAGACCCACTGCCTCCCCAACAAGCATGTTGTTGTAGGAGTAGACTGATTTAGGGTTTCCTTTAAAGTTGGAGTGCATCTGCCTGAGAGGAAAGGAATCAACAGTCAGATAAGTAGAACAGAGGTGTACTCAACACTCAGGTTCTGGAACAAGTCTAAAGTCAAGAGGTGGATGAACAACCAGAACTTTCCACCGGGGTTTACAGCTAGTGAACGTGAAGAAAAAGAAGAAGAAGACGTACACGTCTGAGATTGTGGCTGATTATTTCCTGCAGCTAGTGTGTGTGCATGTCTTAGATTATAGGAGATTCTGTATTCATCTGTGAGGTTTTGTCCCTTTTGAGTATGTACCTGGCTTTCTCTGATGCAGCTATGATATGTCTGTTCCTGTGATGTATCTGAGATTCTGTATTCATCTGTGAGGTTTTGTCTCTTTTGAGTATGTACCTGGCTTTCTCTGATGCAGCTATGATATGTCTGTTCCTGTGATGTATCTGAGATTCTGTATTCATCTGTGAGGTTTTGTCTCTTTTGAGTATGTACCTGGCTTTCTCTGATGCAGCTATGATATGTCTGTTCCTGTGATGTATGTGAGATTCTGTATTCATCTGTGAGGTTTTGTCTCTTTTGAGTATGTACCTGGCTTTCTCTGATGCAGCTATGATATGTCTGTTCCTGTGATGTATCTGAGATTCTGTATTCATCTGTGAGGTTTTGTCTCTTTTGAGTATGTACCTGGCTTTCTCTGATGCAGCTATGATATGTCTGTTCCTGTGATGTATCTGAGATTCTGTATTCATCTGTGAGGTTTTGTCTCTTTTGAGTATATACCTGGCTTTCTCTGATGCAGCTATGATATGTCTGTTCCTGTGATGTATCTGAGATTCTGTATTCATCTGTGAGGTTTTCTCTCTTTTGAGTATGTACCTGCGATTTTGGCTTTCTCTGATGCAGCTATGATATGTCTGTTCCTGTGATGTATCTGAGATTCTGTATTCATCTGTGAAGTTTTGTCTGTCTTACATACATGCCTGTGCTTTTGGCTGTCTTAGTGCAACTATGATATATCTGTTTCTTCAGTGTATCTGAGATTCTGTATTTATGTGTGGGATTGTCTTATGTACATAGTGTAATTTGGACTAATTCTTTAGTGCAGGCGGGATATATAAGATGACATGTAGCCTGTGTATATTTGCGTCTGTGCATGCTGAATTCTAGGCATATATTTTCATAAAGTTTAGACTTTACTGAGTAAGTATAGAAATACTGACATGTTAACTATTTAGAATGTAAAGATAAAGTCTAAAATTGTCAGTGTAAAATATGAGTGTAGAAAGTTTACTCATATATTGTTTATTTAGAATGTAAGGATAAAGTCATTTTAGTTTGTCTGTGTAGTTACCCATTTATTATTTTTAAAAAAAATAATTTTGTGATACTTTTTTCTCAGTTTGTCTGTAGAATATGATAGTATAGCTTTGAGTATGGATATCTGTAGAATGTAAAAAAACATTTCATCACACATTGTGCTTTAGAATGTTAAAAAACATTAGGTAATATATTTTTGATTGACAACATATGTATGCAGAGTATAATTATGCCAAATTTTCCAAGCGGTGTATTTATTGTATTTTTCACAGAATTGCCATTTTCCAGAAAATTTCCTGGAAAAAGAACCATGGAAGGTGAGTATCTTGCAAGTGTTTCTCAGTTGTTCTGCATATCGGGCTTTGGTGGAATCCCTGATTACCAGACATCTGCAAGGACAGGACACTCAAAATATGATGTCGCACAGTCCCGTAAGGATGTTTGCAAAGTGAACACTAAATAGTTAAAGTTGAATTTGTACTTGTGTGCATGTTAACATATGAATGAACGACCATATGGAAGTATATGATATAGCACAGATATGTTAATATATGAATGAACTATTGGATGAAAGTATATGATACAGCATAGGTTTGTTAGCATATTAATGAGCTACCAGATGAACATATATGATAAAGCATAAGTATGTTGATATATAAATGAATGAATAAATCAAGAATTGACATCACTGCATTCGGGACATTCCAATATATGCTTCGTCCCCTTCTTCAGTAACCAACGAAGAGTTGGCGTGCTAATATTACCGTTTGCAACCTGATTAAAAGTCTGCCCCTGTTTCCCTTTCAATCTTGAATATCTTGTCAGCATATGTTGACATATAAATTCATCATCACCGTCAAGGTGCTTTGCCAAAAGTGTCAGTGATCATGCCTCTCCACCATCTTGCGATCTTTAACAGTTTGTACCATCTTGACGATCTCTTACCAGCTGTTGTATCATCGTGTCTTCCTCTGTCCTTTTTCCACAGGCTGTCAAGAGTTTCCTTCTACGTTGCCTTCCTCTATCTCCTTTATGTCTGTCCATTTCTGATGAGGGTGATAAGTTGTCTTCAACCTTAAAAAAACAAAAAACCTGGATTGCTCTTTTGGCTATGCCTGATATTTTAAAGTTTAGTTCTGAGCATATTGTGGTGAAAGGCTACTAATTAGGAGTGTTTCCTTCAAAGTCCAAATGCCTCTGCCTGAGAGGTGAGGAACCAGTAGTTTGCATATAAATCAATAAGTTAGATCTGTAAAACAGGTGTGCATGCAAAATCCATTTCTGGAAAAGACTTGGAAAGTCCTGAAGTGAACAAACAGCCAGACATTTTTTGCTGGGCTTACAGATGAGAAAGCTATGATGCACTGTAGATTGTTCAAAGAATAATAATCTGATAACATCAGAATTTTCCGCCAGAGTATTAGCTTTGAATGTTGAGAAGAAGAAGAAAAGGAAGAATTATAGTTTTTCCAAATAAGGAAATCCTGATAACATTGTCTTGAGGTTGAAACCCACCCACCAGATTGAGTAGTTTGTGCTCTGACCATGTAAGAGACGATATGGCATGTCACCTGCATGCCATCTTGTCTCTTCCACTCACTGTGCTCCAGACTTCAGTTGTTATCTACCCTGTTGTGAATGCAGACCTGTTGCAACTGTTCCCAGATTTGGAAATGCCAGAACATGACCTGGAGCCACCCAGGTTTAGCAGGAGGGCTTTGGAGAGAATACTCAATGATTGGACAGCGGTCAAGGCGATGTTGACCACTGGCTTGAAGCAGCCAGTTACAGGGTAAGAGGGTTTGTGGAGCTGGATCAGTGTACATTTGCATGCGGGGTGAATGGATTTGTAGAACTGGATCAGTGTACATGTGCATGCGGGGTGAATGGATTTGTAGAACTGGATCAGTGTACATGAGCATGCGGGGTGAATGGATTTGTAGAACTGGATCAATGCACATGTGCATGCGGGGTGAATGGGTTTGTAGAACTGGATCAGTGTGCACATGTTCATGTCTGTGAATGGGTTTGTAGAACTGGATCAGTGCACATGTGCATGCGGGGCGAATGGGTAGAACTGTGCACTTGTCAATGGGGGTAAATGGGTTTTGATGGATATATGGATGCAGGGTTAATTTGTTTTGAGTGGGTAATTAGACTACTACTACTACTACTTATTTTTTTTCCCCCTTCCTTCTTCACACCCCCACCCCACCATAGTGCACAAACCCTCAACCAGCTCCTACCAGGTAAGTCATTTTATCCCTAACTATTGTATGCAGCTCACCCCATGTCCTCTCCATCTTTTTAACTCAACTCTCTAGCTCCCTTTTCCATTTTATTTTTTGGTCAGCCATTATTTCTGTGCCATTGAGGGTTCCTATCCAATGCCAGCATCTTTTCTTCATCCCTTGGTCCAGTGGAACTTGTTAAGTTCCCTCTCAAAGCTCAGCATTAGTGATTCTATCATATAATTTAATTTCCCTGCAGCTGCTAAATGTGCTTTATGCACAGGGAGAGTGGATTTTAGATTGGATAAATACACCTTTATACACAGGTTTAATGGGTTTAGATGGGTAAGTGTGTAAAACCTGGATAAATACACCTGTATACACAGGTTTAATGGGTTTAGATGGGTAAGTGTGTAAAACTTGGATAAATACACCTGTATACACAGGTTTAATGGGTTTAGATGGGTAAGTGTGTAAAACTTGGATAAATACACCTGTATACACAGGTTTAGATGGGTAAGTGTGTAAAACTTGGATAAATACACCTGTATACACAGGTTTAATGGGTTTAAATGGGTAAGTCTATAAAACCTGGATAAATACACCTGTATACACAGGTTTAATGGGTTTAGATGGGTAAGTGTGTAAAACCTGGATAAATACACCTGTATACACAGGTTTAGATGGGTAAGTGTGTAAAACTTGGATAAATACACCTGTATACACAGGTTTAATGGGTTTAGATGGGTAAGTGTGTAAAACTTGGATAAATACACCTGTATACACAGGTTTAGATGGGTAAGTGTGTAAAACTTGGATAAATACACCTGTATACACAGGTTTAGATGGGTTTAGATGGGTAAGTGTGTAAAAATGGATAAATACACCTGTATACACAGGTTTAATGGGTTTAGATGGGTAAGTGGGTGCGCGCACGTAAGCAGAAGATATATAGATTTGTAGATACTAAGAGAGAGAGAGTGTGTAGGTAGAGGGTTAGTTGATTTTTAGATATTGAAAGAGTGTGTATGTGTAGGTAGAGAGGAAGAGGATTGCAGATATTGAGAATGTGCAGACAGCATGTAAATTTAATTTTAAATATTTAGAGAAAGAGAGAGAAAGAGAGAGAGAGAGAGAGAGAGAGAGAGAGAGAGAGTGTGTGTGTGTGTGTGTGGGTGGGTGGGTGGGTGGGTAGAGAGGTAGAGGATTTGTAGATGCTAAGAGAAATGTGTGTGTGTGTAGATATAAGGTAACTAGCTTTTTAGATATTGAAAGAGTATGTTTGTGATACTAGCGGAAGAGATTTTTATATTAGATGTTAAGAAAAAGTTATTTTGATGTTTGTTATTGTGTGCAGGCTGTTTGTCTGGGATGATGGTAGTTTATGGAAGTGTATGTTGATACCAGCCAACATCAACTTGAATCTCAGTCATCCTGTTGTGAGCAAGCTGTTTTGGGATGGTCTGTGTCTTAATATCATTTTACATCGGCTTGATTCTCTTTGTTGTTGTTTTAAGAAACTGCAGTCCTTCTAACAGGGGCCCTGATGTGGTTTACGAGGAGCAGATTTACCTAGAGAGTCAGAGCGGCACAGCCCGACTTGACAAGTTCACCCACTGCCTGCTGGTCAAGTGTAGTAATGAGGTGAGGTGTAGACCTGTAGGCATGACTGTTCACTAGTTCTTACTTGTTGACAGGAGGTAAAGTGTAGAATAGTGTTTGTAAGGTAGTTACCTGAGGTGTGGACTAATTACCTGTAGTAATGAGGTGAGGTGTAGACCTGTAGGCGTGACTGTTCACTAGTTCTTACTTGTTGACAGGAGGTAAAGTGTAGAGTAGTGTTTGTAAGGTAGTTACCTGAGGTGTGGACTAATTACCTGTAGTAATGAGGTGAGGTGTAGACCTGTAGGCAAGACTGTTCACTAGTGCTTACCTGTTGACAGGAGGTAAAGTGTAGAATAGTGTTTGTAAGATGTAGTTACTTGAGGTCTGGACTAATTACCTGTAGTCATGAGGTGAGGTTTAATTAGTGATCTTTAGTCAGGAGATGAGTTACCTGTGGTCATGACTGTGTACTAATTATTACCTGTAGCTCTGAGGTTAGGTTTAGACTAGCAAATTGATAAGGTAGAGACTAGTTACATGTAATCATGAGGTAAGGTACAGGCTAGTTAACTAACTTTTAATCTTGAGGTAAGGTGTATAACCAGTAGTCATGATATGAGATTTAGTTACCTGTAATCTTTGCTTTACACTGATTGCTACCTATAGTCATGTAGTTATCCAGTTGATTAGGTGTAGAGTAGACAGATTCCTGTAGTTAGGAATTGAGGCTTAGACTAGTTATCTGTAGTCATGGAGTTCGGTCAGTGGTTTAGACCAGTTACCTGTTGTAATAGGGTCAGCATTAGACTAGTTACCTGTAGTCATGGGGTAAGCATTTGACTAGTTACCTGTAGTCATAGGGTAAGCATTTGACTGGTTACCTGTAGTCATGGGGTAAGCATTTGACTAGTTACCTGTAGTCATGGGATGAGCATTTGACTAGATACCCGTAGTCATGGGGTAAGCATTTGACTAGTTACCTGTAGTCATGGGGTAAGCATTTGACTAGTTACCTGTAGTCATGGGGTGAGCATTTGACTAGTTACCTGTAGTCATGGGGTAAGCATTTTACTAGCTACCTGTAGTCACGGGGTAAGCATTTGACTAGTTACCTGTTTTCATTGTGGGAACATTAGATTAGTTACCTGTAGTCATGGGGTGAAAATTAGACTAGTTAGTTGCCTATAATCATGGGGTGAGATGTAGGCTAGGTACCTTTAGTCATGGTATGTGAAGTAGACTAGTTAGCTGTAGTCAAGGGGTGTGCATTAGATTAGTTACCTGTAGTCATGGGGTGAGCATTAGGACTATTTACATGGTATTGATGGGGTGAGCATCAGACTAGTTAGCTGTAGTCATTGTGTGAGAGGTAGACTAGTTAGCTGTAGTCATGGGGTGAGCATTTGACTAGTTACCTGTAGTCATGGGGTAAGCATTTTACTAGCTACCTGTAGTCACGGGGTAAGCATTTGACTAGTTACCTGTTTTCATTGTGGGAACATTAGATTAGTTACCTGTAGTCATGGGGTGAAAATTAGACTAGTTAGTTGCCTATAATCATGGGGTGAGATGTAGGCTAGGTACCTTTAGTCATGGTATGTGAAGTAGACTAGTTAGCTGTAGTCAAGGGGTGTGCATTAGATTAGTTACCTGTAGTCATGGGGTGAGCATTAGGACTATTTACATGGTATTGATGGGGTGAGCATCAGACTAGTTAGCTGTAGTCATTGTGTGAGAGGTAGACTAGTTAGCTGTAGTCATGGTGTGAGAGGTAGACTAGTTAGCTGTAGTCATGGGGTGAGCATTAGTTACCTGTAGTCATGTGGTGAGCATTAGGACTAGTTACCTGTAGTCATGGGGTGAGCATTAGGACTACTTACATGGTATTGATGGGGTGAGCATCAGATTAATTAGCTGTAGTCATTGTGTGAGAGGTAGACTAGTTAGCTGTAGTCATGGTGTGAGAGGTAGACTAGTTAGCTGTAGTCATTGTGTGAGAGGTAGACTAGTTAGCTGTAGTCATGGTGTGAGAGGTAGACTAGTTAGCTGTAGTCATTGTGTGAGAGGTAGACTAGTTAGCTGTAGTTATGGGGTGAGCATTAGGACTACTTACATGGTATTGATGGGGTGAGCATCAGACTAGTTAGCTGTAGTCATTGTGTGAGAGGTAGACTAGTTAGCTGTAGTCATGGTGTGAGAGGTAGACTAGTTAGCTGTAGTCATTGTGTGAGAGGTAGACTAGTTAGCTGTAGTCATTGTGTGAGAGGTAGACTAGTTAGCTGTAGTCATTGTGTGAGAGGTAGACTAGTTAGCTGTAGTTATGGGGTGAGCATTAGTTACCTGTAGTCATGTGGTGAGCATTAGGACTAGTTACCTGTAGTCATGGAGTGAGCATTAGACTAATTACCTGTAGTCATGGTGTGAGCATTAGAAAAGTTACATGTAGTCATGGAGTGAGGTTTAGACTAGTTACCTGTAGTCATGGGGTGAGCATTAGACCAGTTGCTTATAGTCATGAGGTGAGAATTAGACTAGTTACATGGTAGTCATGGGGTGAACATTAGACTAGTTACCTGTAGTCATTGGGTGAGGTGTGCACTAGTTACCTGTAGTCAGTGTGTAAGATATTGACTAGTTGCCTGTAGTCCCTGGGTAGCTAGTCCTGCAGTACCAGGAAAGTTTCTACAAAATCACTATGATAGTATGTAACCCATCAGTCACCCAATCAATCTTTTTGTTTCTATTAAGAGTCAAGCTTGCACAATATGTCTACAATCACCTTGAGTTTACCCTGTATATTATGTTCACAGTAACATTGAGTTCAACCTGTACATTTTTCACTTTAGCATTGTTTTCAGCCTGTACATTATGTTTATAGTAACACCGAGTGGAACCTGTATGATATACCCATAGTGATATTGAGTTCAGCCAGTACCTTATTTCCACACTCACCTATGTGCAGATGTTGGACACTCTACTGACCACCCTGATTCGTGAGATGCAGAGCGAGAGCCTGCCAGCTCGAAGAGACGAGGCTCGGCGAGTGACCCGCAGGTTTGTTCGCTCTGTGGCGCGGGTGTTTGTTGTGCTCAACATTGGCATGCTACCAGCCTCCAGCAAGAAACGCAGGTAAATGAGAATTTGGCTTGTACTTTATGTCTCAGTTTTTCCTTAGATGAGGGGAGGCTAGATGTTGTAGCACACGTTTGTTATACATTTTCATGCACTAGTCAGTCTGGGTCAGCCTTTGTGTGTTTGCCAACTAATGTGTGTGTGTGTGTCTGGGAGTCGGCCTATTATATGGGTGTCAACCTGTTTTGTAGCCTGCCTGCCTGCCTGCCTGCCTGCCTGCCTGCCTGCCTGCCTGCCTGCCTGCCTGCCTGCCTGCCTGCCTGCCTGCCTGTCTGTCTGTCTGTCTGTCTGTCTGGGAGTCGGCCTGTTATATGGGTGTCAACCTGTTTTGTAGCGGTTAATCTGTTGTGTGTCTGGGAGTCGGCCTGTTATATGGGTGTCAACCTGTTTTGTAGCGGTTAATCTGGTGTGTGTCTCTGTGTGTGTGTGTGTGTCTGGGAGTCGGCCTGTTATATGGGTGTCAACCTGTTTTGTAGCGGTTTATCTGGTGTGTGTGTGTGTGTGTGTGTGTGTGGTTTGACCTGTCATGTTGAGATTAACTTGTGTGGCGGTTTACCTTTTGTTTGGTGGTTAACTTGTGTGTGTTGGTTAACTTGTGTGTGTTGGTTGACTTGTTGTTTGCCGATTGACCTGTTGTGTATGGGCTGATCTGTTGCGTGTGGATTGATCTGTTATGTGTGGGCTGACCTATTGAGTGGGGGTAATTTTGTTGTGTAGGGTTTAATCTGTTTTTTGTAAGGATTGACCTTACATGTGTGGGTTAACCTGTTGTGTGGATTTACCTGTTGTGTGGATTTACCTGTTGTGTGGGCTGACCTGTTGTGTGTGGGTTGACCTGTTGCGTGTTGTTAATCGGTGTTGTGTGGGTCCTATTGTGGTAGAAGGGGGAGGGGGTCATCCTGTTGTATGGGCAGGCAGTCTGTTGTATGGGGATTTACCTTTTATGTATAGATTAATCTGTTGTGCGTAAGTTAACCTATTGTGCGGGATTGAATCTGTTGTGTTTAGGTCAACCAATTGCTTGTGGATCAACCAGTTGTGTAAGGGTCAACAAGTTGTATAAGGGTAGATCTAAGTTATCTGTTATGTGTAGGTAAGTCTAGGGCAGCCTATCTTGTGAGGGTAGACTTAGATCAGTCTGTTACATGAGATTATACTTAGATCAGTCTGTTGTGTGAGGTTAGACTTGGGCCAGTCTATTGTATGGGGGTAGACTTGGGCAGTCTGTTGTGTGAGGGTAGTAAACATTTGAAGTCCTTGTGACCTTTGAGACATAAGGTTTTTCCCAATGATATCCTGGTATCAGCATGTCATTTTACCCTGAAAAAAAAAAAGGATTTTCACTCTCCACCATTCTAGCATAGTCAAAGGTTTAAATGCAACATTTTAGATACAGCCATTAGCTGTCGGCGTCTCAGGCTTAGGCATTGCAAATGCACTTCGCAGTGTCGGGGTGCCAGGTTTCATCCCAGCTGCAGATGGTTTGTCTTGTGTTGGTTTCGATACCGGTACAAAAATCTGACCTTTGAGAAATCAGTGGCAAACTACTGAACGTAAAATTTGTCTGGAAAAACCACAACAGCTAAAAAACGCTGGTTCTGCAATGTCTTGTAAAAGATACACAGCTAACTAGCTAACATCAGCATATATGCCTTTCAAGACACAGTAGCAACAGAAATATAGAACATTGATAACTGAGTGGGAGAATACAGCAAGTCACTTTGTCTTGTACCTACTTTCTGCAGCCTCCACGCCCCACCCTGCCAGCCATTGATGAAGTGCAAGCGGGTTTTCCAGGCGCTGATTACTATAGCTATAGAAGAGCTGTGCCACATGGCTAATGCCTTGATTGTCCCCGTTCGCATGGGAGTCGCCAGGCCCACAGCTCCCTTTGCTCTGGTCAGCATCAACTCCGATGCTGTACAGGTAAAGTAGCTGTATATATTTTATACCTATGGTAGTATATAATCAGTAGTAAGTCAAGGGCTACTATAGGCAAGTAATAACATTAAAAGTTAGTATAATACATAGTTAATGATAATAATATGTGTAATTAGTAAATAAATGAAAGTGTACTTAAGCAGTAAGTTAAGTAAGTTGTAAGTAAAGTTTAATTTAGTTCAGCAGTCAAGTTAAGGCTAATATAGATAAATAGTAAGTAAAGAGTAAGATAGTTGAGTTGTAAATAATAAATAATATAAATTAATAGTAAAGTGTAATATAGTTAATATAGGTAAGTAGTAAATAACAGTTAATATAGTTAAGTAGTAAGTAATGGATAATGTAGTAAGTAAAGTATAGTTTTGTAGAAAAAGAGAATAAAATAGTCGACTGGTATGTTGAGGATAATACAGGTAAGTTGATAAGTAAATGATACATTTTGTCATTTATATGTAAAGGATAACTTAGGTAAGAATAACCAAGGTAAGTTGTTAAAAGTGATTATCTAGGTATAGAGGTAAGTGGGGGTGTTATTGGTAATCATAAAATGAAGAAAGGAAGAATAGCTCTTGAGTGATTGAGTGAACAGTGAGGAAGTGCAAACAGATCATTATGGTTTAAGGAGAATGGCCCCGTGAAGAGTTGCCAGGGGATCCGGCCAATGCTCAAACACTCATGGGAAAGGTGAGGCGAAGATACAATCAAACAGTTACTCCTGCCATCGGAATTGGAACTCTTCTTTGTTTGCTGCTGAAGATATGGGGATGGAGTGCATATGGGAGTGACCTGAGTGCTATGATGTCGATTCTTAATTCAGCATTCAACCTTCAATGAAGAATAAGAAAATGTAGGTGTATAATAGGCCATTTCCATTCACGGGTCTCTATTTTTGTGTGATGCCAGCCCCATGTTTGTTTGAATAAATCCACATCGGTGCCGATTTAAACTTAAGTCCCTTTGGCTAGACTACAAGCATCTGGAGGTAGGGCAGGTTATGTAGCTAGTAAAAGGTAATGGAGGTGATAATGCTAGTATAGGTAGTGATGTAATGTAGGTAAGTAAGCAATATAATTCTGTGTACAGACCAGTCCCTGTGTTGTTTCCTGAGCCCCATTTCAGAGAGAAAAGAATTGACCCACTACTGTCTTCCTTGAAAGCATATTGTGAAAGTTTACTAATTAGGGATTTTTCCTTTGAAATCAGAGTGCTTCTGCCTGAAAGGCAAGGAACCAACAGTCTGCATACATTATAGATAAGTCAGATCTGTAAAATGATTGAACACACTCAACTCAAGGTCTGGAACAAGATTATGGTCCAGAAGTGGATGAACAACCAGAACTTTCTGCCAGAGCTTTCATCAGGTGAATGCGAAGATAAAGAAGTACAGACAAGAAGAACATAAACAGTATGTAGCAGATGTAGATACCAGTATATCAGATGTTCTATTAGTGTTGGCTGACCTCAGTTTGATCACATTTCTTCCAGGGAAGTGAAGAGTTGTTTGTTTTGGACCCTCTGCCACCTCGGCCATCATCTGCGGACACAACTGCCCAGAGAATGCCCATTGTGACTCACCGCTCACCCAGGCACAGGTCTCAGGCTACATCTCAGCAACCAGCTGATGATGAAAGAATGCCTGTAGATATTGAAGAAGTACGAAACTGGTATTTTTGTTTCACTTAGCTCTGTGTGACTATTCTGTTCCTTAGTGTCACTTTGCTTGTGTGGCCATATTCTGTTCCTTAGCGTCACTTAGCACTATGTGACTGTATTCTGTTCCCTTGCGTCACTTAGTTGTGTAACCATATTCTGTTCCCTTGTGTCACTTAGCTTGTGTGACCATATTCTGTTCGCTTGTGTGACCATATTCTGTTCCCTTGTGTCACTTAGCTTGTGTGACCATATTCTGTTCCCTAGTGTCACTTAGCTCTGTGACCATATTCTGCTCCCTATCATCACGTAGCTCTGTGTGACCATATTCTGCTCCCTATCATCACGTAGCTCTGTGTGACCATATTCTGTTCCCTAGCATCACTTAGTTTGTGTGACAATATTCTGTTTCCTAGCGTGGCTTAGCTCTGTGTGACCATATTCTGTTTCTTAGCGTCAATTAGCACTGTTTGACCATATTCTGTTCCCTAGCGTCACTTAGCTTTGTGTGACCATATTCCGTTCCCTAGCATCACTTAGTTTGTGTGACAATATTTTGTTCCCTAGCATGGCTTAGCTCTGTGTGACCATATTCTGTTCCTTAGCGTCATTTAGCACTGTTTGACCATATTCTGTTCCCTAGAGTCATTTAGCTTTGTGTGACCATATTCCTTTCCCTAGCGTCACTTAGCTTGTGTGACCATATTCTGTTTCCTAGCTTTACTTAGCTTTATGTGACTATATTCTGTCTGTTCCGTAATGTCACTTAGCTCTGTGTGACCATATTCTGTTCCCTAGTGTTATTTAGCTCTGTGTGACCATATTCTGTTCCCTAGCGTCACTTAACTGTGTGACCATATTTTGTTCCCTAGCCTCACTTAGCTTGTGTGACCATATTCTGTTCCCTAGCGTCACTTAGCTCTGTATCACCATATTCTGTTCCCTAGTGTCACTTAGCTCTGTGTGACCATACTCTGTTTCCTAGCGTCACTCAGTTCTGTGTGACAATATTCTTCTCCCTAGCGTCGCTTAGCTCTGTGTGACCATATTGTTCCCTGGCGTCACTAAGTTTATGTGACCTTATTCTGTTGCCTGGTGTCACTTAGCTGTGTGTGACCATATTCTGTTCCCTGGCATCACTTAGCTTGTGTGACCATATTCTGTTCCCTGGCGTCACTTTGTTGTGTTCGACCATATTCTGTTAACAAGCGTCACTTCTGTTATCTGGTTTCTGTTTCCTGGCTTCACTTAGCTTTGTGTGACCATATTCTATTCCCTGGCATCACTTAGCTTGTATGACCATATTCTGTTCCCATGCGTCACTTATCTCTGTGTGACCATGTTCTGTTCCCTAGTTTCACTTAACTCAGTGTTACTATATTCTGTCAGCTGCTTTGTTTTCACTTACTGTAGCCCTAGCTTAGATTGACCATGTTCCTAGCCTAGATTCCTTGGTGTGACCATGTTCTGTCTGTAGCCTAGATTCCATTAAGCTCGGTGTGACCATGTTCTGTCTGTTGCCTAGATTCCATAAGCTCGGTGTGACCATGTTCTGTCTGTAGTCTAGATTCCCTTAGCTCAGTGTGACCATATTCTGTCTGTAGCCTAGATTCCCTTAGCTTGGTGTGACCATGTTCTGTCTGTAGTCTAGATTCCCTTAGCTCGGTGTGACCATGTTCTGTCTGTAGCCTAGATTCCCCTAACTGTGTGACCCTGTTCTGTCTGTAGCTTAGATTTCCTTAGCTCGGTGTGACCATGTTCTGTCTGTAGCCTAGATTCCGTTAGCTCGGTGTGACCCGTTAGCTCGGTGTGACCATGTTCTGTCTGTAGCCTAGATTCCCCTAACTCTGTGACCCTGTTCTGTCTGTAGCTTAGATTCCCTTAGCTCGGTGTGACCATGTTCTGTCTGTAGCCTAGATTCCCTTAGCTCGGTGTGACCATGTTCTGTCTGTAGCTTAGATTCCATTAGCTCGGTGTGACCATGTTTTGTCTGTTGCCCAGGTGGAAGTAGCTGAGAGTATGCAGGTGGATGATGACCACAGTGACAGGGAGGACAGAGATGACCGACAGTCAGAGCACTCTGACCGAGACCTGGATCATGACCCAGAACAACCCCCTCCTGACCCAGAAGATGGTGAGTACTTTGTGGACATAGTCTATAGATGTAAACCATGTGCTGTGTTGACAGTCTATTGATGTAAACCATGTGCTGTGTTGACATAGTCTGTTGATGTACACTATGTGCTGTGTTGACATAGTCTGTTGATGTAAACCTTGTGCTGTGTTGAAATAGTCTGTTGATGTAAACCATGTGCTGTGTTGACATAGTCTGTTGATGTAAACTATGCGCTGTGTTGACATAGTCTGTTGATGTAAACCATGGGCTGTGTTGACATAGTCTGTTGATGTAAACCGTGGGCTGTGTTGACATAGTCTGTTGATGTAAACCATGGGCTGTGTTGACATAGTCTGTTGATGTAAACCATGGGCTGTGTTGACATAGTCTGTTGATGTAAACCATGTGCTGTGTTGACATAGTCTGTTGCTGTAAACCATGTGCTGTGTTGACATAGTCTGTTGCTGTAAACTACGTGCTGTGTGAGTATTGTGTTGACAGTCTGTTGCTGTAAACCATGTGCTGTGTGAGTATTGTGTTGACAGTCTGTTGCTGTAAACCATGTGCTGTGTGAGTATTGTGATGACAGTCTGTTGCTGTAAACCACGTGCTGTGTGAGTATTGTGTTGACAGTCTGTTGCTGTAAACCATGTGCTGTTTGAGTATTGTGTTGACAGTCTGTTACTGTAAACCATGTGCTGTGTGAGTATTGTATTGGCAGTCTGTTGCTGTAAACCATATCCTGTGTGAGTATTGTGTTGACAGTCTGTTTTGTAAACCATGTGCTGTGTGAGTATTGTGTTGACAGTCTGTTGATGTAAACCATATCCTGTGTGAGTATTGTGTTGACAGTCTGTTGATGTAAACCATGTATTTTGTGAGTACTGTGTTGACAGTCTGTTGCTGTAAATTATGTGCCGTGTTGGACGGACAGATCTTTCTAGTCACACTCGCCATCGCCATGGGCTGTGAGTTCCATGTCTCCTCATAGACTAACAGTATAACACTATCATCTGGACAGACGGAGTTGTGTGCTAAATGAGCTACCACTAGCCAGCACACTACCAAGTGTCTAGCAGGTACCCTTCCGCTTCCTCTCTTAGAAACAGAACTCGACGACAATGACACTGTCATACATTTTTTTCAACAGGATACATGACACAACTGCAGAGACGTAGTTATTGATCACAGTTGACATTCGCACATAGTCCATTTGTCCTCTCTTGCTCTCTCGCTCAATTTGAAGCGACCTCTCCTTGACCACTACAGCTTCAAGGACTACAGAGTCCCACACTCTGGACGTGCCGTACAGCTGAACAGGACGAATTCTCCCATTCACTGGACCTTGATATTATTTCAGCAGACAACACGGCTAACTGGAGACGGACTTCCCTTGCCGTACTCCAAAAACACACACCTGCTGCCAGCTTGTTGAAGGGCTCCGATGACCGACAGGACTTCTACCATAAGTCCCCTCTAGCACACAGCTCTCGTCGGCATCACCCCCCTGTTCTGTTTCACTAGTGGTCCTCCTACGTTTTACTACGTCACCACCCAGAACAGGTACTATTGGAGCATCCCGTCCCCCTGGTCTTACTTCGCCAACGGGACCATACCTTCGACCAGTACCGCAACCTCAACACTTACTCGGACTTTAATGCCTGATAGTCGTACAGTATTCTTGTCTGTTAAACTCGAGAGATAATCACGGACCCTGGCTTGGTCTCTGACTCTCTCGCTCGCTCTCTCTCTCTTCTCTTTCGACTGCCCCGGACTGACTTCTCAGCCCCCAATTTATCCCCCTCAAATCCGTGTAGGTGGTTGATGTTCACACGAGAGGCACGCTCGTATGGGCGTTCTCGTGAATCATGCTCCTGTGGGTGTTCTCGAGACTCACGCTCATGTGTGCGTTCTCGAGGATCACGCTTATGTCGGTGGCTAATGTTACCTGAGAATCACGCTGTCACGTAATTCACACTTTCTCTGTTTATCTCGTTAGCCATGCTTTCAGCCCCCACACTGTAACCCACACGTCCACTTTCTCGTGGCACTACCCTTCTCACTGGTCAACATCGAGCCAATGTTGATAATTTCCCATGAATTCACAGAAGTACTCTCATACCACTGTCCCTTCACACAGTATTACACTTTACCCAAATCAGCGCGCAACAGGAGTATATAGAATGCATCGACGTCCTTTATGAGTAGGTAAATTTGTAATATATAAAAAAACTTTATTGATGAAAACTGTGCTTTATAATGGTTTGTTGTAGGGGAATGTTTTATAGACGTCTGTGTGATATATAGAAATACTTAAGAGATAACTTTGATGTATAGATATACTTTATAAATAGGTAACTGATCTATAAGCATAATTCATTATAGGTTACTATTGTAGGTATGCTTTATAGATGATTATATTATTTATAGACATACTTTAGAGATAAATAAATATTGTATAGGTATAAATAAGTTTGCATGACTTTCTCTTCACGTTCAATAATAGCATTTTTAGTTTTTCTTCATTATCTCATTTATATTTTTGGTACAGCTCAACATTCATTACCATCATTAGTACAGCTTTGCTTCTATCATTCACATATTTAGTTGGTACAGCTCATTCACGGATATTGCTGGCATAATTTATAATTCTCAAATATTGTTGGTACATCTCATCATGTTGCTTATCATTTATTGCTGTTGTTTGATACTTTTTTTTTTGTCCTCTTCCCTTTGCTCGAAATAGATTGCCTTGATAATGTTGTTTGATACAACAGTTCCTGCATCATTTTTATAATCCACCCTCTGCCTTTGGCAGTTAATCATTCACAGACATGGCTTATCATTTGCAGATACTGTTTGATATGACTCATCCTGCTCATTCACATTGTTTGTTATAGCTTGTCCTTCATCTTTCACAGTTCACCATTCACAGACATATGTTTAGCACCACTCGCCCTCCATAATTCACAGCCATTGTTTGATACATTTAATCCTGCTCATTCACATTGTTATCTCCTTCTCCATCTTTCACAGTTCATCATTCACAGACATATTTTTGACACTGCTCGTCCACAGTAATTCACAGCCATTGTTCGATACAACTCATCTTCCATGATTCACAGACATTGTTGGTACATCTCCACCAGTCGCAGACATTGGTACAGCTCATCTTGTACAGCTATTGTCGGTACAGCTCATGAGTCATTGACATTGACGGTACAATTCATCAATCACTGACAGCTTTACAGTGTGGTTAAGACAGTCAAAACTGAAGACCTTTTTCTGTTTTCAGGGTCTTATAATTTTTACAATGGATTTTCAGGCCCCGCCGAGAGTGACATGAGCCTGGTAATGCTGACGGAGGAGTCCGACAGCGACAGCGAGAGTAGTCACAGTAACCAGGACAACGTCAGTGTCCAGAGGTCAGCCGTTACCATGGCTACAGCAGGCTCTGATGCAGGTGAGGAGCAGCTTGTCTTGCCATGATCTTGTTTGGGAACCCTTGCTGTGTTATGTAGGGCAGTCACTGGTGAGGAGCAGCTTGTCTTGCCATGATCTTGTTTGGGAACCCTTGCTGTGTTATGTAGGGTAGTCACTGGTGAGGAGCAGCTTGTCTTGCCATGATCTTGTTTGGGAACCCTTGCTGTGTTATGTAGGGCAGTCACTGGTGAGGAGCAGCTTGTCTTGCCATGATCTTGTTTAGGAACCCTTGCTGTGTTATGTAGGGCAGTCACTGGTGAGGAGCAGCTTGTCTTGCCATGATCTTGTTTGGGAACCCTTGCTGTGTTATGTAGGGCAGTCACTGGTGAGGAGCAGCTTGTCTTTGATCTTGTTTAGGAACCCTTGCTGTGTTATGTAGGGCAGTCACTGGTGAGGAGCAGCATGTCTTGCCATGATCTTGTTTGGGAACCCTTGCTGTGTTATGTAGGGCAGTCACTGGTGAGGAGCAGCTTGTCTTGCCATGATCTTGTTTGGGAACCCTTGCTGTGTTATGTAGGGCAGTCACTGGTGAGGAGCAGCTTGTCTTGCCATGATCTTGTTTGGGAACCCTTGCTGTGTTATGTAGGGCAGTCACTGGTGAGGAGCAGCTTTGTCTTGTTTGCCATGATCTTGTTTGGGAACCCTTGCTGTGTTATGTAGGGCAGTCACTGGTGAGGAGCAGCATGTCTTGCCATGATCTTGTTTAGGAACCCTTGCTGTGTTATGTAGGGCAGTCACTGGTGAGGAGCAGCATGTCTTGCCATGATCTTGTTTAGGAACCCTTGCTGTGTTATGTAGGGCAGTCACTGGTGAGGAGCAGCATGTCTTGCCATGATCTTGTTTAGGAACCCTTGCTGTGTTATGTAGGGCAGTCACTGGTGAGGAGCAGCATGTCTTGCCATGATCTTGTTTAGGAACCCTTGCTGTGTTATGTAGGGCAGTCACTGGTGAGGAGCAGCATGTCTTGCCATGATCTTGTTTAGGAACCCTTGCTGTGTTATGTAGGGCAGTCACTGGTGAGGAGCAGCATGTCTTGCCATGATCTTGTTTGGGAACCCTTGCTGTGTTATGTAGGGCAGTCACTGGTGAGGAGCAGCTTGTCTTGCCATGATCTTGTTTGGGAACCCTTGCTGTGTTATGTAGGGCAGTCACTGGTGAGGAGCAGCTTGTCTTGCCATGATCTTGTTTGGGAACCCTTGCTGTGTTATGTAGGGCAGTCACTGGTGAGGAGCAGCTTGTCTTGCCATGATCTTGTTTAGGAACCCTTGCTGTGTTATGTAGGGCAGTCACTGGTGAGGAGCAGCTTGTCTTGCCATGATCTTGTTTGGGAACCCTTGCTGTGTTATGTAGGGTAGTCACTGGTGAGGAGCAGCATGTCTTGCCATAATCTTGTTTAGGAACCCTTGCTGTGTTATGTAGGGCAGTCACTGGTGAGGAGCAGCTTGTCTTGCCATGATCTTGTTTGGGAACCCTTGCTGTGTTATGTAGGGCAGTCACTGGTGAGGAGCAGCTTGTCTTGCCATGATCTTGTTTGGGAACCCTTGCTGTGTTATGTAGGGCAGTCACTGGTGAGAGAGCAGTCTTGTCTTTGAACCCATGCTGTGTTTGTAGGGCAGTTGGTGAGGACCCTTGCTTGCCATGATCTTGTTTGGGAACACTGCTGTGATGGAGGGCAGCTGGTGAGGAGCAGCTGTCTTGCCATGATCTTGTTTGGGAACCCTTGCTGTGTTATGTAGGGCAGTCACTGGTGAGGAGCAGCTTGTCTTGCCATGATCTTGTTTGGGAACCCTTGCTGTGTTATGTAGGGCAGTCACTGGTGAGGAGCAGCTTGTCTTGCCATGATCTTGTTTGGGAACCCTTGCTGTGTTATGTAGGGCAGTCACTGGTGAGGAGCAGGGAATCCAGACTAGCTGACTTGTCATTAGTTTAAGAGCTCATTGTTGTGAAATGTGAAGTTGTGTAGGAAAGTTCCCCTGACTCTTTCCTTAGAAATGAGAAGTTGTGTAGGAAAGTTCCCCTGACTCTTTCCTTAGGAATGAGTTGTGTAGTCAAGTTCCCTGACTGGTCCCTTATAAATTTTCCTTACCCTTTTTCTGTTAGAAATGCAAAGTTAATGCTGGTGATATCACAGTAGATTTATTTGTAAATTTATTTTGCTGAATGAGACATAGAAAGACATACACAAACATTTTTTCTTTGTTTTACAATTATTTGAGGTAAGAGGTTCTGACTCGTCTCGCTTCTGCAGTTTAATATAGAAAGTGTAGTGTTTTACACCGATAACAAGTACAGGAAGTCTAGTTTGGGTCTCACTTCTGCTCTGCTTTACATTGATAATAGTTTTGAGAAGCCTGGTTTGTGTCTAATTTCTACTCTGTTTTACATTGATAGGTTTGAAAAGTATGGTTTTATGTCTCACTTCTACTTTTACGTTGATAACAGGTTCAGGAAGTCTATTCTATGTCTCACTTCTACTCTGTTTTTACATTAAGGGGTTTGAAAAGTCTGGTTTATGTTTCACTCCTACTCTGTTTTACATTGATAACAGGTTTGGGAAGTCTGGCTCATTTCTCTGAAGACTCGGGCGATTCCTCCAACCAGGAGGAGGATTATGAGAGCGAAGCTGGAGAGAGTGAGGAAAGAGACACAGATGAATTCATCTACCTGGACGAGCAGCTGGAGAGACCTACGACTGCAGGGACAGGGGCCCAAGGTCAGCGAACACTGCAGGCCCCACAAACCATGCAGTGGGCCATCAGACAGAGAGAGCCGGTGGCCACAGTCACCACCACGAGACCACCAACTACCACCACCACCACTAGTACAGCAGGTAAGTGACATGCTGTCTTGGTGAAACTGTCTGCTTGTGTCATTAACATAGCATAACCAAAAACAGCCCTAAAGCAGTCATTCAAGGGGGGGTTGAGAGGGCAGAAGGGAGACTGCAGAAGGGAGATTGACAGTGTAAACAAACAGGAACAGAACTTCATGCTCAGAACTGCCGTCCTAGAAGGCGCCCACACAGGTTAGGCATAACAGAATCTGTAGCCTGTGATTGCTGAGAGCAGACATACTCCTGAGCATATACTGCAAGATTGCTCTAAACCATTAGAGGCACATTACAGGTTGTGGGGGGGGGGGGGGTTGGGGGGGGGGGGGGGGGGGGAACAAGCTCCAACTTCAGACCAGCAGTCCAGTTTATGACCCAGACAGGGCTGTTGGCTGATGTCAAATGCAAAACAGAAAGAAAATGTTACATATATAAATTGGATGTGTGTGCAAAACTCAACCTGGAACAAGGCCAAAGTCCAAAAGTGGAGAACAACTAGAACTCAAGTGCCTGTTTATTTGAATGTGGAGTGCCTGTTTTTTTGTATGTGGGGTGCCTGTATTTTTTTGTAAGTGGTGTGCCTGTATTTTTGTATGCGGAGTGCCTGTATTTTTGTATGCGGAGTGCCTGTATTTTTGTATGTGGAGTGCCTGTATGTTTGTATGTGGAGTGCCTGTTTATTTGTATGTGGAGTGCCTGTATTTTTGTATGTGGAGTGCCTGTATACTTGTGTTTGATGGAAGTGCTAGTGTGCATTGATGGGCTTGATACCATGTGAGTCCTTGTGCATTTGTGAAGTTTTAGAATTCTCATGTCAGCCATTATAACCTGTTATTGTTTCCTTTGACCTCTGCTCTTTTAGGTGGTACCAGTTTAATCTACATCGACCCTTCTACTCTCCGCCGCTCCGTGTCAGTGGCCGCACCCACTGTCACCAATCAGGACAGCCCAGTGACCATGGCAACCACTGCCAGCCAGCTGGCTAGAGCATTTGGCATCATGGTGAGGACAGATCACAGACCTGCTGAATATTTTACCTTACTACCACGCCCTGACCCCCATTTTGCCCAGGGTCTTGGAGGTCACCCACCAGGAAGAGCAGAATATTCAGGTGTGTTCTTTCTCTCACAACATGGGCATTCATATGTGTTCTTTCTGTTACAACATGGGTATTCAAATGTACTTTTCTCTCATAATATGGGTATACATTTATGTTATTTTTCTCATGACATGGGTATACATACATGTATGTTCTTTCATAGCATGGGTATACGTGTGCATTCTTTCTCTCAAAACATGGGTATACATATGTGTTATTTCTCTCACAACATTGGCATTCATATGTGTTCTTTCTCTTAAAACTGATATTAATATGCATACTTTCTCTCATCTCATATGTATATATACGTGTATTTTCTTTTATAGCATGCGTATACATGTGTGTTCTTCTTCTCATAACATATAAACACATGTGTTACTTGTCTTCTAACATATGCATACATATATGGTCTTTCTCTTATAACATAGGTATATATGTTCTTTCTCTCATATATTATGTATAATTGTGTTTTTTTTGTCTCATAGCATGTATGTGCATGTGTATTTTTCTCAAATTTATTGATATACATGTAGTTATTTCTGTCATAAATATACAGGTGTGCTCTAACTCTTAAAAACATAGGTATTCACATGCAATCTTTCTTTCAAAATATGATGTTTGTGGTTGTTTTTTTCCCTTATAAGGTGTATTCCTTTCTCTCATAACACAGGTGTGTGGGATCATTTATCTTATAACCTAAGAAGATTGTGTTTTTTTATGTGATAACATAATGTGCAGGTGTCTTCTGTCATACCTCAGTTACAGGTGTGATTTGTAATATAATTTTATATACTGTTATATCTAAGAGAATATTTTGTTTACTGTTGATATAACATTTTCTTCGCCATGAATGTAATATTTTGTTCACCATCGTTTATTTTTTATGTCAAATATTTTAGGTGTTCCTGGAGCAGAACTTGCGCCCAACCTGGCAGTGGTTGGTGGCAGTCATGGACTCTACCGAGGCCCAGCTGAGGTTCGGCTCAGCACTCAGCAACAACAGTGACCCCTCTTGCCCCCAACATCCGCTTCATGCCAGCTACACCAGGAACCAGCGTGAGCGAGCTGGCCCCCCCAGAGAAGAGGCCAGATCACTGCAGGTTCTGGACCACAACCGGAGACGACTCCGATTTGGCACTCCAGGTATAGGCTTCTCTTTCTGGCATGTCTTGGGTGGAGGCAGGAAGTAGAATGAACATATTTCACATTCTTGAATGGTTGGGTAGGAGAAATATGTGGGGAGAACATATGTAGTAGGGAGAATGGTTGGGTAGGAGAAATATGTGGGGAGAACATAGGTAGTAGGAAGAATGGTTGGGTAGGAGAAATATGTGGGGAGAACAGGTAGTAGGAAGAATGGTTCGGTAGGGGATGTATGTTAGGAGAGCATAGTAGCGAGAATAGTTGGGTAGGAGAAATATGGGGGGAGAACATAAGTAGTAGGGAGAATGGTTCGGTAGGGGACATATGTTGGGAGAGCATAGTAGCGAGAATAGTTGGGTAGGAGAAATATGGGGGGAAACATAGCTAGTAGGGAGAATAGTTGGGTAGGGGAAAGTTGCTATATTAATATTTGCTTGGTGGATTCTGCATGTAGTACATGTATATAATGATCTATTAATGTACAATGAAGCAATAACTGTTGTGTTGTTTCAGCGACAAGCAGTGATGGCAATTCTGCACGCAGGGACTTCCTCAGCTATGCCCTGTCTCTGATGAGAAGTCACCACGATGAGCACTCTGACTCCCTGCCTGTGATAGACATCACAGCTCTCAGACATACAGCATACGTGTTCGATGCCCTCATTTACTACATGCGTACAGCTCCAGATTCTGATGTGGAGGCCCTCAGGGATGGTGTGTCTGTCACTTCTTGGCAGGACGGTGAAGAAGGCGAGGAGGAGCATGATGAGGAACTCTCAGGAACATCCAATACAGCTGGCTTGAACATGGAGTCTGAGAGCATGGATGGAGATAGTGACAGTGCTACTCGACTTGGCAGACGCCATCCTTTCTTCCAAAGATCTGATTCCACCATTTTTATGGGTTGTCCACCTCCTGACCCTTTCCATACCCCACTTGTGGAGGCACTGCCACTAGCTGACCAGCCTCATCTCTTACAACCAAATGGGAGCAGGGAAGACTACTTTGGCATGGCCAAGCCCACTGTCATTTCCAAAACTGATGAGGGATCATCTGTGTCTCTGGGCCAGCAGCTGCCATTGAGCCTAGCTTTGTCCACCAGGCCTGATGATGATAGACTTCAGCTTGCCCAGAATCTCAGAAATGCTGCATTTCAACCAATCTCAGCAGCACCCGCTAGCAGTACTCACCCTGGAAGGACAGGATGGCCGACCAGCAGCACAAGTGTCAGCACATCCATGACCTCTTCACGGATCACCTCAGCCAACTCCGAGTTGTTCCCTCAGAGTGTCGCTGTCAACTTGACCCTGTCTGGATCCAGTCCGGGTTTTTCTCAGGAAGTTATTAACCCTCTGAACATCCCTCTTCCTATGGATCCTGCACCAGGTACTGTACAAGCAGCTGTGGCACCAATCATCTACTCTGAACCTTCATCCAGTGTAATTGTCGCCTCATCAGCAGCACCACACTACTCATCTACAACATTCGCCCTGCCTCACCCCTCAGCTCCCGTGGCTTCTTCAGCCCCTCCAACTCCTGGTCAGCTGGCAAGGGCTGCCCTGTCGGCTTTCTCCGAGATTGCCACCAGCCGGGAGAGATTGTCAACAGTTGTGACCACAGCAGTCTCCACAACCCTGAGCACTGCTTTAGGGAGCAGTGCCGGCTCCTTGCCCAGCTACCAGCTTCACTTACAGCAGGCCCCAGCCCCGGGACCCCTGCAGTCTAATCTTCCTGATGTCACCCAGGCCAGTGTTATTGTCCACACAGCATCCACCCCTTCAAGCCAGTTAGCTTCAGGTCAGGTGACCCAGCAGTTGTCCTCAGCTGCTGTTGCTCAGCCTGGCACCTCCATGTCTGGGCCCACCACTGTCGGCAGAAGCCATGAGGATAGTGATGATTCGCAGCCACCAATGAGACCAAAGATCCACTTTGCTTTCCTGGCTTGGTCGCAGAGTCAAATGGCACCCTCAGCTGCTTCCTCTGCATCTTCATCACAAGGTTGGTTTGTGTTCACAAGTTTTAACTGCTCAGTTCTCCTTCTTGGCTCTCTTGTGTCCCCAAGTCTTCTGGGTTCAGTTCTCTTTCTTGACTGTCTTGTGTCTGCAAGTCTTCTCTGTTCATTTCTATTTCTTGACTCACTTGTCTCCAAATCTTCTGTGTTTCATTCTCTTTCTTGGCTCTCTTATGTCCCCAAGTCTTCTGGGTTCAGTTCTCTTTCTTGACTGTCTTGTGTCTGCAAGTCTTCTCTGTTCAGTTCTATTTCTTGACTCACTTGTCTCCAAATCTTCTGTGTTTCGTTCTCTTTCTTGGCTCTCTTATGTCCCCAAGTCTTCTGGGTTCAGTTCTCTTTCTTGACTGTCTTGTGTCTCCAAATTTTCTGTGTTTAGTTCTCTTTCTTGTCTCTCTTGTGTCTGCAAGTCTTCTGTGTTTAGTTCTTTCTTGACTCACTTGTCTCCAAACCTGTGTTTAGTTTTCTTTCTTGGCTCTTTTGTGTCTTCGAGTTTTCTCTGTTAAATTCTCTTTCTTGACTCTCTTGTGTCTTCTGTGTTCTCTTTTTTTGCTCTCTTGTGTCTCCAAGTCTTCTTTACACTCTTGTGTCTCTAAGCCTTCTCTTTTTAGGTATATTTCTTTACTTTCTTGTCCTCCATGTAGAGTTCTCTTTCTTAACTCTCTTGCGTCTCTAAGTCTCTGTCTTTTCTTTGCTTTCTTGACTATTAGGTTTACACCATGAGTAACACTTTATATTGTTGGTGTTCTTCCTGGTACAACATAAGTAAGACTTGTATAGTGTTGGTGTTCTTCCTGGTTCAACATGAATAACACTTATATATTGTTGGCCTTCTTCCTGGTACAACATTCTTATTGGTACAGCATGAGTAAAACGACCTGGTCTTCAGAATATTGTAGAAGAGGAGCAGCAGAGACAGAGCCACAGATAAATGCCAGCACTTTTCTTGGTGCCTGGTGCCAGATGTAGAGACCGTAGGCCCTGGTTTTTTTTAAGGCGACACCCTGGAGGTGAAGCAACACTGACCAAGCAAGTGTTTGCCGGCGAGGTAGTGTTTCACTGATTTTGATGAATACATTGGCTGTGTCAGGATAGTCAGGAAACATTTATGTCCACAGGAATGCAAGCGCACTCACTCCCGGCAGGTCCGTACTCCAGCTCTGCCGCCACCGATACAGTCAGGGACGGCTCCGAGTTGCAGCAGTCTGCCCCACCAACGGTCTCATCGGGTGTCCCACTGGTGACATTGACTCCATTGTCCAGTCGCCCGGCATCTCTCCCATTGCTGTAAGTACATATAGGCAGTAAGTACGCTCAGTAAGTTACACCCAGATGGTAAGTACACTCCTCAGACAGCATGTGCACAAACAGTAAGTACACACTGACGGCATGCACACACCGATAGTATGTCGATGTAGACAGTAAGTACACACATATATATTATGTACAAACAGACGGCATGTACACACTTTAAGTCCATACAGACAATAAGTGCACACAAGACAGTTAAGTGAAGGCAGACAGTGAGCGCGTGGAGGCGGTAAACACATATAGACAGTAAGCGCAAGCAGACAGCAGGTTCATACACACAATAAGTACACATATAGACAGTAGCATTACCATATCAGCTGGGTGCCCCATTATGTCACATGGATTCCATATTTTGAGAGCCAAGGATCACATTTGACTTTGTTACCAGTTATCAGCGGCGTTCCAGCTTCAGGGAAAAATGGAGTCTCCCTACCCCCAATAATAGTTCCGAACCTGTGTCTGTAAAAACTACATGAAATGCCTATCACTGTTCCATGTAAAAAGTCAGACAGACAAAAGTTTGCACGTGCATTAAAGGCATAAGGCAGCTGTCGGAGGTGGCCAGCATCAACAGTATGTCACAATAATTGCAATTCTAGATGAATGGAAGTAGCAGTCATGACAGACCAGCATTGGTATATGCATTACTACATAAGGCATATAATCACCTCTGTGGCAGCCAGCTAGTCGCCATTTGTTTGGAGAATGCAGTTTATGACACTGCTCCCCGGGTGCAAAGACTAAAAGCATTGCACATGAAATCCACATTTCACAGTTTTGCACCAAGGACTCAACTCAGAAGCTGGCCAACAGAACCAGATGTGTGCCTTTACCTCATTTGTTGTCACATCAACCCTAACCTTCGGCTATATTAGTGGGGGAAAACAAAGTCCATGTGTAGATGAGGTAAACTTGAGCAGGAGAGATATGTCAAATTTGTTTCATCACTGCTCCATAAAGGTAATTGACTTTACAGCCTGCTTGTGCACTTGGCTGGAATGTTTCTCCACCACACAGGAGATCATTTTCTGGCAGCTATTCTGTATCTCTTTGTGTTGCCATGGAGATGTTAGACTGAACTGATTTGACACAAGAGTTAATATTCTGTGTGTTTGGGACTAGATTAAAATTTCTTTGACTGTCAAAAATTTATGCTCACTTTGAAGGCTTAATTTTTTTCAAACTTTCTATTTTTGCATTCTTTTTATAGTAGCCTGTAGTGTTTCCCCAACATTGTATGATTTTAGCTCATGAAGTGAAGCTTCATCAATAGATCACTTTCTTGATTTGATCCTATTATCCCTGTCTTCTTTCCCTTGATAAATGTTGAGACCTCTCAGGTGTGATTACTGTTAGGCATCTACCTGGGTTGATAGATAACACTTGTGCTGTTTCAGACCCACCGAGGCAGGCAGCTCTAACATGGAGACTGCCCCGATTGATCTGGTTGGAGCTAATGAGAATGTGTCAAACACAGTTGATATTGAGACTAGTGAGCAGCTGGCATACTCTGCCCTTCACGGCACTACTGCAGCAGCCACAGCACCTCCACCACCTGCTTCTGTTCCAGCATCAGCAGTCAGGTAGGCTAGATATGCTTGTTATCAAGTATTTGGGATAGGCCTAAGGGATTCGACAGGTATATGGGGATAGATCCACCTAACTATTATAGTCACCTATTGTGTATCCAAGGATATACCCACCAGTCATTTATACAAGGATAGACCTACCTGTCAGGTAAACAGGGATATAGCTACCTATCAGATATACAGGGATATAGCTACCTATCAGATTTACAGGGATAGATCCATCTGACTGGTAAAGCCCTGCCTGACATATTCAGGCATAACATTGCCTATCTAGTATAAAACCACCTCTTGTATGTATAAATATGGATCCTCCCGGCTAGTATAGACCTACCTGTCATGTACACAGGTCCCACCCGACTAGAGTAGATTCACCTGTCAGATGATCTGGCAAAGCTCTACCTGTCCTGTTCTTCCTAAAATCCATGCCATGTGGCATTGGTAGTCATGTCTATTCACAATCTTCTGTCTGTTGTACTTTCAGTCAACTCTTTTACAGATGATCTTCCATGCCATGATGTCAAACTGTCCAGTATCTTTTCACTTGGTGTCCCTCTGCCTCTCTGGTTTCCCCCCGTCACAATGTACTTCAGTTTTCTTCTTCTCATGACATGACCAAAGAATGTAGTTTGTCTTCTTCTGATATGGGCAGTCAGTTCTCTTAGTGAGTCACTTTCTTTCAAGACATCTTCATTGCACATGTTATCTGTCCAGGGTATTCTTATCATTCGTCTATACCTGTACTCACCTGTATAGAAGAGCAGAAGAAGAACTGGATCCATGTCTTGTGTTTCAGACACCAGGGAGCCATGGCTCAAATTGTCTCCCACGACATGCTGCTGGGAAGATGGCGCCTGTCACTGGACCTTTTTGGCCGGGTGTTCTGTGATGATGTTGGTGCTGAGCCAGGATCCATCATTAGTGAGCTCGGGGGCTTTCCGGTAAAGGAGGGTCGATTTCGACGAGAAATGGAAAAACTGAGGAATTCCCAGCAGAGAGATCTGACGTTGGAGGTAATGTGCACTCTTGTAATTGTTCACAGCAAATGTCCAGGGGCAAGACAGACATTGTGAAAATGATCACGGGTGGATGAACATCTCATTTGGAAGAGACAGACAGTAAGAATGATGGGGTCTGTAAACATCTTACTGGGAAGAGGACAGTGAGAATCATGGGTGTGTAAACATCTCACTGGGGAGAGACAGACAGTGAGAATGATGGGGTCTGTAAACATCTTACTGGGAAGAGGACAGTGAGAATCATGGGTGTGTAAACATCTCACTGGGGAGAGACAGACAGTGAGAATCATGGGTGTGTGAACATCTCACTGGGGAGAGACATAGTCAGAATCATAGGTTTGTGAATGAACATCTCACTGGGGAGAGACAGACAGTGAGAATCATAGGTGTATGAACATCTCACTAGACTACAGGGGAGAGACATCAGTAGAGACAGACACTAGAGAATTTGTGAATGAACATCTCACTGGGGAGAGACAGACAGTAAGAATCACAGGTGTATGAACATCTAACTGGGGGGAGATAGACACTAGGAGAATAATGGGTGTATGAACATCTCACTGGGTAGAGACAGACACTAGAAGAATCATGGTTGTATGTATGAACATCTCACTGGATAGAGACAGACAGTAGGAGAATCATGGGTGTTTGTATGAACTTCTCACTAGGTAGAGGCAGACATTAGAAGAATCATGGGTGTGTATGAACATCTCACTGGATAGAGACAGACAGTAGTAGAATCATGGGTGTATGTATGAACATCTCACTGGATAGAGACAGACACTAGGAGAATCATGGGTGTTTGAACATCTCACTGGGTAGAGGCAGACATTAGAAGAATCATGGGTGTATGTATGAACATCTCACTGGATAGAGACAGACACTAGGAGAATCATGGGTGTTTGAACATCTCACTGGGTAGAGGCAGACATTAGAAGAATCATGGGTGTATGTATGAACATCTCACTGGATAGAGACAGACACTAGGAGAATCATGGGTGTTTAAACATCTCACTGGGTAGAGGCAGACACTAGAAGAATCATGGGGTATGAACATTTCACTGAGTAGAGACAGTGAGAATCGTAGGTGTATGAACATCTCACTTAAGAGAGACAGACACAGTGAATCACAGGTGCATTAACATTCAGTCTGACTTGCTTATTGTGCCAAAGTAATCAGTTGTCTGACAGCCTGATTGTACCAGTGTTAGTAGTCGCTAGCTGTGTAATCTGTGACCCGACAGCCAGCAGTGTAATCACTGACATGACAGCCAGTAGTGTAATCACTCACCTCACAGCCAGCAGTGCATTCACTAACATGACAAGCAGTAGTGTAATCACTCACCTCACAGACAGTAGTGTAATCACTAACCTGACAGCCAGTAGTGTAATCACTGACCTGACAGCCAGCACTTAATCACTGAGATGACAACCAACAGTGTATTCAAAGACACGACAGCTGCATGCTTCCATTAGACAACTTGCTGGTGAGATACATGTGTAGCCAGCTTGTGCGAATACCTAGCGTGTCTAAATGTGACGCTGGTTTGCCTTGCAGGTTGAGAGAGATAGGAATGCCCTCCTTACCCACACCTTCAAACAACTGAACACTTATTTCAACCGGCGCACGAACACCTCAGGCCCGCCCCTGTGTGTGCACCGGGTCAAGGTGACGTTCAAGGATGAGCCAGGAGAGGGAAGCGGTGTCGCTCGCAGTTTCTACACTGCTGTTGCAAATGTGAGTAGTTTTAGTTGGTGTTTTCAGTATTAGCTGCTATACATGCATTTGATTGTTTCTTGTTAAGGGTGAGTAGTTGTAATTAATGGTTGAAATGTTTGATAATGTAAGCAGCTATACAGTTGTTTGATTCTTGTTAAATAATGTGAGCAGTTTGTGTGGGTGTGTGTATATCAACATATATATCAAAATACCATATATATATAAACACTCACACAAGAACTGTATGTGTGTGTTTTTGCTTGTGCATGCAATCTTTGGGGGGGGGGGGGGGGGGGGGTAGATTTTTGTGCGTGGATACTTGTTATTATGAGTTGTTACATCTGATTGCCACATAAGAACAGCCAACTAGATCCTTTGTACTCTCCACAGGCTGCCTTGTCTCAAGAGAAATTACCACCGTTAGACACCATTCTTGTGGGAGGCAAGTCCTTGCAGTACAGCAAATCATTAGGTACATTTCTTTTATGTAGAGTTCTCTTATGTAAAGTTTACTTTTGCTTTAACAGTGAAATATCTTACCTCCATGCATTTTTGTACTGCACAGATTACACACATTAATTTCGTCTTGTACTTGGACAGGTAACATTAATTTAGTCTTGTACTGCACAGATAATACACATTAATTTAGCTTTGTACTGCACAGATGCACATAATTAATTTAGTTTTGTACTGCACAGATAAAATATTTAGTTAGTTTTGTACTGCACAGATATCATATTGATTTAGTCTTGTATTGCAGAGATACACACACATATTGATTTAGTCTTGTATTGCAGAGATACACACACATATTGATTTAGTCTTGTATTGCAGAGATACACACACATATTGATTTAGTCTTGTATTGCAGATACACACACACATATTGATTTAGTCTTGTATTGCAGAGATACACACATATATTAATTTAAACACACATTAATTTAGTTTTGTACTGCACCAATATTTAGTCTTGTAGTGCAGAGATATCACACATGAGTTTAGCTTTTACTACACGGATAACACTTGAATTAAGTCTTATACTGTACAGATAGCACATTAAGTTAACAGATCATTATGTTTTGTGCTGCACAGATAACACACATTAAAATAGTCTTGTCCTGTACAGATGACACATTAATTTAGACTTTACTACACAGGTAAAACATATTAATTTACTTTTATACCGTACAGATTAACACATATTGCAGTGAATAAACTCTTAGGTAAGTTCAGTCACCCTGTTGCCAACAGTAGATAGAAACATGCAGTCACCCTGTTGGGAACAGTAGATAGAAGTAACAGTAGATAGAAACATACAGTCACCCTGTTGGGAACAGTAGATAGAAGTAACATTAGATAGAAACAAGCAGTCACCCTGTTGGGAACAGTAGATAGAAAGAAACATGCAGTCACCCTGTTGGGAACAGTAGATAGAAACATGCAGTCACCCTGTTGGGAACAGTAGATAGAAGTAACAGTAGATAGAAACATGCAGTCACCCTGTTGGGAACAGTAGATAGAAACATGCAGTCATCCTGTTGGTAACAGTACATAGAAAACATGCATCATCCTGTTGGGAACAGTAGATAGAAGTAACAGTAGGTAGAAACAGCAGTCACCCTGTTGGGAACAGTAGATAGAAAACATGCAGTCACCCTGTTGGGAACAGTAGATAGAAGTAACAGTAGATAGAAACATGCAGTCACCCTGTAGGGAACAGTAGATAGAAGTAACAGTAGATAAAAACATGCAGTCACCCTGTTGGGAACAGTAGATAGAAGTAACAGTAGATAGAAACATGCAGTCACCCTGTTGGGAACAGTAGATAGAAGTAACAGTAGATAGAAACATGCAGTCACCCTGTTGGTAACAGTAGATAGAAGTAACAGTAGATAGAAACATGCAGTCACGGTGTTGGTAACAGTAGATAGAAGTAACAATAGATATAAACATGCAGTCACCCTGTTGGGAACAGTAGATAGAAGTAACAATAGATAGAAACATGCAGTCACCCTGTTGGAAATTGTAGATAGAAGTAACAGTAGATAGTAACATGCAGTCACCCTGTTGGAAATAGTAGATAGAAAACATGCAGTCATCCTGTTGGGAATAGTAGATAGAAGTAACAGTAGATATAAACATGCAGTCACCCTGTTGGGAATAGTAGATAGAAGTAACAGTATATATAAACATGCAGTCACCCTGTTGGGAACAGTAGATAGAAGTAACAGTAGATAGAAACATGCAGTCACCCTGGTGGAAACAGTAGATAGAAGTAACAGTAGATAGAAACATGCAGTCACCCTGTTGGGAACAGTAGATAGGAGTAACAGTAGATAGAAACATGCAGTCACTGTGTTGGTAACAGTAGATAGAAGTAACAATAGATATAAACATGCAGTCCCCCTGTTGGAAACAGTAGATAGAAGTAACAATAGATAGAAACATGCAGTCACCCTGTTGGAAATTGTAGATAGAAGTAACAGTAGATAGTAACATGCAGTCACCCTGTTGGAAATAGTAGATAGAAAACATGCAGTCACCCTGTTGAGAACAGTATATAGAAGTAACAGTAGATGGAAACATGCAGTCACCCTGTTGGGAATAGTAGATAGAAGTAACAGTAGATAGAAACATGCAGTCACTCTGTTGGTAACAGTAGATAGAAGTAACAGTAGATATAAACATGCAGTCACCCTGTTGGGAATAGTAGATAGAAGTAACGGTAGATAGAAACATGCAGTCACCCTGTTGGGAACAGTAGATAGAAGTAACAGTAGATAGAAACATGCAGTCACCCTGGTGGAAACAGTAGATAGAAGTAACAGTAGATAGAAACATGCAGTCACCCTGTTGGTAACAGTAGATAGGAGTAACAGTAGATAGAAACATGCAGTCACTGTGTTGGTAACAGTAGATTAAAGTAACGATAGATATAAACATGCAGTCCCCCTGTTGGGAACAGTAGATAGAAGTAACAATAGATAGAAACATGCAGTCACCCTGTTGGAAATTGTAGATAGAAGTAACAGTAGATAGTAACATGCAGTCACCCTGTTGGAAATAGTAGATAGAAAACATGCAGTCACCCTGTTGAGAACAGTAGATAGAAGTAACAGTAGATGGAAACATGCAGTCACCCTGTTGGGAATAGTAGATAGAAGTAACAGTAGATATAAACATGCAGTCACCCTGTTGGGAACAGTAGATAGAAGTAACAATAGATAATAAACATGCAGTCACCCTGTTGGGAACAGTAGATAGAAGTAACAGTAGATAGAAACATGCAGTCACCATGTTGGGAACAGTAGATAGAAGTAACAGTAGATAGAAACATGCAGTCACTCTGTTGGTTACAGTAGATAGAAGTAACAGTAGATAGAAACATGCAGTCACGGTGTTGGTAACAGTAGATAGAAGTAACAATAGATAATAAACATGCAGTCACCCTGTTGGGAACAGTAGATAGAAGTAACAATAGATAGAAACATGCAGTCACCCTGTTGGAAATTGTAGATAGAAGTAACAGTAGATAGTAACATGCAGTCACCCTGTTGGAAATAGTAGATAGAAAACATGCAGTCATCCTGTTGGGAATAGTAGATAGAAGTAACAGTAGATATAAACATGCAGTCACCCTGTTGGGAATAGTAGATAGAAGTAACAGTAGATATAAACATGCAGTCACCCTGTTGGGAACAGTAGATAGAAGTAACAGTAGATAGAAACATGCAGTCACCCTGTTGGAAACAGTAGATAGAAGTAACAGTAGATAGAAACATGCAGTCACCCTGTTGGGAACAGTAGATAGAAGTAACAGTAGATAGAAACATGCAGTCACTGTGTTGGTAACAGTAGATTGAAGTAACATTAGATAGAAACATGCAGTCACGGTGTTGGGAACAGTAAATAGAAGTAACAATAGATATAAACATGCAGTCCCCCTGTTGGGAACAGTAGATAGAAGTAACAATAGATACAGTCACCCTGTTGGAAATTGTAGATAGAAGTAACAGTAGATAGTAACATGCAGTCACCCTGTTGGAAATAGTAGATAGAAAACATGCAGTCACCCTGTTGAGAACAGTAGATAGAAGTAACAGTAGATGGAAACATGCAGTCACCCTGTTGGGAATAGTAGATAGAAGTAACAGTAGATAGAAACATGCAGTCACAGTGTTGGTAACTGTAGATAGAAGTAACAATAGATAAAACATGCAGTCACCCTGTTGGGAATAGTAGATAGAAGTAACAGTAGATAGAAACATGCAGTCACCCTGTTGGGAATAGTAGATAGAAGTAACAGTAGATAGAAACATGCAGTCACAGTGTTGGTAACTGTAGATAGAAGTAACAATAGATAAAACATGCAGTAACCCTGTTGGGAATAGTAGATAGAAGTAACAGTAGATAGAAACATGCAGTCACCCTGTTGGGAACAGTAGATAGAAACATGCAGTCACACTGTTGGGAACAGTAGATAGAAACATGCAGTCACCCTGTTGGTAACAGTAGATAGAAACATGCAGTCACCCTGTTGGTAACAGTAGATAGAAACATGCAGTCACCCTGTAGGTAACAGTAGATAGAAACATGCAGTCCCCCTGTTGTCAGCATATGATTTATTTGTAGATCTCATCAACCGCCTGCGGTCTCGCGACAGAGAGAGGGAGAGACAGAGAAGCACCATCAGACAGCGCAGCCGGGACAGAGAAATGAGACGAACATTGTCCTATGATGCCCCACCCTTCTACATGCCCACAGATCCGCCTGCAGGAAGCTCCACCAGCGTTTCTGGGGTGGATAACCCTGATAGTGGCTCTGAAGCAATCACTCAGTACCGTCGTCAGTTGGGTGAGAGGCTGTATCCCAAGGTTCGAGCCCTCAGGCCGGTAAGTTTACTGGTGGACTCAAAATTGATATGATAATCTTCATCTGTTATTGTTTTCCCACTGTTTCCTGTTTGTATTTTTGTTTCTTCTGTTCACTTGTCCAGTATTTTTGTTTACCTATCTTGTTGATTCTTGTTGTTTAATAAGCAGCAACTACCAAAAACTGTTCTGATATGGTTGTGCTATTTCATTTTGTAGTATTCTCTGGTTTGTTGATAAAAACTTTGGACACTATTTGCTTGTTTCTCTGTTTACTTTTTTCCTGACACCAATCTTCTTGGTCAAATGTTGTTCATTGGTCCTCCGGCATCATCTTGACACACACACACACGTGCAGGCACACACACACTTTCCCCCCAACTAAAATGTTGTTCATTGGTCCTCCAGCATCATCTTGACACACACACATGCACGCTCACACACACTTTCCCCCCAACTAAAATGTTGTTCATTGGTTCTCCAGCATTATCTTGACACGTGCACGCACACACACACTTTCCCCCCAACTAAAATGTTGTTCATTGGTCCTCCAGCATCATCTTGACATGTGCACGCACACACACACTTTCCCCCCAACTAAAATGTTGTTCATTGGTTCTCCAGCATCATCTTGACACACACACATGCATGCACACACACACTTTCCCCCCAACTAAAATGTTCATTGGTTCTCCAGCATCATCTTGACACGTGCACGCACACACACACTTTCCCCCAACTAAAATGTTGTTCATTGGTTCTCCAGCATCATATTGACACACACATGTGCACGCACACACTCACTTTCCCCCCAACTAAAATGTTGTTCATTGGTCCTCCAGAATCAACTTGCGACACACATGTGCACGCACACACACACTTCCCCCCCAACTAAAATGTTGTTCATTGGTTCTCCAGCATTATCTTGACATGTGCACGCACACACACACTTTCCCCCCAACTAAAATATTGTTCATTGGTTCTCCAGCATCATCTTGACACACACACGTGCACGCACACACACTTTCCCGCCAACTAAAATGTTCATTGGTTCTCCAGCATTATCTTGACACGTGCACGCACACACACACTTTCCCCCAACTAAAATATTGTTCATTGTTTCTCCAGCATTATCTTGACACACACACACACGTGCACACACACACACACACACACACACACCAACCCCCCCCCCCCCCCCCCCCCCCCCAACTAAAATATTGTTCATTGGTTCTCCAGCATTATCTTGACACATGTGTGTACACATGCCGCCGCGCCACCCACCCACCCCACCCCCCCCCCCCACCCCTGTTTTAATATGCTGTTCATTGGTTCTCCAGCATGATCTTGACACCAGGCACCACCCCCAGCTTTAATATACTGCTGACTGGTTCTCCACCATCTTCTTGACACAACCCATCCTTTTTGTGTGTGGAGATATCAGAGTTAGTTTTCACAGCTTGTTTGTGTTTTGTTGTATTTTGACCATCCTGACCTAGAGTTTATAGTTAACTGTAACAGTGTGTTCTGATTCCCGAGAATCTAAAGTAACATTGTTTGTTGATTCCCTTTCTAAGGTAACTAACATTGTGTGTTAGTTCCCCATTCTAAGGTTACAGTAACAGTGTCTGTTGGTTCCCTATCTTAGGTTACAGAAACAGTGTGTTCTGATTCTCCGGAATCTAAAGTTACTAAATCACTGTTCGTCGATTCCCTGGTCTAAAGTTATTGTAACATTGTTTGATTCCCCACTCTAAGGTCTTTGTAACATTGTGTTCTGATCTCCCCTATTCTAAAGTTACTGTAACATTGTGTGTTGATTCCCCACAGTTGAAACTTTACAAAACATTGTGTTCTGATTTCCCAGATTCTAAAGATACTGTAACATTCTCCAGAGTCTAGGGGTGCTGTAATATTCCCCAGAATCTGAAGTTAAATGTAATACATCCTAATCTGTAAATTTTCCCATTGTCTATGGTTACTGTAATTTCCCCAGTATCCAAAGTTACTTCAACATTCCCCAGAATCAGAAGTAACTGTAATGTTCCCCAGTATCTACAAAGCTGTAACATTATCCAGAGTCTAAAGTTACCCTAATGTTCTCTAGTCTTTGTAATAATTCCTCAGATTCTAAAGTTACTGTAACATTTCCCAGTGCCTTAACCTACTATAATGTTCCTTAGCGTCTAATTACTGTAACTTTACCCAGATTCTTAAGGTAATTAAATAACGTCCCGATTCTTCAGTCTAAAGCTATTGTAACATTGTGTCTGGATTCTCCAGTCTATAGCTAGTGTAGAATTCTCCAGAGTGTAATGATGCTCTAATATCGTGTCCTGATTCCCCAAATTCTAGGTTACTATAAAGTTTCCCAGAGTCTAAAGTTACTGTAGCGCTGTGTTATGATTTCCCGAGTCTAAAGTAACTGTAACATTTTTAATGATGTTCCCAGAGTCTAGCCGCCAAAATTACTGGAATGCTTCTAGAACTGTCTCCATCACAGCTGGTGCTCCTGTTGGCTTCAGATGAGTCTCTGAGACAGAGGGTGGATGAGGCTGTGGAGATTATTACCACCCATGGAAGGTCAGTATGTTTGTTTGCCTGTATTATTGATTAGTTGTTTGTTGCATATCCTTCACAACAGGCATGCCATACTGGCAGCTCGCGGGCCACATGCGCTCCTTTGCAATCACGCCTACGGCTCGCAGAAAGGAAATATTCTGCATCAGTGTTCATTAAATGACTCCAGTTTTATTGTCGTATGTGGCTCCCATGAGGATAAAATGTGACCTATATGGCCTCCACGGGACCCTTAGATTGACATGCCTGTTTTACGTTTTACAGGATGTTGCAGAATCTACCTCAGGCTGTTTAGTTGTACTACGTAACTTTTTGCTCACTAGTTTACCAAAGCTTCTGAACAATGTTGAATTAAAAATCGACATAACAGCACTTTGGATAATGTCATAAGTGCTCTGTTCCCATCTTCAGCAGCAAGCGAAGAGTCCCAATTCTAAAGACACCAGTAGCCGTCTGATTGTATACATGTAGCTTCTGAATAGCCAGCCCTTTACACCATTGTTAAAATAAGCACAAAGCGGCCTGCTGCAGAATTGTCCAGAGCAGATATTTCAGAAATACAAAACGTATTGTTAGTTTAGATAATTGGTATGAGTGCTGATCTGAGGAACAGGTTTATAGCAAGTGAATCAATATTTTTCTTTTATTTCACCCCATCTTGGAGCCTGTAAGATTTTGTGGGAAATTCCCTGAAAAGTCTTAATAACAGGGATGTTAGGGTATGAAATGAACACTGACAACCCCCATAATATTAGATTTTGCCAGGTATTCTCCACAGAATCTCGGGGGCCCCAGTATGGGGTGAAAACAATAAAAGTAAAAGAACCTATGAATAATTGTACCCACTTACTTGGGATCTGAAGGCACAAGTTAGAATGCATTTGCCTAAAGGCCTGTTTCAGGTTGGTAACATAGGGGATAATTTCACTCACAAGTTTTTTCAGTACCAGAGCTGCAAATGTAGGTCACGACACCATTGATCACCTTATGCCTGCTTTCTTATAGTTCATGCCATGTGATGATGGTAGTCGTGTCTGTCCACAACCTTCTGTCTTGTGTACTTTCAGTAAATTTGGACACAAATGATCTTTTTTGTCATGTAGTCAAACTGTTAGAATATTCTTGGTCTCCCACTGTTTCGTTACCCCGTCACTTTCTCACTGTCACAATGTACTCCAGTTTTTCCTCTTCTTATGGCAAAGTCAGAGAATGTAGATTGTCTACTTCTGATGTGGGTAGATTGTATCCTTCTGTTGTGGGCAATCAGTTCTCTTCAGTAGTCAGTTTCTTTCATGATTTCTTAATTTCTGTTTTCATTTGTCCATGGTGGTGTCATCATTCATCTATTTACAAGAAGATAAATAAGGAATGTATGTAACAGTCTCCATTCAATAGGGAGCACTTGATCGTTAGTTTGCATGGAGTGTGCATGTACTGAATATTTTTTTCAAGGAGCAGGCAAATACTGTTTTCTCATGGACCAATCCACTGTTTTCTCACGCATCAAGCTAATACTGTTTTCTCATGGACAAAATTAATACTGTTTTTTCATTGATCAGGCAAATATTGTTCTATTGAGCTCTTTATTTGAAGAAATCATCCAGCCACAAAGCAGTCATAAACATCACTGCATTTTCAGGACACCTTGCTTCTCTTTCAAGTCCTATAGCTAAATGAAGACAGTAATACACATGAACCCAGTATAATTTGAACCCAATACTACCTCTTGGACCCCATACCACATGAACCCAATACCACATTGACCCACTAACACATGGAACTGCTAACACATGGACCCACTACCATATGGACTCAGTACAACATAGAAGACTCAGTACCAGGAACCCAGTACCACATGGTCTGAGTACCATATGGACCCACTACCATATGGACCCACTACCATATGGACCCACTAAAATATGGACCCACTTCCACGTAGACCCACTTCCACATAGACCCACTTCCACATGTACCCACTACCACATAGACTCAGCACATTAGCAAATAGGGTACAGCAACACTACCCTGGTCTGTTTCTGCCACGTGATCATACCTCAGTAGTATAAACGTGTATTTGTGTTTGCCCCACTAATTAAAGTAATTTGTGTACCTGTTCCAGTATTTGAAACATATTATTATTCGGCCCCAGTAACTAAAACAAGGTGTGTTTATGTTTGTGCTCATGTGTATGCATGCTTGTGCATGTGTGTGGGCGCATGCATGCAGCTTGCAGGCGCATGCTTCAATATTTGAAAGAATGTGTTTGCCTGGTGTAATAACGAAAATTTCCCCCTTCCCCTTGTAATTGAAACTGTGTGTGTGCCCCAATAATTAAAATAATTTGTGCCTGTTCCATTTATTGAAACAATATATTCTTGTGCCCCATGAAAATGAAACATGTATTTGCTTGTGCCGCAATAATTAAAATAATTTTTATGCCTGTTCCAGTATTGAAAACAATGATTTATTTTACTCCAGTAATTGAAGCAATGTATATGTGTGCCCCAGTAATTAAAATTATTGTTGTGCCTGTTTCATTAATTGAACCAATCAGAGTGTTTGCCCTAGTAATGAAATATATGTGTCTGTGTCACAGAGAGATGAGTTCTGACAGTTTTCTTGATCTGGACATCTTCAACTTGTCGTCTGACAAATCCAAGACCCCTCCTTCCTCATCAGCTGCTGCAGCAGCTGCTAGTGCAGCTCGCACTGGGGAGGGTCTGGCCTGTGAGCTCCTCATGGAGGATGACATTGAAGACAACGCTCCTCTCTTCTGGCAGCCGGGGAAACGAGGCTACTACTGCCCCAGGATAGGCAAGGCTTCACCCGAGAGACTCAACGCTTTCAGAAACATTGGAAGGTAATGGCAAAGTTTTATTTATATTATTAAAGTCATTGTCACTTTCCTTTCTATGAGTGCTCAGTTCTCGGTGCAGCAGCCACCTTAAGATACCTCTACTGGTTGTTCTCATACTAGGCTGGTTGTAATGAATCATGAAGTTGTAGCAAAAACTGTGATATTATAAAGTAGGATCCCTCTGCAGGTTTCCTGGCCCCATTGCCTCCCCAAGAAGCATGTCGTAAGAGTCGACTAATTAGGGGTTCCTTCAAAGTTGGGATGTATCTGCTTGAGAGACAAGGAACTAACAATCTGCATACAATTAAGTCATATCTGTTAGATGTGTGTGCGCATGACACTCAGGTTCTGGAACTAGATTAAAGTCCAGTGGTAAACAAACAACTAGAACCTTCTGCCATAGTTTACAGCTAATGTATGCAAAGAAGAAGAAGATAAAATAGGAATTAGGTTGTAGAACATAATTATTGATGCAGTATAGTCAAGAATGTTGTAGACCCACACATACAAATAAGTCATATTGTTGAACAAATGGTGACATCAGCAAACAGCCAGTTAATGTTGTCAGACAAATAGGAATGGGACATCAGCGTACAGCTTGTTAATGTCAGACAAATAGTGACATCAGTGAACAGCCAGTTAATGTTGTCAGACAAATAGTGACATCATTGAACAGCCAGTTAACGTTGTCAGACAAATAGTGACGTCAAAAAACAGCCAGTTAACATTGTCAGACAAATAGTGACATCAGTGAACAGCCAGTTAATGTTGTGAGACAAATAGTGACATCAGCAAACAGCCAGTTAATGTTGTCAGACAAATAGGAATGGGACATCAGCTTACAGCTTGTTAATGTCAGACAAATAGTGACATCAGTGAACAGCCAGTTAACGTTGTCAGACAATAGGGACGGGAAATCAGTGAACAGCCAGTTAATGTTGTTAGAAAGATTGTGACATCACATCAGTGAACAGCCAGTTAACATTGTCAGACAAGTAGTGACATCAGCAAACAGCCAGTTAATGTTGTCAGACAAGTAGTGACATCAGCAAACAGCCAGTTAATGTTGTCAGACAAGTAGTGACATCAGCAAACAGCCAGTTAATGTTGTCAGACAAATAGTGACATCAGCAAACAGCCAGTTAATGTTGTGAGACAAATAGTGACATCAGCAAACAGCCAGTTAATGTTGTGAGACAAATAGTGACATCAGCAAACAGCCAGTTAATGTTGTGAGACAAATAGTGACATCAGCAAACAGCCAGTTAATGTTGTGAGACAAATGGTGACATTAGCAAACAGCCAGTTAATGTTGTGAGACAAATAGTGACATCAGCAAACAGCCAGTTAATGTTGTGAGACAAATAGTGACATCAGCAAACAGCCAGTTAATGTTGTGAGACAAATGGTGACATTAGCTAACAGAAAAATAGTGAAATCAGCTAACAGCCAGTTAAAGTTTTTAGATAAATAGTTCAGAGAACAGCCTATTTATATTATTAGACAGTACTTTAGACTGCTAGTTAATTGACCATTCTCTATCCACAGAATCATTGGCCTGTGTCTACTTCAGAATGAGATCTGCCCATTGTTCTTTAACCGACATGTGCTCAAGTGTATCCTGGGTCGTCGCACTGGCTGGCATGACCTTGCCTTCTTTGACCCTGTCATGTACGAGTCGTTACGCTCGCTGGTGGAGGATGCAGAGACTAAAGATGCCCAGCTCATCTTTACAGCCCTGGATTTGAACTTTTGTGTGGAACTTTGTGCTGAGGAGGTAAGGCACTGGTTGACTGATATTTTTCTCCTCTTCATAAGAGACTGTGTTGGCAGTAGATCTGTGGAAGCAAACCACTTGATAGTCCAACTTGTGTTTTTGTGTGCATTTATATCTATCTGTAAAGTAAAAAGTAAAGTAAAGATCCCTTTTCACACCATAGGCGCATCGGGCATATGGGAAGAGCACTCATATTTTTACAGACCAATCGGCACTGGGTGGGTAATGTCAGTATTACGCCGGCCGTGTTTACTTCCCCAGGACATACATCCTTATACCCATTTTAGGCTGAGTCGACCTGCGACGTCCCATACCATGATAAAAATCCAGGCAGCTAGCAGTGGGTTTCTATCGTGGAACGTTGGAATTACGAGTCGGACTCACAACGCCTTAGCCACGGACACCGCTTATATCTATCTATAGTTAGCACTAAATACTATAGAAAGATTCTCAGAATATCTTGGACAAAGAAGAGAGAGAAATACTGACAACTTGAAAGATCTGAACATCAAGAAAGATTGGCGTTTTATAAATTGGATTGTGTTCAATATGCTTTCTATTTGTTGTGGTTTCCGCCCGCTTTTGTAATTTGGCTGGCCCTGTGCTACGCTTAAGAAACATCAAGAAATAATTAGCAGATTAGAAAAAATTATAGCAGAAGGCATGAAGCCAGAAAGGAGGGGCAGGGGCCGACCGACACGATGATGGGCACAGGATATAAGTAACTCCTTGAGTATGAAAGAAAGTGCATGGTGCAGGAGAACTGGCAAGAGACAGTTTCTTTCAGGCAAACCGTGATGAGAGCGACGTTCTGCAAAGGACCTGCTACATGATGATGAGTTAGCACTGTATAGAAAATCTCTGTAGACTGTTGTTGTATGATTGTAAAGTACCGGGTACACTCAACATTTGTTGTTGTGTGTATACACAATCTGACACTTAAATAATCAGATTAACATTTATCAAATTCAACATCATATTTATCTGCCTTTATTCTCACACTTAGGCACTGGTCTTCACATATCTGTTCTCTGACTTTGGCAATGAGTTTATCACTGTAAACAGTTTTTAGATGTCCCAGCCCAGTTTTATTTTCTCTTGTTTTCCACGCTAATTTTGAATTGTGATTTGTATCATTGTTTCTATGATTTGTATCATTGTGGAGTATATCATTGTTTCTATGATTTGTATCATTATTAACTGTATCATTATTCATGTCATGTACATGCACCATCAAAATAAACAGAATACCCCTGAGAGATTATAAAGAGCCCACATACCTAGGAGTCACATTTGATGACAGGTTGACATGGAGAAAACATATCAACAAGGCAGCAACCAAAGCCAGGAGGAAGACAGCAATACTAAGAAAACTAAGTGGAACTACATGGGTAGCCGATGGGAAAATACTAAATAAAGTATACAAGCAGAGCATACTTCCACACTTGGAATATGTGTCAACTGCATGGTGTTCAGCATCTAGTACCACATTAAAGGAGTTAGACAAAGTGCAAAATCAAGCGCTCAGAGTCATTAAAAGAGGGATGAAATCAACCCCCATATTAGAAATGGAGAAAGCTGGGAAAACACAGGCACTGAGAGAACGCAGAGATACAAAGTTGCAAATACAAGCTGAAAAGTTCCTAAGTATGCCAGATCACCCGATGGAAAATAGATTTAAGAACCTAGCCTTGGGACGGTTAAAAAGAAGCAGCTTTATACACCAAGCAAAAAGAATATGTAGACAAACTCCTGACCTTCCAGAAATTGGTTGCCCACTTAAAAGTATTCCGGAACAAACCCCATGGAGAGAAAAATGTAAACTAATGGTACAAATCCAGACAAATGTGAAAGGGATATTTGACAAGAAAGAGCTAGATAGTGTACAACGCAGAATGGCCACCCTCAGTTATATTGATGAAGAATACCCACAAGAACAATGGGTCAGAGTCTATACAGATGGGTCCGCAGAAAGTGCAGTTAGAAATGGTGGCGCTGGAGTGTACATCGAATTCCCAGATGGTACTAGGGATAAGTCCAGCGTACCAACTGGGAAGTACTGCCATAACTACGATGCAGAAACCAGGCTATCAAGATAGCTACAGAGAAACTGCTAAATACCAACCTTGGCTCACAGTATGTGGTAATGCTGGCAGATGCTAAATCAGTACTTGAACATTCCAGTCTAGGAAACTTCCAGAATTGCAAACACTGCTGACACAACTCAGCGTTCAGCGAAGAGTCGTAATGCAGTGGATACCGTCTCATTGTGGAGTGCCTGGAAATGAGAAAGCTGATCAACTGGCAGAGGAAGGTGCGACAAAAGAGCAGCCGGATGTACCAGTCACATATCACCAAAAGAAAAGAATCGTTAAATCGATCAGGAAACCACCAGCCCCAGCACAAGACGACTATTTTATTATGGACAGACCAGAACAAGTCATTATCCTCCGCCTCAGAACAGGGCACAACCGATTACGTAACCACATGTACACAAAATTCAAGATAAATGTATCAGCCATGTGCACCTGTGGAAATGTGCCCCAGACAGCAGAGCATGTACTCCAGGACTGCACCGATTATGACACATTAAGGCAAACCTTTTGGTCAGAAAGAACAACAGTGGAACATAAACTCTATGGACCACTGAATGAACTAACGACAGTGAAATTTATACAAGAGACAAAAAAACTGCTGATATAGACAACTTATTTCAGGCGAACGAAAGAAGAAGAAGAAGATGTGATGTATATTGAGTAATTACCTTTCTGGGACGGAAAGAGCCCGTATGTTTTGTTACTGTCTGGTGCTTTTACACATGCTAACATGTCTTCTGGCTGTTTGTTGCAGGGTGGTGAGCAGGTGGAGCTGATACCAGATGGTGCAGAGGTGGAGGTGACAGCTCAAAATGTTCACAATTATGTGCGCAAGTATGCCGAACACAGGATGGTTCTTGTTGCAGAGAAGGCCCTGAAGGTCAGTAGGCTAGGTTACCATGGTTCTGTAGGTTGTGTGTGTGTGCCTGCGCACAAGAGAGCTTCCATTCATGTTTATCATATTCTATACTCTGGTAAGGATTCACTTTTCATGGCTTTCACAGATATTCAATGCAAAGGTAATCTGCAGACCTGACATTAAAGATGACAGCACTAAGCCAGACATGAGATCAGCTGCAGAATGACTCCAATAGAGGCAGACCGTGAAAGACAGATTGTCACATTTTGCAAGAGATCAAAGGCAGCAATCTATGGAGGGGAGAACGTCTTGAGAGAAGACCAGTTTCAGTATAACAGTATCAACGTAGTAGTCTGTGAGGCAGATACTGTCGATTCCACGTAGGACTTATAGTCACAGCAGACATTGTTCTGAAAAACCAGCGGCACAACTCCGTGGTCCCTAGAGACTGATAGTTGCCTACAATGTTTTTTTATTTACCTATATACAAATTTTTTATTCAAGAGTGTTTTTCTCTTGTTCTGGATGAAGATATTTATAGTTAAAGAGTTGAGTTGAGTCAAGAACCAATATCACAGCACTCAGGGCATTCCCATAAGCGCTTCGTCCCCATCTTCAGCACCCAGCACAGACTTCAAGTGCCAGTAGTTCCAGTAGCAGTCTAATAATACATCCGTCTCGCCTTTCCTCTGAGTGTCGAGTATCCGCCAGATCCCCTCGTCACTCCTCGCTGCATCACACTCACCAGACTGTGATGATCCATCAGATTCTCCGAATTGTCCCGTTAGGCCTTGACTACATCTGCCTAATCATGCCTCACTAATCAACTGTTGAATGTTGAATATAGAATTGACATCACAGCACTCGGGACACTCCCAAAAGCGCTCCGTCCCCATCTTCAGCAGCAAGCGAAGAGTTAAAATTCCAATGCACAGACTTCAAGTGCCAGTAGTTCCAGTAACAGTCTGATTTTACATCCGTTCCGCCTCCTCCTCTGAGTGTCGAGCATCGGCCAGATTCCCTTGTAACTCCTCGCAGTGCCATTCTCCTCAGACCGTAATGTTCTATCTGTTCCTTGGCACCGTTCAATCGCTCCCAAAGGGCCCTCACAACATTCAGCTTGTCATATATCAGTTCACCACAAGTGGTGCAGAACCGGCCAGTCTATCCGCCTGCTCATTTTCCAATATCGCGTAAACTAATCAGCTTAGTTGTGCAGAGCCAGCAGATGTATCCACCTGTTCATTTCCCAACACACCTGCAAAGCAAAGCGAAGCATGTCACTCTGCATGAAGCATGCCTTCCCTTACCTTCGTCCGCATGCTTTCTGAGTCAGTTACAGTCAGTGTATGTGTTTCTGTATCGTGTTCTCTAGCCTGTGGAAAGCTGCAATGACCGACTCCACCTCCATTCTTAAGCTGGATATTGTGGTGTCATAGGCTAGGCTCTCCTGCACCACACATCGAACATAACTTTTGCTAAGAACCCCCTAGCACTTCTTTTGCCTCTTAACACTGAAACGACTATAATTAATTGGCATCACCATCACATTATTTATGGTTTAAACATCTCTAAATTTGTTAAATGTTGATCACATGATGTGCATGTCTAGTGTGTGTATGAAAGTATTATTCTTTTTCTTTGCGTTCATTTTCTTCACTGGTCATTTGTCCATCTCTGGACTTTAGTCTTATTGCAGAACTTGAGTTTTACAGATCTGACTTGTTTGGATGTAAATCATTGGTTCCTAACAGGTGTATGTGCTCCAACTTCAAAGGAAACATCCCTGTTAGGACATGCTTGTTAGGGAGCAGTGGGTCTATTCTTTTTTTTCCCCTCACAGGTAATCTTTGCTGTTAAAGAAACCACAAAAAAGCCAGTATAAGGTTTGTGATGTCTCTATGTAGCTTGTTGCAGGCAGTGACTGATTGAATGCTTTCCTCTGTTGGCAGAATATACGTCTCGGAGTCTTTGATGTCATTCCTTCCAATTCCCTGGATGGCCTCACAGCTGAGGATCTGCGGCTGCTGCTGAATGGCGTGGGGGACATTAATGTGCAGACACTCATCAGTTACACCTCCTTCAATGATGAAAGTGGTAAGTCCAACTCTGCTTGACTTTTTTTCATGTTCAACCGAATACACCCTTGTAATGTGTATTGAACGCCTCATATTGGACTAGTTGAGTTCAGAGTTCTTGAGATTTGACTGACAGTGTTTAAACATTTTAGTATTGATTTGACCAGTTTAAGTTCAGTCTTGAGTTAAGATTCATCTACTGACATTTGACCAGTTTCAAGTTACTGACTTTTCAGTTTGAGTCTGACTTTTAAGATTGATCTAAGACTCTACTCACATTTGACCAGTTTAAGTTCAGTCTTGAGTTAAGATTCATCTACTGACATTTGACCAGTTTAGTATTGTTAAGATTCATCTACTGACATTTGACCAGTTTAAGTTCAGTCTTGAGTTAAGATTCATCTACTGACATTTGACCAGTTTAGTATTGCGTCAAGATTCATCTACTGACTTTTGACCAGTTTAGTATTGCGTCAAGATTCATCTACTGACTTTTGACCAGTTTAGTATTGCGTTAAGATTCATCTACTGACATTTGACCAGTTTAGTATTGTGTTAAGATTCATCTACTGACATTTGACCAGTTTAGTATTGTGTTAAGATTCATCTACTGACATTTGACCAGTTTAGTGTGGGGTTAAGATTTATCTGGTGACATTTGAACAGTTTAGTATGGAGTTAAGATTCATCTACTGACATTTGATCAGTTTAGTATTGCGTTAAGATTCATCTAATGACATTTGACCAGTTTAGTATGGGGTTAAGATTGATCTACTGACTTTTGACCAGTTTAGTATGGAGTTAAGATTTATCTAGCGACATTAGTAGCCTTTTAAAACATGCTGGATAGGGTTGAGGGGGAGAAGTTGTCAGTGGGTGAGTCTATCAGTATTTTTAATAATACCTTAAAATGGTTCTGGAGTTCACGCAAGGAAGTTGTTTAGTGTGATATAATTGCAGTCAGACTACCTTATTCTTAACTAGTGTCTGACATTTAATGTCATCTAGTGTAATTTCCTGTTAATGTTATCATCTGTGTCCTCATGTCCTGTTTGTTTTCTATCCCGTATCTGGTATAGTAGATACTTTTATTAATGTGCCCTGCTAGTATTACTTTCACTATCCTGTTGGCATTGCCTTCACTGTCCTATTGGTATTACCTTTACTGTCCTATTGGTATTGCCATCACTGTCCTGTTGGTATTACCTTCACTGTCCTATTGGTATTGCCATCACTGTCCTGTTGGTATTACCTTCACTATCCTGTTTGTATTACCTTTAATGTTCTGTTGGTATTGCCACAACATATTGAAGGTGATGGTCTCAACGGGGTCGGCGCTGTGGCTAAGTCGACGCAAACGCTTCGTCGTAATGCCAGGATGCCGGGTTCGATCCCAGCTGCGGGCCATGAGCTTTGCGTTGGTTTCGACAGTGGTATCAAAAAAGCCGACCGTCCAGAAAACAATGGCAAACTACTGGATGTAAATTTGCCTAGAAAAACCACACAACAGCCAGGGGCTGTTAGGGTTGGTTCTGCAACGTCCTGTAAAGGATACACAACTAACCAACTAACCGGTCTGTGGAAATGGAACAGAGAATGCTCTATACTCTCTACCAGCAACTGATTATCTCGGTGATGGATTATGCTTTGGGACGGCTAACATGATCTCACACCCAGATAGAGAAGCTGTACTTGGGACACAGCAGTCATGTGCATGTGGCACATACTTGTGTTGTATTGCTATCTGTATAGGAAAAATAAAGATCCCTTTTCACGCCTTAGGCGCATCGGGCATATGTGAAGAGTGTCCCAAATTTTGTACAAGCCAATCGACACTAGGTGGGTAATGTGGTCAGCATTACGCCGGCAGTCTTTACTTCCCCAGGGCAGCCACCCTGGTACCCATTTTAGGCTGGTTCGACCCGTGACGCCCCATACCATGATAACAATCCACACAGCCGGCAGTGGGTTTCGATTGTGGTACGTTGGACTCGCAGCACCTAAGCCACGGATGCCATAGGAAAGATACATGTTGTTCAAAGCTAATAAAATATACCTTCAAGTTGCCACGGACAGGAATTATCTTCTACACGAGGCGTTAAGAGATAGCAAGGGACATCGGCCAAAAAGAGGTAGTATTTAGAGGGCACAGACAGAAGTCAGTATAAGAAATGTTTGTACTACTGAGAAAATAGAGTGTGGTTAGGATCACAGTGTTGCCCAGTGTGGTTAGGATCACAGTGTTGCCCAGTGTGGTTAGGATCACAGTGTTGCCCAGTGTGGTTAGGATCACAGTGTTGCCAATGTGGTTAGGATCACAGTGTTGCCAATGTGGTTAGGATCACAGTGTTGCCCAGTGTGGTTAGGATCACAGTGTTGCCCAGTGTGGTTAGGATCACAGTGTTGCCCAGTGTGGTTAGGATCACAGTGTTGCCAATGTGGTTAGGATCACAGTGTTGCCAATGTGGTTAGGATCACAGTGTTGCCCAGTGTGGTTAGGATCACAGTGTTGCCAATGTGGTTAGGATCACAGTGTTGCCCAGTGTGGTTAGGATCACAGTGTTGCCAATGTGGTTAGGATCACAGTGTTGCCAATGTGGTTAGGATCACAGTGTTGCCAATGTGGTTAGGATCACAGTGTTGCCAATGTGGTTAGGATCACAGTGTTGCCAATGTGGTTAGGATCACAGTGTTGCCCAGTGTGGTTAGGATCACAGTGTTGCCAATGTGGTTAGGATCACAGTGTTGCCCAGTGTGGTTAGGATCACAGTGTTGCCAATGTGAATAGGATCACAGTGTTGCCAATGTGGTTAGGATCACAGTGTTGCCAATGTGGTTAGGATCACAGTGTTGCCAATGTGGTTAGGATCACAGTGTTGCCAATGTGGTTAGGATCACAGTGTTGCCCAGTGTGGTTAGGATCACAGTGTTGCCAATGTGAATAGGATCACAGTGTTGCCAATGTGAATAGGATCACAGTGTTGCCAGTGTGGTTAGGATCACAGTGTTGCCAATGTGGTTAGGATCACAGTGTTGCCAATGTGGTTAGGATCACAGTGTTGCCCAGCAAAACAGATGTGCACAGATAGTTACCTTGGATCAAGGGTGCCAAGAATGGATGGCAAATGAAAAAGAGACAGCAGTGCAAGTGCTGATCAATGAAAATTCATGACAAGGTGACATCATAATATATGCAATGGGTCTGTTTTGAGAGGTGAGAATTTTGGATGAGGTTTTCTCGTAAAGGTAAATTGACACTCCAGTATGAGAATGGAGCTAGTAGCGGCAGCTTTCCGACGATGGCTTGAGAGCAACACAGCTCAACATATCGGACCCACAAACATGCTTTGGAAAGTTGAAACTGGTGTCCTGTATGTAGAGTGGCTTGTATCTCTTGATAGAAGTTAGATCAGGAGTGTGTCATGGATTTTCTGTCTAGGAGATACCGGTGTTTGGGATAATGAGCAGGCTGATATGTTGGCTGATGCTGCTCCTCTGGCTAGTAAAGCTACTCTTTGTTAAAGCAGACGCTGTGAAGGCTCTCTGGGATGAAATGGACAGCCTAATAGAAGAGACAAAGAATCCATACACTGAAAGACTAATTCAACGTGGGGTGAGCAGAGAGTTTGGAAGGTATTCAGCACTGAGAGGAGGATATAGGCAGATTTGTATTCAGGTATCAACTGGTATTATTAGCATGTTGACTCCTCGTTGGCAACTGAGGAAGGAGACGGAGTGTATGTGATATCAATTCATTCATTCATTCATTCATTCATTCATTCATTCATTCATTCATTCATTCATTCATTCATTCATTCATTCATTCATTCATTCATTCATTCAGTCCTTATGGTATTGCTGCCTGATATGATAACTGCCTATGTTAATGTGTCCTGTCGGTTTTGCCTGCACTGTCCTGTCCTGTCGCTATTGCTTTCTAGTGTGGTAAATGTATGCCAGAAGTTGTCTGATCTGTTGACAACATACTTTCCCCAGGAGAAAACTCTGAACGGGTGCAGAGGTTCAAGCGTTGGTTCTGGGCTGTGGTGGAGAAGATGAACAACTGCGAGAGACAAGATTTGGTAAATAATTGTTGTTAATTAATGACTTATTTCTAGTTTTGTTTTGTTTTAATTGTATGTTTTAATGTATATTGCATCACACTTATCTGAATTCTAAATTTTTAGATTATGACAATAATCAGTCAGCATTGCAAAAAAGTATAGCTTGCGTGTTCTAGCGGCTTGACAATCACCTGCGGATTAGAAGGTCGTGGGTTCGGTTACTGTTGGGGCCACATTTCTTTCCTTCAAAAATGACTTTGGCTTCCAAGTCGACCTCGCCTTGAGTGGGTACGGGTACAGTCCTGGGAGGGAAAGGCGACTGGCATGATGCTGACCACCCATCAAGTGCTGTTTAGTCTATAAAATATAGGTCTAGCCCTATATACCCAGTACAACTGAAAGGCATGGAAAGGAGTCCTTTCCCTTTTCTATTCCAAGAAGTTTTTTTTTTTTCAATGATATCTGGCCTCTCATTAAGTCCTGTGAACAGAGTTGCTCTTGTTACTTTATTGTAACAGATAAGTCTTTGCTAACTGCTCGAATCGCCTGCTACAAGTATGTTTGTGCCAACTGTTTGAGTTACCTGTTACAAATATGTTTGTGCCATTTGATGATACCTCATTACAAGTATATTTATGCTGTTTGGGTTACCCAATACACAGATGACTGCTAAATCCTTACTGTTTATGAACTATTCTACCACACAAAGTGTTGACATGACTGTACTGTTTGCTGATGTTCAGTGAATGAGCTGCTTGAGTTACCTGTTACAAACTTGATGGCAACTAACCTGTTACAAACTTGATAGTAACTAGCCTGTTACAAGCTTAATGACAGCTAATCTGTTATAACTTGGTTACAACTCACCGTTACAAACTTGATGGCAACTAACCAGTTAACTACCTGTTTATGCCCAGCTCACTAGCGCCCGGCTAAACCGGACTACGCTGCGACTGGGTGGTGAACTCATTATGGTCCGGGTTCACGCCCAGGAGTAGGCAGAAAAGCCACATTCCTCAAAGTTTTACAGTATCTATCATGAAGACCGAAGGGTTGCGATATCCATAGTACCAAGCCAAAGAGTTAACAACTCATGGTTTCTGGACACTTGAAAAAAAAAAGAGAAAAAAAACAGCACACACACACACACACACACAAAACTACCTGTTTATGAACTCTTTTTTTACAGCAGTACTTATTGACACGACTGTACTATTTGCTGATGTTCTATGAATGAATTATTTGGCTAATAATGAATCTATGTCTGCGCATGCCAGGTCTACTTCTGGACCTCCAGCCCGGCCCTGCCAGCTAGCGAAGAAGGCTTCCAACCCATGCCCAGTATCACTATCAGACCGGCAGACGATGACCACCTGCCCACAGCCAACACCTGCATCTCCCGTCTCTACATCCCCTTGTACTCAACAAAAGCCATCCTCAAGAGCAAACTCCTGCTTTCCGTGAAGACCAAGGCATTTGGTTTTGTGTAGCCAGCAGCACTACAGTAGCTCGTGTGTGTTTCAGCTAGACAAGCTGTCTGTAGTGCTCTGCTTGTCTTGTCTGTGCTGTCCGAGTGCCACACAGACAAAAACTTTGTTTGTCCAACAGTGACCATGTTCCTGTGTAATGATTTCATGGACAGCAGGGCGCTGTACAGTTTATTTTTTTTATATTGTTTTTTTTCCAACTGTGTGTTTATGAATAATGTGAATTTGATCTATTGTGGACGAATGATGTATAAAAACTGAATTAGAGATGGAAGGATGTGAGGGAGACTGTGAATTAGAGATGGAAAGTCGCATGGAACAACTCCTTTACATTTATCGCCAAATAGTGAATACATACGGGAGAATGTGTGCAGTTATGTGATTAAATTTATGATGGATGATTTATGGATAGATTAGATATTTATTATATGTGACTAGACGGTTAGCAGTATTGATTAGATTAGATAGATACACTGTACCATAGGAGCGGATAACAATGTGAATTATATACTGCATTGTTAAATAATGTAGTTTAGATGCATACTGCACATAACAGTATATCCAACAGTGTCACTGAATACATATTGAACGCGACAGTATATAAATGGTGTGGATTTATTTCAGGGCTGGGCAGTTAATACATTGTGACAAGATACTGGATAGTATTCTGTAGAATACATTGTGACACAGTACTGGATAGTATTATATCAAATTTATTATGACAAGTTTGTGACAAAGTGCTGGAGAGTATTGTATATAAAAACATATATATCTACACAATACTTGACAGATGCTGTATAGAATGAATACATCGTGACAACATAATGACATAATGTACAGCACTCTATAGAATACAAAGTACTGGACACTCCTCTGTAGAATATAAAAGAATATATATACACAAAATACTGGACAAAGCTACTAGATAAATGCTGTATAGAATACATTGTGATGAGGTAGTGGACAGGAGGACATTAAAATAATGATTGTTATCACAATAAATCAATGTGGTTGAAGTCAGGACTCAAGAAGACATTGTTTTCAACTCTATAGGCTGGTGATATTACTTGATCGGAGAGAAAATAAAATAGCGTGATCACTTGGTCAGATGATGTGCATTTGTGGTGATTTTTTTTTTTTTTCATTGTACCTAGTCTGATAGTTATATTTCAGTGATTGTATCATGTCGGTGATTGTACTGAATCTAGATGCAGTGATTGTACCACGTAATTTGTACAGTATCATTGATTGTATGTAGTATCTCATTGATTGTACTGTGTGTCATTAATTAGGTGGTTGTATTACATCAGGGTGCAGTGTCATTATTTGTCATTAATTATACTGTGTTGATTAATGTACTGTGTTAGTGATATGTCATGTCCAGATTAAATGATTGTACCACATCTGGGTGTACTGATCTTACCATATCAGTGACTGTACCATGTCAATGATTGCACCATGTCAGTGACTGTACCATGTCAATGATTGCACCATGTCAGTGACTGTACCATGTCAGCAGTTGTACTGTGTCATTCATTCAGTGATTGAGGGATTGTGGGTGTCAGTGATTGTACCTTATTTAAGTTTAATGATTCCAGAGTCTCCGCAGTAAAGTAGCACCTTGAAGATTGAGTTTGTGTGAACTTTGACTTTTAGTTTACCAACACACATGTTTTGCAGATCCCCGGGGCCATCTTTAATTTCCTAATTGCACACACCTATAAATAGTGAACTTTTGGGAACATGAAGTCACATCTTTTAAAATTATATGATGTTTGTTTGATCTTCATGTGATGTATGTTCTCATTGGCCATGTCCATGTGATGTGTATTCTCGTTTGCCGTGTCCATATGATGTGTGATCTCATTGGCCATGTCCATGTCATGTGTATTCTCGTTTGCCGTGTCCATGTGATGTGTGATCTCATTTGCCATGTCTATGTGATGTGTGATCTCATTTGCCATGTCCATGTGATGTGTATTCTCATTTGCCATGTCTGTGTGATGTGTGATCTCATTGGCCATGTCCATGTGATGTGTATTCTCATTTGCCATGTCCATGTGATGTGTATTCTCATTTGCCATGTCCATGTGATGTGTATTCTCATTTGCCATGTCTATGTGATGTGTGATCTCATTTGCCATGTCTATGTGATGTGTGATCTCATTGGCCATGTCCATATGATGTGTATTCTCATTTGCCATGTCCGTGTGATGTGTGATCTCATTGGCCATGTCCATGTGATGTGTATTCTCGTTTGCCGTGTCCGTGTGATCTCATTGGCCATGTCCGTGTGATGTGTGATCTCATTGGCCATGTCCATGTGATGTATGATCTCATTGGCCATGTCCATGTGATGTATGTTCTGGTGTGGATCTCATGTTATGCATGTTCTTTGTCTGGATCACATTTGATATATATATGTTCCTTTTTCCTGTCCATGTGATGTTTGTTCTTATCTGACATGTTCACTTATTATATGTGTTCTTGTCTGTGCATGTTCACATATGTGTCCTTCCTTATCTGGCATGTTCATTTATGTATGTTCTTCTCTGGCATGTCCATGTGCATGTTTCGGCGACTTGGCTGTCTCTGTGTGTAACATCATGTGTGTGAGGTTGTATCCTTGAACTGTGCTGCAGAATTTGTTTTTTTTGGGGTTTCTGAATAAAAGCAAGTTTCAACTTTCTGCTGTTTGTTTTACTCTCGAATAGGACAGTTCAATGTCTGTCTGTCTGGTCTTATTGTGTTAATGTCAGCTGTCTGATTCTTATTATGTGAAAGTGACTGTCAGTTTCTTATCTTATTGTTTGAATGTGACACAGTTGTCTCTGGTCTTACTGCATGAATGTGACAATCAGTTGTCTGTCTCTGGTCTTAATGTATGAATGTGACAGTCACTTGTCTCTGGTCTTACTGTATAAATGTGACAGTCAGCTGTCTCTGGTCATTCTGTATGAATGTTGCAGTCAGCTGTCTATCTCTGGTCTTACTGTATGAATTAGACATTCAGCTGTCTGTACCTGGTCTTACTGTATGATTGTGACAGTTGTTTGTCTCTGATCTTACTGTTTGAATGTGACAGTCAGCTGTCTGTTTCTGATCTTATTGTATAAATGTGACAGTCAGCCATCTGTCTCTGATCTTATTGTATAAATGTGACAGTCAGCTGTCTGTCTCTGATCTTATTGTATAAATGTGACAGTCAGCTGTCTGTCTCTGGTCTTACTGTATGATTGTGGCAGTCAGCTGTCTGTCTCTGGTCTTACTATTTGAATGTGACAGTCAGCTGTCTGTCTCTGATCTTATTGTATGAGTGTGACAGTTGTCTGTCTCTGATCTTATTGTATAAATGTGACAGTCAGCTGTCTGTCTCTTGTTTTACTGTATGCTTGTGGCAGTCTGCTGTCTGTCTCTGATCTTATTGTATGAATGTGACAGTTTTTTGTCTCTGATCTTATTGTATGAGTGTGACAGTTGTCTGTCTCTGATCTTATTGTATGAATGTGACAGTTGACTGTGTCTGATCTTATTGTATGAATGTGACAGTTGTCTGTCTCTGATCTTATTGTATGAATGTGACAGTTGTCTGTCTCTGATCTTATTGTATGAATGTGACAGTTGTCTGTCTCTGAACTTATTGTATGAATGTGACAGTTGTCTGTCTCTGATCTTATTGTATAAATGTGACAGTTGTCTGTCTCTGATCTTATTGTATGAATGTGACAGTTGTCCGTCTCTGATCTTATTGTATGAGGGTGACAGTTGTCTGTCTCTGATCTTATTGTATAAATGTGACAGTTGTTTGTCTCTGATCTTAGTGTATGAATGTGACAGTTGTCTGTCTCTGATCTTATAGTATGAATGTGACAATTCAGCTGTCTGTCTCTGATCTTATAGTATGAATGTGACATTCATCTGTCTTCTCTGATCTCACTGTATGAATGTGACAGTCTGCTGTTTGTCTCTGATCTCACTGTATGATTGTGACAGTCAGTTGTTTGTCTCTGATCTCACTGTATGATTGTGACAGTCAGCTGTGTAATCCTTGCTGGCCAGATTAAAGATGCCTATTTGAAGCAAACAGAAAATAACTGATGGCCTAGTTACAGATCTGCGTACCAGATGGGATTGTCACATGGCGAGTAATATCAGCTGAATTGACGAGAAAAATCAGCAGAAGTGACAACTGATATTAGCAGAAGCGGCGAATGATATTAGCAGAACTGGCAAGTGATAGCAGAACTAACGAGCAATATCAGTAGAACTGGCAAGAAAGAGATATTAGTAGAGCGGACAAGCAAAATCAGCAGAACAGTCAAGTGATATCAGCAGAGCTGATGAACAATATTAGCAAAACTGGCGAATGATATCAGCAGAACTGGGTCATCTCAACTATCAACTAGGTGTATGTCCCTGTTTCAGGTTGCACCCACCTTTTGGTCCAATCTGTGAAAATAAAAATGTTTTTTTTTGTTTGTTTGTTCCTATTCGTTAATCTCCTAAATGTCTGCACCGACTACTTTCACATTTTGTCACATCGTTGCCTTCGAATACGCACATATTTTTTTTAAAATATAAGAGTTTCGCACAAGTACGAACTACATAGCTCCAGTAACAATCACATGGGCATCAAGGTTTTATTTTCTGACGATCTGATTTTTTTGGGCCGCATTCCTGGCGCAGGTTTTTATTTCTGCTGATAGGCGAACTTTGACTGTTGACCTCAGAAATCTGCATGAAGCTGTAGGAAATAATAAATTATTTTATTATGAGGATGAAGAGTTATTGAAAGAATGTTTGGAAATGCAAAGATGCGGGAATAATAACTAGTTGGAAATAATAGCTATGGGAATAAAAAGAGAGTTGTTAAAAGACTATGGGAATGAAACTTACTGATTTGTGAGGCCTATCATCACAGCATTCCAGACAGAAGCTGTTAACTGAGAGCTTAAAACATGATTAAAAAAAAAATTTTAATATTCCTACCTTAGCTATTCTCTTTTTTCCAAACTGTTGGTTATTTAGAAGTACTCTACTTTCAGCTATTTGGAAATACAAAAAGCTTTAGTATGTGGTCAACAAATAACCAACTTTTTTCTTAATAATACAATTTTAAGGACCACTTATATAAAGACACAATTATCTGCTGCGTGTTCCAGAATCAGCAAAACCGGACTGACATTGATTGAGAAATTACCATATTAGACACGTGCGCTTTCTGTTTTCATTTAGCCATAGCAACGCCTGGCCTGGTACAGCTAGCAAACCAAAAAAAAAAAAAACGCTGCATCGAAGGGAACTAGGACACTGGTCGAGTAAACAAGGCGCTACTGTGGCTCTAACCCATTACACACTCCCCACAAATGTTCTCGCAACAACACCATGCACTGCCCACACACATTCCAGCACTCACATCACACATTCGTCACCCATATTCTAGCACTCACATCACACATTCGCCACACATATTCTATCACTCACATCACACATTCGCCACACCTATTCTAGCACTCACATCACACATTCGCAATACATTTTCTAGCACTCACATTGCACATTCGCCACACATAATCTAGCACTCACATCACTCATTCGCCACACATATTCTAGCACTCACATCACACATTCGCCACACATATTCCAGCACTCACATCACACATTCGCCACACATATTCTAGCACTCACATCACACATTCGTCACACAATTTCTAGCAATCACATCACACATTCGCCATCCATATTCTAGCACTCACATCACACATTCACCACACATATTCTAGCACTCACATCACACATTCGCCATAAATTTTCTAGCACTCACATTGCACATTCGCCTAACATATTCTAGCACTCACAAAACTCATCCGCTATACACATTCTAGCACTCACATCATACATTCGCCACACATATTCTAGCACTCACATCACACATTCGCCACACATATTCTAGCACTCACATCATACATTCGTCACCCATATTCTAGCACTCACATCACACATTCGTCACCCATATTCTAGCACTCACATCACTCATTCGCCACACATATTCTAGCACTCACATCACACATTCACCACACATATTCTAGCACTCACATCACACATTCACCACACATATTCCAGCACTCACATCACAAATTCGCCATCCATATTCTAGCACTCACATCACACATTCGCCACACATATTCTATCACTCACATCACACACATTCGTCACCCATATTCTAGCACTCACATCACACAGTCGTCACCCATATTCTAGCACTCACATCACACATTCGCCACACATTTTCTGGCACTCACATCATACATTCGACACATATATTCTAACAGTCACATCACACATTCGCCTTACATTTTCTAGCACTCACATTGCACATTCGCCTCACAAATTCTAGCACTCACATCACTCATTCGCCACATATATTCTAGCACTCACATCACTCATTCGCCACACATATTCTAGCACTCACATCACACATTCGCCATCCATATTCTAGCACTCACATCCCACATTCGCCACACATATTCTAGCACTCACATCACACATTCGCCATACATTTTCTAGCACTCACATTGCACATTCGCCACACATATTCTAGCACTCACATCACACATTCGCCACATATATTCTAGCACTCACATCACACATTCGCCACCCATATTCTAGCACTCACATCACACATTCGCCACACATTTTCTAGCACTCACATCACACATTCGACACACATATTCTAGCACTCACATTACACATTCGCCATATATTTTCTAGCACTCACATTGCACATTCGCCTCACAAATTCTAGCACTCACATCACTCATTCGCCACACATATTGTAGCACTCACATCACTTATTCGCCACCCATATTCTAACACTCACATCACTCATTCGCCATACATATTCTAGCACTCATATCACTCATCCGTAACACAAATTCTAGCACTCACATCACTCATCCGCTATACACATTCGAACACTCACATCATACATTCGCCACACACATTCGAGCACTTACATCATACATTCGCCACACATATTCTAACACTCACACTTCGTACTCCGCACATATATTTTAGCCCTCGCATTACATACTCCCTACACAAATGATCGCACACATTACATACTCTCCATACGTATTCAAGCATGCTCACCACACAATACACCACACCCCTCCCCCCCCCCATATCACCCACTCCCCAAACATATCAACCCCACACCATACACTTCCCACACATATAACCTCACACGAAACACTTCCCAGACATATTACCCCACACCAAACGCACCTCAGACATATTACCCCACACCCAGATCATAAAATTCACAACTCCTGCCCTATTCAAACGATCACGTTTTATAAAAACATGTTAGAGAAAAGACAATCGACCACTGACTGAGTCGTGCCCGCGTGGACAGGAACGTAAATCTCACGCGAACACCTGCTGGCTTCAAATTCTAAACTTGCTCAGTGGCAGAGGTCCGTGGGTAGGGATACTAATTTCTAGTCAGGGTAGGTTTGTGTCTCTGTCACTGTTGTGCTACTGTCATATAGTCGAGGTTTGTATCTCAGTGACTGTTGTGCTACTGTCACATAGTCGAGGGCTGTGTCTCAGTCATTGTTGTGCTACTGTCATATAGTCGAGGGTTGTGTCTGAGTCACTGTTGTGCTACTGTCATATAGTCAAGGTTTGTGTCTCAGTCACTGTTGTGCTAGTGTCATATAGTCGAGATTTGTATCTCAGTGACTGCTGCACTACTTTCGTATAGTCAACAGTTTTTTTTACTAGTGATTGCTGTACAGTTGTCATATAGTCGAGGTTTGTATCTTATCGACTGTTGTATAATCATATAGTCGAGGTTTGTGACTCAGTTATGGTTGTACTACTAACATATAGTCTAGGTTTTTGTCTCAATTAATGTCGTACTACTATCACATTGTCGAGTTTTGTGTCTCAATAACTATTGTACTACTATCATTTAGTCTAGGTTTTTGTCTCAATTAATGTCGTACTACTATCACATTGTCGAGTTTTGTGTCTCAATAACTATTGTACTACTAACATATAGTCTAGGTTTTTGTCTCAATTAATGTCGTACTACTATCACATTGTCGAGTTTTGTGTCTCAATAACTATTGTACTACTAACATATAGTCTAGGTTTTTGTCTCAATTAATGTCGTACTACTATCACATTGTCGAGTTTTGTGTCTCAATAACTATTGTACTACTAACATATAGTCTAGGTTTTTGTCTCAATTAATGTCGTACTACTATCACATTGTCGAGTTTTGTGTCTCAATAACTATTGTACTACTAACATATAGTCTAGGTTTTTGTCTCAATTAATGTCGTACTACTATCACATTGTCGAGTTTTGTGTCTCAATAACTATTGTACTACTAACATATAGTCTAGGTTTTTGTCTCAATTAATATCGTACTACTATCACATTGTCGAGTTTTGTGTCTCAATAACTATTGTACTACTAACATATAGTCGATGTTTGTATGTCAGTGGCTTTGTACTACTATTAGATTTCCGAGGCTTGTATCTCAGTGACAGTTGTAATACTTTACAGTTTTGGTTTATATCAAAGTGACCGTTATTCTACTGTAGACTTACAGTAGAAAATAGACACACTACCACCCACCCCTAGAAGCATGTCGTAAAAAGGCAAACTAATTACGGGTCTTTCTTCGTGACTGTTTTATAACTATAAAGTTTAGATTTATGTTTCACTGAGTATTCTTTTATTATCATTTAGTAAAGGTTCGTATTTCATAAACTGTTGTATTGTCATACTTCAGTCAAGGTTTATGTCTCAGTAACTGTTGTACTACCATTATATAGATGAGGTATATATCTTAGTGACTGTTGAACTACCATTCTACAGTCAAGGTTCGTATCTCAGTGACTTTTTTACTACTATCATATAGTCCAGGTTCGTATCTCAACGACTTTTTTACCACTGCCATACAGTCAAGGTTCGTATCTCAGTGACTGTTGTACCACTGACACACAGTCAATGTTCGTAACTCAGTGACTGTTATACTACTATCAGACAGTAAAGATTCGTATCTAAGTGACTTTTGTACCACTGCCATGCAGTCAAGGCTCGTATATCAATGACTCTTGTACTACTATCAGACAGTCAAGGTTCGTATGTCAGTGATTGTTGTACTACTATCAGACAGTCACGGCTCGTATCTCAGTGACTGTTGTACTACTATCAGACAGTTAAGGTTCGTATTTCAGTGACTGTTGTACCTCTGAAATACAGTCAAGGTTCGTATCTCAGTGACTGTTGCACTACTATCAAACAGTCAAGGCTCGTATGTCAGTGACTATTATACTGCTATCAGACAGTCAAGGCTCGTATGTCAGTGACTGTTATACTACTATCAGACAGTCAAGGTTCGTATGTCAGTGACTGTTGTACTACTATCAGACAGTCTAGGCTCTTATCTCAGTGACTGTTATACTACTATCAGACAGTCAAGGTTCGTATCTCAGTGACTTTTATACTACTATCAGACAGTCAAGGTTCGTATGTCAGTGACTGTTGTACTACTATCAGACAGTCTAGGTTCTTATCTCAGTGACTGTTATACTACTATCAGACAGTCAAGGCTCGTATTTTTGTGACTGTTATACTACTATCGGACAGTCAAGGTTCGTATCTCGGTGTCTGTTTGCTACTATCATATTGTCAAGGTTCGTATCTCAGTGACTTTTGTACCACTGCCATACAGTCAAGGTTCGTATCTCAGTGACTGTTATACTACTATCAGACAGTCAAGGTTCGTATGTCAGTGACTGTTGTACTACTATCAGACAGTCAAGGCTCGTATGTCAGTGACTGTTGTACTACTATCAGACAGTCTAGGTTCTTATCTCAGTGACTGTTATACTACTATCTGTACTAGGGGGGAGAAACCCTGAGTACCAAGATTAAAAAAAATAGGAAAAATAGTAAATAGAAAAATAGAATAGTAAGTAGATAGATTCGTTCAGGTGGGGGCTAGAAACAATAATATTCTAGTCCAGGCATTAGATCTTCTGTGTAGAGTCTAATAAGTCAGGTAATAATAAACTAAACTAGAAAACTACTAAGCACACTAACTACTAGTCCTAAGCTGAAGGAAACAACTGCAACTATGGATACAACGTTGAACATAATTTTATTGAACTTCACATCAGCATGGCCAAAAAGTAACGACATAAACGACCACGTGCTGAAACAAAACCTCAAACATACAGCAATCTACTATCTAACTATTTCTTGTCTAAAATACAAGTGACAATTATTATTGAATCTAACCAAAGGAACGTACCATACCGAGCCGATCCAATCTAGCGACGCCCAGCCATTCGACCTGACACACCTGTACATTTTGTACGTTGCGACCAAGTGCAGTCGACAACGACAACAGGGCGTTTTGACCGTAACAAGCCGAAGCGGCCACCAGATAGGAGAAGGGCCAAATAAATCAGTCGGCCGTTTAAATACCCCGTGGGCTGATTTTTCCCCATCTTTCGCCCGACTATTAACTGCCAATGTTTATCCTATTTGCCAGTTGGCATTTTCAAACCAGAATAAACCTCTCAAAGACCTTTATTCTGTTGTACTGTAGTCTTCGTCGCTTCCACCCTACTACACGTCGGATTATTATTTTTGTTGACGTCCCGGCAACCACACAATATGTAACATAAATTGTCTAAAAATCATCTCCCAACTCCTGTTTTACATCCCTCATTACTGGCCACAGCCACCTGAAATAAAATACTCCTCCCAACATCACGTAATCACTAGTTACTTGCAGTACCACTAATAACATTCACCCAAAAATAGCTGACATCGATATATGATCAAAGCATGACTCGTCCCAAGGAAACTGGATAAGGAACGTATAAGTCCCAAATAAGAAATTACAAAGATGGCAGTAGTCATGAAACATCCAGTGAACATTTGCGTTCGAGTTTCAGCTACCATCTGCAAAATCACTACAAATCCCCCCTCTACATCAATAATGGCGATATCATCGGAACACGTTAGCGTGTGCGCTTTGGTCCGAGACACCATCAGAGTAGAACAAACCCCCAATTAATCCGCTCCTCGCTAGAACAATGCGTTAAACACATATCAAATCACTACTAAAACACAACAAGCAAAACCTAAAATAAAATAAAAAAACATGTTACTGCAATAAAACATAGTAATCAGTTAACATCCGGATTCTTGATCAGTTGGATTTCCTCTCCGACGTCCAGTAATTCTCCGTAAATAAGTTGTCATATTTGATACCTCAGCCGCAGGGCTTACAATGGACATTTTTCGTTTACTACCTCGGCCAAAGGCCTACAAAAGACATTGTCTCGGCCGCGTGGCCCTCGAGAGACATAACACACTCTTGTCTCGGCCGCGTGGCCATCAGAGACATATCGGACATTACCTCGGCCTCATGGAAGGCCTACAATTACCTCGGCTTTGAAAAAGCCTACAATGGACTGATCGGACACGTTACCACTTTTGTCAATGTCTCGGCCGCTCGGCCATCAAGAGACAATCCTCTCGTCACTGCCAACACCGCTTGGCTTCGAAGTGACATTCAACAATTACCTCGGCCGAAGCCTACAATGGACTGATCGGACACGTTACCACTTTTGCTAATGTCTCGGCCGCTCGGCCATCAAGAGACAATCCTCTCGTCACTGCCAACACCGCTTGGCTTCCAAGTGACATTCAACAATTACCTCGGCCGAAGCCTACAATGGACTGATTGGACACGTTACCACTTTTGCCAATGTCTCGGCCGCTCGGCCATCAAGAGACAATCCTCTCGTCACTGCCAACACCGCTTGGCTTCCAAGTGACATTCAACAATTACCTCGGCCGAAGCCTACATGAGAATGGAACGAAATTACCTCGGCCGAAGCCTACACAATGTTTCAACTGGTACCAGCAATGTTAAAAAAACGTCATTGCTTAAGTGGCTCGGTCGGTGTACTTTAAACAAGGCTCCCTACTATACAAACAGACCTAAAGTTAAACCTTGATGTGGAGACATAAATCAAGATAAACTGACCCCAAGTTCAGGTCGAGACGTAAACAAGTCACTCCGTGGACAAAAGACAAAACCACTCCTAGTCGACAATAGACACTGACCACTCCTAGTTAACTAACAATAGACGCCGACTACGGCTAGTGAAAACAAAACTAACATCTGGTCACACAATAAAACTACACAGGCTGAACCTACACAAGTCCTAAACCAAATTAAAATCAAGACGCGATAATCTGAGCCGTCTAGACCTGGCTAATTAAATTACTCCACAACTCTACTCATCCGTGAACAAGATGATATAAAACCTAACTATGAACAACCCAAGTCTTCGATAACGAAACCACACACGTGGGCTAACATATTTAAAGTCTGAAATAAAAGAGCACGTGGGCGCCATAAAAACCGAATTTAAAATTTAAAAATCACTACTATTACCTGCACAAACTAGAACCTCCTTTGTGAATTAAATCCTGTCACATCTAACTAAACAAATATCAACAAAAGACTGCAATATAGAAGCCCCACAAGTTGGGCGCCATTTAAAAATCAATCTAAACTATGAACTACTATTATTACTTGAACTAACTAGGCTAGATACAAATTATCTAATGGCCACCAAAATCCTTGCCAGACGACGCCATTTGTACTAGGACCAGGAAAGCCCCATAGTACTAAAAACAAAAATAAAGGAAATAGGATAGTTCGTTTAGGTGGGGGCTAGAAACAATAATATTCTAGTCCAGGCATTAGATCTTCTGTGTAGAGTCTAATAAGTCAGGTAATAATAAACTAGACTAGAAAACTACTAAGCACACTACTAGTCCTAAGCTGAAGGAAACAACTGCAACTATGGATACAACGTTGAACATAATTTTATTGAACTTCACATCAGCATGGCCAAAAAGTAACGACATAAACGACCACGTGCTGAAACAAAACCTCAAAACATACAGCAATCTACTATCTAATCTAACTATTTCTTGTCTAAAATACAAGTGACAATTATTATTGAATCTAACCAAAGGAACGTACCATACCGAGCCGATCCAATCTAGCGCACGCCCAGCCATCGACCTGACACACCTGTACATTTTGTACGTTGCGACCAGTGCAGTCGACAACGACAACAGGGCGTTTTGACCGTAACAAGCCGAAGCGGCCACCAGATAGGAGAAGGGCCAAATAAATCAGTCGGCCGTTTAAATACCCCGTGGGCTGATTTTTCCCCATCTTTCGCCCGACTATTAACTGCCAATGTTTATCCTATTTGCCAGTTGGCATTTTCAAACCAGAATAAACCTCTCAAAGACCTTTATTCTGTTGTACTGTAGTCTTCGTCGCTTCCACCCTACTACATATCAGACAGTCAAGGCTCGTATTTTTGTGACTGTTGTACTACTATCAGACAGTCAAGGCTCGTATGTCAGTGACTGTTATACTGCTATCAGACAGTCAAGGCTCGTATGTCAGTGACTGTTATGCCACTCTCAGACAGTCAAGGCTCGTATGCCAGTGACTGTTATACTACTATCAGACAGTAAAGGTTCGTATCTCGGTGTCTGTTTGCTACTATCATATTGTCAAGGTTCGTATCTCAGTGACTTTTGTACCACTGCCATACAGTCAAGGTTCGTATCTCAGTGACTGTTATACTACTATCAGACAGTCAAGGTTCGTATGTCAGTGACTGTTGTACTACTATCAGACAGTCAAGGCTCGTATGTCAGTGACTGTTGTACTACTATCAGACAGTAAAGGTTCGGATCTCAGTGTCTGTTTGCTACTATCATATTGTCAAGGTTCGTATCTCAGTGACTTTTGTACCACAGCCATACAGTCAAGGTTCGTATCTCAGTGACTGTTATACTACTATCAGACAGTCAAGGCTCGTATGGCATTGACTGTTATACTACTATCAGACAGTAAAGGCTAGTATGTCAGTGACTAGTACTACTATCAGACAGTCAAGGTTCGTATGGCATTAACTGTTATACTACTATCAGACAGTCAAGGCTCGTATGTCAGTGACTGTTGTACTTCTATCAGACAGTCAAGACTCGTATGTCAGTGACTGTTGTACTACTATCAGACAGTCAAGGCTCGTATGTCAGTGACTGTTGCACTACTATCAGACAGTCAAGGTTCGTATGGCATTGACTGTTATACTACTATCAGACAGTCTAGGCTCGTATGTCAGTGACTGTTGTACCACTGCCGTAAAGTCAAGGTTTATATCTCAACAACTGTTGTACTAGAGAAATTAGTGAACACTTTATAACTTTTTTTTTTCCTGATAAGAAGGAGTTAACGATTCAACATGATAGGACCGGTAACCATGGAGCCGTGGGTGTACCCGACTGAGAACACTGGTCTCTCGGCACCCATTCAAATCTCACACGGTCCTACCCGATGACAATCAGCTAAGGACGGTTTATTTTCTTGACACACTAGGAGCCGTACACACAACAGTTTTAGGATAGGAGAAAGACACAAGTACATTCAACGAATCAACGACGTTCGGACTTGTCTCTTACATTTTCTTTACGAGATGGCATCTGCTCGGGGCCTCAAGATAAAAACATTGACCCTTTGATGCCCTACACCAAATAGTTGTGGATTACTGTACAGAAGCATTCATAGATATTTTCCTCCTGGAGGAATTAGTCATTTAGTGATCTCTCTCTCCTCCTCTTCTTTATCTCTCTCAGTTGTGTGTGAATTGTACATGTACCTCTCTGTCCCTCTTTACTTTGATGTGGGAGTGCTTGTGAACTGTTAATTATTATTAATTGTTGTCACAACTATTACTAGTATGTGTAAGTGTATTTTTATGTATGTGTAAGTGTATCTATATGTATGTGTAAGTGTATTTTTATGTATGTGTAAGTGTATCTATATGTATGTGTAAGTGTATTTATATGTATGTGTAAGTGTATTTATATGTATGTGTAAGTGTATTTATATGTATGTGTAAGTGTATTTATATGCATGTGTAAGTGTATTTATATGTATGTGTAAGTGTATTTATATGTATGTGTAAGTGTATTTTTATGTATGGGTAATTGTATTTATATGTATGTGTAAGTGTATTTATATGTATGTGTAAGTGTATTTATATGTATGTGTAAGTGTATTTATATGTATGTGTAAGTGTATTTATATGTATGTGTAAGTGTATTTTTATGTATGTGTAAGTGTATTTATATGTATCTGTGGAGTGTAGTTTCTAGTGATATGTGTAAGTGTATTTTTATCTCTATGTGTTGTGTGTATTTATATGTATGTGTAAGTGTATTTATATGTATGTGTAAGTGTATTTCTATGTATGTGTAAGTGTATTTCTATGTATGTGTAAGTGTATTTATATGTATGAAAATATTATTTTATTTGTAAATATATGCTGGAACATAGGGCTAATGGCATATGCAAAAAAAAAATATAACTTTTATACACCATTAACACACGCGTGTGAGCATGTAAAGAGTCGACAAAGAGGCCCGGTCATGGAGAAACTGATATATGATGCTGATGTAATTGCAATTCCGGAGACCTGGCTAAATACAAAGGAAGCTGTGAAAGTCTCAGGCTTTCAAACGTACCACAAGAGCAAACACCTAGGCCATGCAATCCTGGTCAGGTCCAGAATAACATCCTCAGTTGTAAACACAAGTGCATGGAACAACAGCGAAATTCAGGTGCAGACTGTGAAGGTAGACGGAAGTAAACCTTTCACTCTAGTCAACATCTATGCCTGTAATGATAAAGTTGACAAAGAAAAGTGGACAATTTGAAGTGACATGTGCGAGCAGATAACCACTGACATCATTATGTGTGGGGACTTCAACGCTAAAGGTCGTCTATGGGGCAATCCGACAGTCAATAAACAGGGCGAGGCATTGGAGGAAGCAGTAACAGACATGGATTTAATCTGCTTGAATGATGGCAGACCCACCAGAATCCCCGAAAGAGAAGCTGATATTGACAGTGCCCTCGATCTCACGCTGGTCTCTCCCAGTATGAGTGCACTCTGCCAGTGGGGCGTACAAGGACACCATGGAAGCGAACACCTTCCATTTTTAATTCTTGTAAAAAAAAAAAAAAAAAATTGCACAAGGTATCAGAGACCAGCCACTACTTTCCAGTACACTGCACATCAGCCTGATGTAATCTGGTGTCGGCGAGACAGGTCACGCCGAACACTGAGGAAGAGGAAAGCTATCTTTCAACAACCCTCGTGGTGGACACCTGAAGTCGCAGAAGCCTATAGAAACGAGGTATCACCAAAGACTGGTCATGGAGAAACTGATATATGATGCTGATGTAATTGCAATTCCGGAGACCTGGCTAAACACAGAGGAAGCTGTAAATGTCTCAGGCTTTCAAACGTACTACAAGAGAAAAAATTGAAAAACATTAAACACACCAAAAAAAAAAAAAAAAAAAACTGAACATTTTAAACAACTCGCAAAGGAATCTAAACACACAATGTGGGAACATTTTTGCCAAGAAATAGGTTACGAAAAACCTCTCAAAAAATTATGCCGGGTCCACCAAAAGATGAACATGTGCAAACAAATCTCAGTTATGCCCGAGCTAAAGATGGACACCGAGGTGGTGTTACAGTCGAATGAAGACAAAGGCGATGCTATCGTGCACAGATTTCTCCTGCAGACGGAAAAGACAGACAGGGAAGAGAGCGTTATAAACCATAAGTGCACTGCCACCAGTACAGATAGCTGATACGAATTGCCCACCTGTGTCGCCGTAACTCTGTGGCTACAGCGACGTTCCTCCATTTACCCTAGAGTGTAAACTCTGATACCCATTACTAGATGCTGGAAGAACCCCGGGAACCGCCCGGTTTCAAACACCAGCCGTGGCTGCAGCGAGTCGCAGCTGGATTTGAAAGCGAGCTTCTTATCGAATGCGCTAACGCATATGGTCGAGGTTTATATGTCAGTTCTCCGTGTGGGCTCAGTGCCCAACAAGAAAGAATAGACCGACTGCCTTCACAACATGCATGTCGTAAGAGTCGACTAACTGGAGGCTTCCTTCGAAAGTCGTAGTCAGTCGTAGTGCATCTGCCTGAGAGGCAAAGAATCAACAATATGCATACAAAGTCAGATCTGTTAAACGTATGTGCTTGCAACGCTCAGGTTCTGGAACCAAAGTCAAAAGGTGGGCGAAGAACCACAACTCCAAAGTTTACATCTGGTGAACGCGAAGAAGAAGAAGAAGAAGAAGAAGAAGAAGAAAGAAGAAGAAGAAGAAGAAGAAGAAGAAGAAGAAGAAGAAGAAGAAGAAGAAGAAGGAGAAGAAGAAGAAGAAGAAGAAGAAGGAGAAGAAGAAGAAGAACAAGAAGAAGAAGAACAAGAAGAACAAGAAGAAGAACAAGAAGAAGAACATGAAGAAGAAGAGGAAGAAGAAGAAGAAGAAGAAGAAGAAGAAGAAGAAGAAGAAGAAGAAGAAGAAGAAGAAGAAGAAGAAGAAGAAGAAGAAGAAGAAGAACAGAAGAAGAAGAAAAAGAAGAAGAAGAAGAAGAAGAAGAAGAAGAAGAAGAAGAAGAAGAAGAACAGAAGAAGAAGAACAGAAGAAGAAGAACAAGAAGAAGAAGAAGAAGAAGATGATATCTCAATGACAGTTTTCTTCTATCAGACAGTCGAGGTTTATATTTCAGTGAACATTGTTTTACTATAATAGTCGAGGCTTGTATCTCAGCGGCAGTTGTACTACTATAAAGTTCAGGTTTATATCTCAGTAACCGTTATAATACTATACGTTTTAGGTTTGTATCTCAGCTACTGTTTTACTACTATAACTTTTAGATTTGTATCTTAGTGACTGTTGTAATACTATAAAGTTTAGGTATGTACCTAAGTAACTGCTTGTACTACTATTAATTTTAGGTTTGTAGGTAGTGAAGTGATACATTTGTAAGTAGTGAAGTGATACGTTTGTACGTAGTGAATTGATATGTTTGTGAGTAGTTAAGTGATACGTTTGTAAGTAGGGAATTGATGTGTTTGTAAGTAGTCAAGTGATATGTTTGTAATCAGTGAAGTGATATGTTTGTAAATACTGAAGAGATATTTTTGTAAGTAGTTAAATTAAGTATTTGTGTATAGCGCAGTGTCAAATTTTAACAGTTGAGGTGAACAAAATGGAAATTAAGGCCATGTTATAGTAGTTATACATAAAATTATGGCCACGTTAAGGTAGTCAAATATGAAATTATAGCTAGGTAAGGCAAAACAATCAGAAAATTATGGCAAGGTAGGGTGAGAAATCATGAAATTGTGGCAATTTTAGGCTGATTAACATTAACTTCTGGTCAGGTCACGACGGACAAACATGAAATTATGGCCAGGTCAAGATAGACCAACATGAAATTATGGTCAGCTTGTGAGTTAGATACGAGAATGAATTGCCATGTGAGGGTAGTCAGACGTGTGTTTGTATGTAGCGCAGTGTTGAGCTAAAGTACACATTCTCCGTCAAGCATGAAATTATTGTCAGTTTAAGGCTTGTAAAGGTAATCAAACGTGGAATTATGGGACAGATTATGGTGGACACACTGGAATTATGGCCATGATACGTAGAGAAATATGGCGAGGTTAGGGTGGATAAACATCAAATCCTGGCGAGTTTAAGGTGGAGAAACATGAAATTATAGAGAGGTTACTGTGGAGAAACATGAAATTATGGCGAGGTTAGTGTGGAGAAACTTGAAATTAAAGCGAGTAGGGTGGAGAAACATGAAATTATGGCAAGGTTAGGGTGGAGAAACATGAAATTATGGCGAGGTTAGGGTGGAGAAACATGAAATTATGGCGAGGTTAGGGTGGAGAAACATGAAATTATGGCGAGGTTAGGGTGGAGAAACATGAAATTGTGGTGAGGTTGGGGTGGAGAAACATGAAATTGTCGTGAGGTTAGGGTGGAGAAACATGAAATTATGGCAAGGTTAGGGTGGAGAAACATGAAATTATGGCGAGGTTAGGGTGGAGAAACATAAAATTATGGCGAGGTTAGGGTGGAGAAACATGAAATTATGGCGAGGTTAAGGTGGAGAAACATGAAATTATGGCGAGGTTAGGGTGGAGAAACATGAAATTATAGCGAGGTTACTGTGGAGAAACATGAAATTATGGCGAGGTTAGTGTGGAGAAACTTGAAATTATGGCTAGGTTAGGGTGGAGAAACATGAAATTATGGCGAGGTTAGGGTGGAGAAACATGAAATTGTCGCGAGGTTAGGGTGGAGAAACATGAAGTTATGGCGAGGTTAGGGTGGAGAAACATGAAATTATGGCGAGGTTAGGGGGGAGAAACATGAAATTATGGCGAGGTTAGGGTGGAGAAACATGAAATTATGGCGAGGTTAGGGTGGAGAAACATGACATTATGACGAGGTTAGGGTGGAGAAACATGAAATTATGGCGATGTTAGGGTGGAGAAACATGAAATTGTGGTGAGGTTAGGGTGGAGAAACATGAAAGTATGGTGAGGTTAGTGTGGAGAAACATGAAATTATGGCGAGGTTAGTGTGGAGAAACATGAAATTATGACCCAGTTAAGGTGGAGAAACATGAAATTATGACCCAGTTAATGTGGAGAAATATGAAATTATGACCCAGTTAAGGTGGAGAAACGTGAAATTAGGGCCAGGTTAAGGTGGAGGGGATCTCCTGCAGTCTCCTTTCTCTCCATCCTTTTCTTAATCAGTCTTGCTGTTTTGTTTGCTTCACATGTAGCCGCACCCTTGTGTAGAGTTGCATGCCATGCATTTCGGTCTTGAGACGCAGCCTCCCAATTGGTGTCATTCATCCCAAAAGTCTTAACATAGTCATGCAGCGACATATGAAGTGGGATGGTCGGTTCTTATACACGACGCCTTTTTCTCCCAGACATTGTCGGATATTGTCAGGTTTTATGTAGCTGGATCGTGTACTAACGGGGGGGGGGGGGGGGGGGGGATGGACACACATTCAGACAATCAACAATTTTTTTATTCAGTGTTAGTATTATTGCAAGTGAAATGGTTTGCCCACTTAGAGAGAATGCCATGTGATACCATACCATACAAAGAATACATGGAAAGAGAAGAAAGACGTAGAGCACGGGGTAGACCAAGAACAAGATGGAAGGATAACATCAGAGAAACTCTACAACAGCACGATGTGCCTATGGTCGAGGCAACCAGAAGAGCTAGAAACAGAACCTTATATCTCCCTCGACACCCACAGCGGTAAAAGAGGAAGTGAAGAAGAAGAAGTGTTAGTATTGGCTGGATCTGCTCCACTGAGTGGTGAATTGACCATGACAAGGCAGATGTGGTCAAAGCCCTTTGGGAACAAGCAACGGAGTCAGAAGCGAAACTATATTATTTATTATGGCCTGGGGAGGTACCCGGATTAACCAGAGGGTCTGGCCGGCTCACTACACTCAGAAGAAAGGCAAGATGGACATATAACCAGATTACGACCGGTACCATTAATACTGGAACTCTGCAGTGGCTGAAGATGAGGACGGAGCACGCATGGGAATGCTTCGAGCGCAGATATGCCAATTCTTGACTCAGCCTAACTCAACTGTGGTAATAACATATGTATGATTCTGAGATTTTGCACAATGGATCAACATGATGGCACACGGGTCTAACACATAAGTGCTCCGTTTTAACTTAATTCTCGGTCCGAAGAAGCTCAGCACCGTGCACAGGCTCTCTAGCACCAGCGAGGATCCTAAAATACTTTGTGTAGATTTTAACTCTAAATTTTGACCGGGCAGTGACGTTAGGCTACTCTTTTCGATTTCCAAATGGCCAAGGGATTTTTTACGCGCTCAACAATGCACACGGGCGTCCGATCTCACTACCCAGAGACCAGGGGGAATTACTAGAAGTCCAAGTCAACGTGAAAAAATCCCAGCCTTTACCAGGGATTGAACCCGGAACCTCTAGCACTCGAGGCGGACACCGTGCATCGAGACCACGAAGATATGTATGAACCGAAACACAGAGAACAGCTTAAATAGTTATCAGTAAGCTACAGGAGCTCATTAACTTGTGCCAGCACTCAGATAGAATCAAATGGTATGATAGAATCAAATGGTATGATAGAATCAAATGGTATGATAGAATAAAATGGTATGATAGAATCAAATGGTATGATAGAATCAAATGGTATGATAGAATCAAATGGTATGATAGAATCAAATGGTATGATAGAATCAAATGGTATGATAGAATCACTGAAACTGAACTTTGGGAGAGAACTAAGCGAATTCGAGTGTGTCGAATCTTAAAGAAAAAAAAAAAAAGGCTGGCGTTGGATAGAACACACCTTGAGCAAACATGAGAACAATGGGTACTTTCGTTTTAGCTAATCCCAAACACGGGGAACCCGGAATCACCGAGAAAGTCCAGTATTAAAGGGGTATTAGCGTTTTAAATGAATACTGACTAATCCTAGGACTAACCCTTACCAAAACTCCCCTATACCAATTAACTGTCCCGGGGTTCCATATGTTTGGGGTGAGCTAAAACGAAAAGATGGAATAAAACACATTGTGAGTTTATGGTGTCGCCTTTCTTACAGTCATAGACCTGAAAGCTCTCCTAATTGTATGGGTATACCCAAGGTAGAGACCCTCAGTTTCCTGAACACTTAAAATCACCCAGGAAGCAATCTACAGTCTTAACGTCGTAAAGATCTGACCATATTTAGATATCTTTTAGATATCTTTAACCATTGGCAAAAACTGGCATAATTTGTGATTTTCCAGCTTGTTCCCTTCCCTTAAACAATAGGAATAAACTCATAGGGAGCAAGTACAGCAGGGATCTACCAGTCGTCAGTAGAAATTATCCTCGTCGACACGCGTTTCGGCCCACGATTCCTAGACGCATTCGGAGGTGGGCCCTCCTGAGTTCATGAAGCTCAGGGCTGGTTCCCCGCTGCACGGAATTACCGGATGGTGTTATTCTTTCGGCCAGAGACAAGACGACTTGGTGGTTTCGCAGGAGGTACTGTGAGATAAGAAGTCGCCACGGCAGCCTAATTAAAGCAGTCAGCATGCCTGGACGACCGAGCGACAAGCTTACTTTGGTTTACCGGACACATGTTTGGACTTTTATTAGCAGTTGGCAGAGGAACACTGGCAGACAATTCGGACACGATGGACTTTCAAGGGGTGAGAAACCCTTTTCCACTAGAGACCCGGACCAGCTCACCGAGGCCCGTCCCCTACGTTGTTGCGCTGCGTCCAAAGCCAGCTAGAGGCCCTTTCGGCTGCCTCTCCCAGTTTTTTTGAGTGTTCGTTTCCGTTCATTACCGCGCAATCCTAGTTCTTTCACCACATTGTAGAGCGAAGTGGAAACGAGGCCTCTCGCTCCCACTTCGACGGCAAACACCCCTACTGTGTACGCCTCGTTTCTCCTTAGACCGGTTGCTAAATCACTGTACTTCTCGAGCTTGTACAAATGATTCTCCTCCATACGCGACTCAAACGGGACAGTCAACTCAATCAGGATGAGCTGCCGTTTTTGCGCAGAATGGAGAACTATGTCCGGTCGCAGGCCGGTTTTACGGATCAACTCGGGGTACCGTTCACGGCCTGGCAGATCAACCGCCAGTAACCAGTCCCTCGCAGAGTCTAGCACAGATGGAGAGAATGCGTTTTGGTTGACCTTACCTTTTGGAACCTGCCCAGCCTTGAGGAAACGAATGGGGACGATACTAGAACTGGCTCTGGCGTTAGCCCTCATTCTAGCCTGGTCAACAACGGCTGCTAACTCTTTTAGCACCTTGTTGTGTCGCCAGGTGTATCGGCCTTGACCTAGGGCTTTCCTGCACGCGGACAGGACGTGCTCAAGAGTTTGCTTCGATTTACACAACGGGCAAGTCGGATCGTTGGTCGCAGACCATTTAACCATGTTAACACCGGACGGTAGTACATCGTACGCCGAACGAACGATAAAGCTCAGTCGCAGCGGGGTCATCCGCCAGATCTCACCCCATGTGAGTACTCTTGGCAATGCGCTCTCAAAGGCTGACCCAATGGCCCTGCTGCGACTGCTGGGCTGCTTTCTGGACCCGAACCTCGTTTTCGTTGTCCCTCACCGTTTGTATTACCATGTCTCGGCGCTCTTTGGCTGAGGCCTTTGACCATCAATTGACTTTCCCGTGCCCTAGGCCTCGACGGTCGGTTTGTGTGTATCCCATAATTTCTTTCAATTTTAGTGCGTTCTGGGCAGATTCTATCGCATCGAGGACCCTCCACTTCTGACCAGTCTTTAGAGCGGGCTGGACAGCGATGACATTTGGGTCTGAAGACTCGCGTAAGAGCATGGCGAGCCTTACCTTGCCGACTTTAAACTCTTCGGTTATTGATTTGAACGGAAGTACCAGCTTAGCCTGTTTGCAATACAGAGCCACGTCGGTCAGACAAGGCGGTGCACCAATCCACTTTCTCAAGGCTGTGTTGATTTTCTTCTCCATGGTTTCCACTGCAGTCATCGTCACCTCGTAGACTAAACATAATAAAGTGGGGTCAAAAGTTGATCGCCTCAAGCAAGGTTTAGATCGCCGCGAGACACGTTTTAGATACTAATTTGTTAGCCATACGACACCTTCTCCTTAGCGCAGTCACACTTTCTAACGACTCTCAACACTAACTTGTCGATCGAGCAGTCACTCAAACTTTCTTAAAAACCGCTCATTCATCCCTTGAGCAGATACACTGCATCGCGAATATTCACCTTTTCATTTCCCAAGAAGACTCGTTGTCTCATAGATATGAACTCTTTCCCGAGCAGACACGTTGTCTAAAAGATATAAACTCTTTCATTTCTCGAGCAGACACGTTGTCTCATATATAGAACTCTTTCACTTCTTGAGCAGACACGTTCTCTCACAAAAATGCACTTTTTCATTTCCAGAGAAGACAAGTTGTCTCACAAATATTATCACTTTTATTTCTCGAGCAGATACACTAGCTCACAAATATTAACACTTCCGTTTCCTGAGCAGAGACACTGTCTCATAAATATCCTTCTCTTCCTTGACATCGTCCACCTTTTCCTCCTCGTCCTCATCATTATCACCAGGTTAGTTAATTCAAAAGAGATATGGTCTGATCCTCTGAGTGCATTGTTTCCCACCTCCCCTCTCAGTGCAAGAAGTTTCGCTCATCTCAAGCGTCCACACTGTGGATACCGTCAAGCTGTAAACGCGCGGTGCGTCTTCTTGTTTGTTTTCCGTAACTGACTCGACCAAGACTACCCAGAGTTCTCTTATTTTCACAAACCACGTTCACACTTAGATACAAGTTTGCATACAAGAAGATAAGGCGGCTGTGGAGTAAATTTAGTATTTTAGAATATCAATCAAACAGTCAGTAATTAGTGATTGCTGATTAGAAAGGATTGTCATCACAGCACTCTGGGTAGATCCAAAGGTGTCCTGATCTCTTCCTCAATGAAACGATTGTCTGTCAGCGAGACAAAGAGCAGCGAAGACAGGGTCATAAATATCTGCGCCATTTCATGACCCGGAGAAGTGAAGGTTTATGGCCCAGTCGTCTACGTGACACCAGGCACCAGGTTCACATACGAGCCTGCTTTCACAACACGGGCCCGTATTTTTCCACAACCGCACACATGTCTTTTTTTTATACACAGCCGCACCCATGTCTTTATTTATACACAACCGCACACATGTCTTTATTTAAACACAACCGCACACATGTCTTTTTTTTATACACAGCCGCACCCATGTCTTTATTTATACACAACCGCACACATGTCTTTATATATACACAGCCGCACCCATGTCTTTATTTATACACAACCGCACACATGTCTTTATTTAAACACAACCGCACACATGTCTTTTTTTATACACAGCCGCACCCATGTCTTTATTTATACACAACCGCACACATGTCTTTATATATACACAACCGCACACATGTCTTTATTTATATACAACCGCACACATGTCTTTTTTTATACACAGCCACACACGTGACTGTATTCACACACAACCACGCACATGCCAGTATTTATACACAACCACACACATGTCTGCATTCACACATAACCACGCACATGCCAGTATTTATACTTAACTGCACACATGTCTGCATTCACACATAACCACGCACGTGCCAGTATTTATAATCAACCACACACATGTCTGCATTCACACATGACCACACCAGCTAGCATTCATACACAACTACATAAAGCCTGTATTCATACACAACCACATAAAGCCTGTATTCACACGCAATCACACACATGCCTGCATTTACAGGCAACCCCACACATGCCTTTATTCACAAACACAGACATGCCCGCATTCACACACAACCACTTACATACCTGCATTCACATATGACCACATACAAGCCTATGCTCACACACAACCATACACAAGCCAACATTCACACACAGCAACACACAAGTCCTAATTCCCATACAGTCACTTGCATACCTGCATTCGCACACAACCACACATACGCCTGCATTCACACACAGCCACACACACGCATGTTTTCACACACAACTACACACAGGTCTGCATTCACACACAGATACCGCCAAGCTTATATTCATACACAACCTCACACAGTCATGCCTTTAACCACACACCAGCACCCCACACACATACAACCCACACATAAGCCGTTCACATACAACCACACGTAAGCTTACATTCAACACAACCTCATACAGTCATGCCTTTACACACACACACACACAACCCCACATAAGCCTGTATTGGTACACACAACCACACATAAGCCTACATTCACACACAACCGCAATTCCTACACAGCCACACATAAGATACATTTTCTTAAAGTAAAAAAAAAAAAAAATTTAACAAAGATGTGTTAGCTGGATATTCTGTACAAGTCTTCATAGAACCAATCCTTAGTACGTTTTGGTCTTTTGTTATTTCTTCTTCTTCTTTTAGGTATTACCCGGCTGTAAACTCCGGCGGAGTTCTAGAGGTTCCTATACTTCTGAATTTTAGTGTTGTTCCAGAACCTGAGGGTTTTTTTTTTGGCATGCACATCCGTTTTACACATGTGTTTGTTTTGTAAGCAGACTGTTGGTTCATCGCTTTTCAGGCAGTTGTCTCCAACTTAGAAAGAAACATCCCTAATTAATCGACTCCTACGACATAGCTTGTCAAGGGGCAGGGTTTATTCTCCCCACCCCCACCCCACCCCCAGTTGGGCAACACCCACAGGTTTGTGGTTTCATGAGGCAATCTTACGTTCAGTAGTCTGCCATTGGCACTGAACCGTCGTCTCTCGATACCACAGTCAAAACCTTCACAAAGCAGTCTGCTGTCAAATCTTCCTCTGCTGCAATAGAACCTGACATCCCTGAATTACGCAGAGAGTTCACAATGCCTAAACCGGGGACTCTGAACACTATTTACTATTCTGCAAGAAATATGAAACTTAAAGAATTCTAATTAATGAATACATGTTAGATAACATTATGGGGATAAATGGCTTTGAAGAACTACCTGGAAGGATTAAATAAAACATAACCCCCCCCCCCCCCCCCCCCCCCCCCCCCCCCCCCCCCCCCCCCGAAAAAAGTTAGCTTCTGCTTCTTTTTTCGTTTTCCCAAATTAGTTAATATATATCTGCAATGTTGTCTCTAGTTTTAACTATTACTGTCTTTTGTAATTCACTCACTGACCAGTAAAGTTTGGATCCTATGGTGATACAAACGGTGAGGGACAACGAAAACGAGGTTCGGGTCCAGAAAGCAGCCCAGCAGTCGCAGCAGGGCCATTGGGTCAGCCTGGAGAGCGCATTGCCTAGAATACTCACATGGGGTGAGATCTGGCGGATGACCCCGCTGCGACTGAGCTTTATCGTTCGTTCGGCGTACGATGTATTACCGTCCGGTGTTAACATGGTTAAATGGTCTGCGACCAACAATCCGACTTGCCCGTTGTGCAAATCAAAGCAAACTCTTGAGCACGTCCTGTCCGCGTGCAGGAAAGCTCTAGGTCAAGGCCGATATACCTGGCGCCACAACAAGGTGCTAAAGGAGTTAGCAGCCATTGTCGACCAGGCTAGAATGAGGGCTAATGCCAGAGCCAGTTCTAGTATCGTCCCCATTCGTTTCCCCAAGGCTGGGCAGGTTCTAAAAGGTAAGGTCAACCAAAACGCATTGCTGTCAAATCACCCTCTGCTGCAATAGAAGCTGACACCCCGGAATTACGTAGAGAGTTCACAATGCCTAAACCGGGGACGCCGACGACTCTGAACACTATTTAATATTCTGCAAGAAATATGATACTTAAAGAATTCTAATTAATGAATACATGTTAGATAACATTATGGGGATAAATGGCTTTGAAGAACTACGTGGAAGGATTAAATAAAACATCACTCAAAAAAAAAAAAAAAAGATGTCAGCTTCTGCTTCTTTTTTCGTTTTCCCAAATTAGTTAATATATATCTGCAATGTTGTCTCTAGTTTTAACTATTACTGTCTTTTGTAATTCACTCACTGACCAGTACAGTTTGGATCCAACTGGTGTTTCTCTTGGCCAGAAATGTTACCTTGATATGTTGTCTTTGGGACAGTCTTGGAGGACATGGTCTGTTGTCTCAGGTGCCAATCCACATGTGCACCTGGCTGATTTGCCAATATTATATTTTATGTACATGTGGCTGTGAAGTCGATTGCATCCTGTTCTAAGGTGTAGAATAATAACTTGCTCTGCTCTGTCTATTATATGGTAATCGTCTTGTGCTAGTTGGGGTGGCCCTCAGATTGATTACTTTACAGACTGAGTACAAAAGTTGTGATGTACCTTAAGACGGAGGTAAGGGTTATTACCCAGGCCACGTTAAAAAAAAAAGAAAAAAGAATGTGATTAATACAATATTTAACTAAGACACTTAAAATATTTAATACTTGACTCATTAGACTCTTACAGTCAGTTACAATTATTGCATAATCTATACAAGATTAAAAAACCAAAAATAAATTATAGGCTTATGTATTCAATATTGAATAAGAACCGAAAAGACTTGATGTGTTCCAATTATAGACCTGACTGTTTGAACAGGATATCGCTGTATAAATTACTACTTTACATTACAATACCCAACAGTTGCTGCAGAAAGTCGCTGACAATAAATACTCTGTTATTTGCTTAAGCAGATTATTAACATCATAATCCCGTCTCCTATTTCTCATCTTGAATTTCCCTAACCATAGACACAATCCAATCTCTGAAACACACACATACACACGCACAGACACACACGCGCGCACACTCAAACACACACGCACACACACACGCACACTCAAACACACACACACCCACACACATGCTATTCCTTTTATGGAACACAGTGACATACTCTAAGTAAATAAGGTTTGTTTTCCTACCAGGCAATGTTCAAATACTTCGACGTTAGGATTAGTTCATCTTTGTACTTGATCAAATAAATGTTTATGTACTGCACAAGTAACGGTCATTACAATTACCTAACACAGCTTGCAAAACAAATTAGAACAGGCGCACAGCAAAGCTTGTAGATATATTAGAACATACACACACAGCAACCCTTGCAAATATATTTAAGCACAGACAAACAGCACAACTTGTAAATACATAGAAAACATAGACAAACAGCACAGCTTGAAAATACATTACAGCATAGACAAATAGTACAACTTGCTAATACATTTAAACACTGAAAGATAGCAAGGCTGGCAAAAAATATTAAAACAAAGACATACAGTAAACTTTGCAAAAACTATTTTATCACGGACATACAGCAAAGCTTGCAAAAACTATTAAAACAAAGACATATAGCAAACTTTGCAAAACTATTTAAACACAGACATACAGCAAACCTTGCAAAAACTATTAAAACAAAGACATACAGCAAACTTTGCAAAAATATTAAAACACGGACGTGCAGTAAAACTAGCAAAAACTATTAAAACAAAGATGTTAAGCACAGCTCGGACACATTCAAAATATGGACCCTAGCGATGTGCAGATAATATTGTCCATGGCAGCAACACGCAGAATCTGAATTTACAGATAAATATGAATTTACGAGCAATAAGGACATATAGAAAAATATGGACTTACAATCGTACATGGACATAAATACAAGCGGAAATTTAACACTTGTCTTCTGCTTTCTGTGGTCGCTCTCTCGCCGATCTTCAATAACAGAAGAGTTCTTGTGATACTATTGACTTGGGGTGAGGGAGGGGCGATTTCCATTTAGTTCCATTCAACTCTGAGTGGTGTTGACTATTAGAAGAGTATTTCTTTCTTAATGGGCTGCTCGAGGCACACACTTGCAGCACAGGATCTGCAGTTTGCAAACACAGCCCACCTGGCGATGGCAAACAGTGGTGAATTCTTCAGTTTAATAAAGCCTGTGAATATGCTTGTTAAGTTTGTTATGCCCTGTCCTGAAGCGTAGAATGATCACTTGTCTGTGCCGGTCAAATAAATGGTAGACATCTCTAACCAGACTCTGCCTGCTAACGATAACCTGGATACCCCCCCCCCCCCCACCCCCCCCGGCTGTTCTTTTATCTTAGCAAGTTTATCTGCGGTTTCGTTTCCTAAACTCTAACATTTGGGGTGTTTCCATTAACAGTTGGTAATAAACTGAAGCTGTTACTTCAACTTTGGTTATGCATTTCAAAAAACAAACAAATCCCCAGGTTAAACATTTCCAAAACTAAAGACCCTGAAAGGTGTTCTGAGCTTCAACAACAGCTCGAAGACGCTGTCATTGATATCCAGCATAACTCAGCAAGCCTAAAATAGAATGCTGCCATAGAATGGCTACAAAACAGCTGCATCAGTCTTGGTTTAGAGAACACAGAAGTAAGAACTGATCTGAAGCAAATAGCCAGAAACTCCAACTCTTAATTTACAGCAAAAAAATTAATACTCCTCAAAAACAAGGAAAGAACAACAAGGAACACTCTCAGTGAATTGAAAGAAGCTAGAAATAATTTACAAAAGATAGCTCAAATAGTGTGCTAACTACTACTGGATCCAGTTATGTGAAAGCATTCAAAATGCAAGCAGTCGTGGTAATGTAAGAGGCATGTGTTAGGGGAATCAAGAAGGCCATCGGTCCAACTATTAAACAAAAGTGCACCACTAAAGAGTTTGAACAGGGAGATTATTACTGACAAGAAGCAACAGCTAGATAGATGTGTGGAACATTATCTGGAACTTTATTCAGTTGACACTAAACTAACATATGGTGCTTTTAATGAAATGAAGACGCTACCAACGCTTGACCACCTGCACATATTTCCAACAATTTTAGAAGTAGGGAATACTATTGATGAACTGACTTCGGACAAAGCCCCAGGCAGAGATGGAATTCCTATTGAGGATCATTAGAAGTGGGAAAGAAATTCTTACCCCAGACATTCGTCAGCTAACAACACTGCCGGAGTGAGAGACAGGTTCCGCCAGATTTCAAAGACTCGACACCAAAACTATGTACAAGAACTAGGGGATTTGTTTGTTTTAGTATCCAGAAGCCATGAGTTGTTAACCCGTAGGCTCGGTATTATGGATATCGCAACCTTTCGGCCTTGATTCCATTGTAAATACCGTAAATCCGGGAGAAATGTGGCTTTTCTGCCTACCCCCCGATGTGAACCCGGACCACAAGGAGTTCGTCACCCGGTCTCCGCGCAATCCGGTTTAGCCAACTACGCTAGAGAGCCAGGCGAACTAGGGGATCGGAGTACAATAACGACAGGAGAATGTCACGGCTGTAAACTGTTGGAAAAGTACTTGCGAGAATTTTTCTGCGAAGACTCCAGATCCTAGGAGACCGGGTTTATCCAGATTCACAGTGTGGCTTTCGTGCGAACCGGTCTACCGATGATATGATATTTTCATTGCGACAGTGACAGAAAAAAAAAAAAAAATGCCGTAAACAAAATCAACCTCTGTATATTGCTTTTACAGATCTTACCAAGGTATTTGATTTGGTAAGTCGAAAAGGTCTGTTCGACAGGCTGAAAAATATTGGGTGTCCACCTACCCTACTAAGCATTACTGAGTCGTTACACACAGATAAGAAATTTATAATCAACTTTGATGGTGTAACAACGGAGGAGTTTGTAATCAAAAATGGAGTGAAGCAGGGATATATTCTTGCTCCTACCCTCATTGGAATATACTATACGTGACCGCGTTAGCGTAGTCGATAGGAAGCTCGCTTTCAAATCCAGCTGCGACTGGCTGCAGCCACAGTCGGTGTTCGAAACCGGGCGGTTTCCGGGGTTAACCCAGCCTCTAGGAAATGGGTACCATAGTTGACACTCTGGGGTAAGTGGAGGAACGTCGCTGTAGCTACGGAGTTACGTGCGGACGGCGACACAGGCGGATAGTTTCTTATCAGCTGTCCGTACTGGTGGCCGAGCACTTATGGTTTATAACCATGTGCAGTGACGCTGGTTCACATCTACCGACTTTACTTTTTGTTGTTGTTGTTGGGAATATACTCATTTATTTTGAAACATGCCTATCGAGATGAGGAATAGTGTATTCATCCATTCTCGGTCTGACGGCAGCCTCTACAATGATAGTAGACTAAAGGCCAAAACCGGGTTAGGAAAGGTACCTAGCTGCTGTTCGCATATGATGCAGCAATAACTACCCACTCAGAGGAGGGGCTGCAATGTTTGCTATCTTCATTTGCTGATGAATGCTGTGAATTTCTGTTAACTATCAGCAAACAAGAAGATACAAATTACAATGCAAGGTGTCAAAGAAAGATTTGCAGTCTACATTGACGATGAAGAGTTGGTGACAGTTGACCATTTTACCTATATGGGATCCAGAGTAAATAACAAACTATCGCTGCAGCATCAGAATAGGTAAGGCAGCAAGAGTAATGATCAGATTACCAAAAGGAGCTTGGAAGGACAGAGAACTCACGATTAGAACAACAACACTTGTTTGACAGGCTTCTGTTCTCAGCACTCTGCTTTTTGGCAGTAAAACATTGGTCAACCTTTTGGCACCAGAAGAAATGGTTAAATAGCTTTCACATGCGATGCCTAAGAAGAAAACCAGGCATCAAGTGGCAGGACAAAATAATAAACATTGAGGTATTGGAAAGAGCAGGTGCTGAGGTAGTGGAAAGAACATGTATGACAAAGGTCTACAAGGGCTCAGATGGCTGGGTCACACCTGGAGAATGGAGGATGGCAGAGTCCTAAATGATATCCTTTATGGTAAATTAAAGACGAGTAGAGAATATCGAGGCCGACCTCTACTGCGATATAAAGACGTTTGCAAGCGGGACATGAAATCCCCTCAGCATTCCAGTGTATTAATTTGCCTTCTTTCTTAGCTCGGCCAGATGCTCTATTCTCGTGTCTCCTGACTCCACTCTTCCTGCCTGAGAGTCCATCACAGGGCGAGCACCATATCGTTTTGCTGATTTAGACATATTTCAATGGCGTGTGTGCGTGGCCTCCTGATTGCTGTGGTGGGCCTCCTGGCTGGTTGCTTTCGACTTCAGCACCTTGTTTTGCCAGGGTAGACTGTGCTCATACTCAAGGAGCCATCTGGTTTTACGAAGCCAGATACTAGCCGTCGCCCCTTCTCCTGTTCTTTAAAACAGTTCCGACACGAGAAGGAAAGGAGTTGGACGTTTCCTTTCAGAGGTGATGAATGCTCATACCTTAGGGGTATTTGGTGAGAGTTGAGAGCTCATCATCAACCCCCGTCCCTCCAGCTATGACAGCAATTTGAAACCACACAATTCTCAATACCCTTTGACAGCAACTGATTATTTCGGTGATGGAGTTTAGTTTCAGACTGCTAATATTACATTGCCAAGTAGAGAAGCTGAAACGCACGCAAAAAGCAGCATTGCAAGTGATTTGGGATTAATATGGAACACGCCAATTGTGTGCATGCGGCAATTAGTTAGACTGCAGTCTGTATATGGAAGACACAACATTTTGCAGATGTACTTTCAAGCAGCAACAGGCAGGGAACACCTTCCTCTTGAGGCTTTTGGATGACACACGTAGAAGTCACACATACATCCTGGTACCCATTAAAGGCTGGGTCGACCTGCGACGCGCCATACCACGATACAAAATCCCTGCAGCCAGCAGTTGGTTTCGATCGGGAACGCTGGAGTTACGAGTTAGACTCGCAACACCTAAGCCACGGACGCTGCCATGGGGGAAACATAAGCAGACTTTTAATCAGGTTTCAACTGGTAAAAGGTCGGTGAGCTACATTATGGTAAAACGGATGTTTTTGCTCTCTTGGACCAAAAAGTCACTTTACTGGACCAACAGAGGGAGAATCCATGCACCGTAAGACTAATCCAACAGGGGCGTAGTAGAGGTTCTAGAAGATGTTCGACACCCAGGGAGAAAACTTTAAATCAGGTTGCATTTGGTACTATTAGCATGTCGACTCTTCGTTCGCTACTGAAGATAAGGACGAAACACGTATGGGAATATCCTGAATGCAGTGGTATATTTCTTGATCGATTCATTCACACATTCACATTTATATTACAGAGTTAGCAGACCATGCCAAATGTAAGGAAATACAGAGAAATATTTATTTTGGTTCGTTTGCCTCCTCATATCTTAGGTTATCTAGCATATCAGATTATCATACAATACGGTGTGGGTCGTGGTGGGATTAGACCGGGAGAATTTATGTAGCCTCCACAGTTAGCTCGTATCCACGGTTAACTCCGCTCCAACATTTTATTTATCTCTGCTCTTGATTGTAGTGTTTCCACGGCAACACACTAACAGCTTCCGGCAATCTTGGAATTTTGTATATTATATGAAGAACATGTTCAAACACAGGGTATGTTGTCACTCTGTATATTTGTAGTACATGTTATAGTGTCATACTGTATGGCTATAATAAAGAGTATGTCCTATAACTGTACAGAGTATGTATATATGTATATTTGTATGCTTCATGTCCAAAGTATGTAGCTGTATGGTCTATGTTCACAGACTATAGTGTAGAGAACTAATCTTCGAAGTTCAGTGCGACAGGTTCATAGCGTTATGTTCACAGACTCATAAAGAGCAGAAATTTCTAATATAGATCAATGAACACGTACTTGCATGAGGGGCTAATGTTGTACTAAATGTTTATGTTCACCGAATTTTATGGAGCAAATAATAATAGTATTGGGCACTAATGTCCTACTAATGTTCTGCTATAGTTCAGTGTTCTATGATTGCAGACTAGCGTGGGCACTAATGCTCTGTTATAGTTCTGTTTCCAGACTGGTGTTGGGGATTCATGTTCTACTATAGTTCTATGCTCAGTGTCCATAGACTGGCATAAGGCACTAATGTTCTTTTATAGTTCTATGTATCAGGACTGGTGTGGTTGAACATGTTCTACTTTAACTCTCTGCACAGTGTCCATAGTCTGGCGTGAAAACCACTAATGTTCTACTGTAGTTCTATGTTCAATGTTCACAGACTGGCGTGGAGCCCTAATGTTCTACTGTAGTTTTATGTTCAATGTCCACTGTAGTTCTATGTTTAACGTTCACAGCCTGGTGTGGAGCCCTAATGTTTTGCCTAAAGAGTGTACAAAGAGCTAGGTCGCAGTGGAGATGTCTCTTCTGCCTTGTGGGAGTTCTATCTCTGATGGCCATCAATGTACTGTTTATAGCGAGGATCAGGCCTCACAGGGAAGGCAGCGGCATCGTCTTCAGTGTGATACGGACGGTGTTGCCAGAGAATATAGGACAGGAGCTGTTTACACCTCAGCAGTGGAACAGCAACAACACTGAGATCACAGAAGCTCTTCGGTGTGGAAGTTACCAGGTGTTTCAACCGTTTCAGCTGCCGCCCTCCAACAAGAGCACAACAAACATCACGCAATGTCCGGACATTCCTCCCTTCCTTCTTGGTGAGCATGTCTTTCTCCTCTCAACTGTGCAATGTTCTACCACACTAAAGTCTCTTCTACGAGAGTGTCTTTTCGTACTATTTCTACGAAATTTATACCCCCTTCTTGTTGATTTGTGCTGCTCTCCCATAATATTCAAATGACCTGCCGTCTATTTGTGTGATTTCCCCCGTTTATTTGTACGATTTGTCCTGTTTATTCGTGTTGCTCTCTCTCTTTCTGTCTGTGTCTTCTTTCTGTTTATTTGTCTGAAGGTCTCTCTGTTTATTTGTGTGATTCTCTTTGTTTATTTATTTGGCTGTCTGTCTGTCTGATTCCTCTTGTCAATTTTGTGTCTCTTCATCCCTGTTTGTGTGACTCATTGTCTATTTGTGTGATTCGCCCTCTCTGTTTGTGTGGATCTCCCTGTCTGTCTATGCTGCTCTTACTGTCTACTTTTATAAATCTCCCTGTCTTTTGGATGTCTCTCTTCGTATATTTCTCTGACATGGCTCTATTTTATTGACTGTTTTTAATCCTGATCTCTCTCTCTCTCTCTCTCTCTCTCTCTCTCTCTCTCTCTCTCTCTCTCTCTCGCTCGCTTTCTCTCTCTCATCTCCACATGATTTCCCCTGTCCTCTATATGTCTCTCCCTGTGCCCCTACATAACCCCATCTTATCTCTCTGCCTCTCACTGGTTTCATCATGTGACCATCCACGTATTGACACGTGTCTTCCCCTAAGTCTACCTGCATTTGTTTCTAAGTCTCTCTCTGACTCAGTCTCAAAGTCTGTCTGTGTGTGTGTCTAAGTATCTTTCTATGCTTGTTTCTGCGGTGTCTGTCTAGGTCTCCATGCTTGTCCAAGTGTGCTTGTTCTGCAGATTGTCCGATGGTTGGTTGCAATTAGATACAAACTAAGCGTGTTAAAAAAAAGGAATGATAAATTTCCTTTTACAAAAGTGTGTGTGTGTGTGTGTATATTTATAGTCAGAGTCTCGATATCTGTCTTAGTCTTATAACTGCCTAATTTAATGTGTCTGTCTGAGAGTTAGTTAGTCAGTAGGTTATCCTCATGACACATCAAATCATTTAGTCCATGAGGGCTCGCATCGCCCCCGCCCGCAGCGTCTAGCAGCTGATGACACCAGCCCTGTGTTGGTTTCTTATTTTTCTTTGGCTTCCTGCACAGTGCTCTTTTCTGGTCACATGTTTTAATTGCAGTCTGGTCATGGTGTATGTCCTCTCTTATGTCCTCATTAAATGCAGCAAACCAACCACGTATCACAATCGAAAATGAAAAAAAAAAAGTAACAGATTTCGATTATTAGGGCTTTTTAGTGAACAACAGTGGCGACTGCTCAAAAGAAGTCAGAAGAAGACTTGCATTGGCAATGTAGAGATTAAATAGCATGAAGAACCTATGGCGAAGCACCTGTAAATTGGTTAAAGTAAAAAATCTTGAGATCGTGCATTTTTCCTGTGGCAACTTACGGTTGTGAGTCTTAGACTCTTACTCAGTCACTGAGGAAAAATACTGGAGCTTTCGAATTGAAATGTTATAGAAACATTCGTAGAATACCATGGATCAGGAAAAGGAAAAACATCGACAATCTAAATGAGTTGAATATTAAAGAGAACTGGCTCACAAAAATAATTATGTCCCAAAAGTTGAAGAATTTAGCCACATCAAGCGCAATAGAGGCTTAGAAAAGACAATGATGGGATGTGCAGTTTGAGGAAGGCGAGGCAGGGGTCAACCACCGCGAAGATGGATACAAGACACTGAAAATGCATTGGCATTGAAAGCACATGGGATGGGAGAGCTAGTTAGGGAAAGGGATACTTTCAGGCGTGCCGTGAAGAGAGCGACGTTCTGTGAAGGACTTGCTGATTGATGATGATGATGGTCATGGTTGCAGATTCACAGTCATCCCTTGTTTCTCGCAAGCGTTTTACTTCTCTTAGAGCATTCAGAATATCCGCATGGTCCATGGCTCGTCCGCCCTCCACAGTAGCTTTACCTGCAAGCCAGTCAGCTTGCTCATTTCCTTGCACTCCTGCGTGCTCTGGCGCAGATATGAAACTGATATGTGTCAGCCTCGACCGCTTTAGAGATTACAGCTACTGTCTTCGGATCCAGAACTTCTCTATCTTTCTGAGCGTACTCATGAGTCAATGAGAAAGCTGGCGCGGGAGAAAAGCCTGTGTCTCCAGCCATATTATTGCTTTGATCACCGCCATGACCTCCATAGTCAGACTACTTGTAGTCAGTGCAACAGTAGCAGATTCTTGCTTCACAATTGTTACTCCAGCCTGCGCCGAAAAAGACCAAGAGCTTCTCACATGGCGAATGGTTGACCCATCTGTGTTAATGACAGTCATCCTATGATAGAGGATTCTCGAAAATCACAGCCTTCAGTTCTGCCTCAACAGCTCTCCGACTTTCTTTTCCACATTTTTTGTTTGTTGGTTGTCTAGACGGATCCAAACAGAAAAGATCGTGTCCCACCCTATCGGCACTTATGCCTTTTCTCACCAGGTTCTGTGTCTTCAAGTGAACGCACCTGCTAAAAAATGTTCGCTGTCTGATCCATTCCCGATTTTTCTCTTTTTAAACTGCTGCCTTTCCAACCCTCTTCGCCCTCCCCCTATCTTAATGTCTCTATGCAGCGACTGTAGTGTGTCTACGCTGACTGTGAGGTGTTCGTTTGTTCTGCAAATTTGTATTCTGTCCTCCATAGTTGGAAACTCATAAAGGTAGTGCATCGCCATGCATGGACATTCTCTTGTACATCTAAGTAAAATGCACAAAGCCTCGTTCGGTATCCTTTCCCTGCTCTCCATCTGCTTATGGCCGAGAGCCAGGATCGCCATCGCGTATTCAAAGACAGAAGGGATCAGACCATGATATAAAAAACATAAATGAAGCTGCTCACAGTTTGCTGCAGCCATCACTCTCATCGCAGTCAAGCCCCGCTTGACTTTTATTGTAACCTGGTCTATATTCTCAGCATAAGCACTCTTTGAGTGCCTGTTTCTGTGTTTAGATGCTAATGTCTGTGTAAACATTTGTGTATACCTGATTTTTCTCGGACTGTCTTTCTGTCTGTTTGTCTGTCTGTCTCGCTACTGCTGTTGTAAGTCTCAAAATCTGCCTATCTCTGATTCTATGTTGACTAAGTCTCAATGCTTGTCAATGATTAAAAAAAAAAAATTAAAGTGTCAGTCAATATCTTTCTGCCCGTCAATAATTATATATTCGACGACATCTCATTGTCTCCATGTTGACTTATTTTTCTCTTGTCTGTCTGACAACGATTCTTGTTTGTCTAAGTCACATTATCTACATGTCAATGACTTGTTCCTAACATCTGTCTGTCAACGATTCAGTGTTTTTCCTAGTCTCGTTGTCTGCTTCTCAATGATTTTGTTTGTTTGTCTAAGTCTCAATGTCTGTCACCTTTTGAGTCTGTCAATGTCTGAGTCTCTGGTTCAGTCTATCCCTAAGTCCTAATATATTTCTAAGTCTACTTTAAGTCTGCCTCTCTGTGTCTAAGCCTCGTTGCTTGTTATAAGTCTCTCCTTTAGTTTAAATCTCAGTGCTTACCTATGCACCCGTATGTATCTGTCAGGTAAACAAAAACCCGGGAAAGTGCCCACAGACCCTAGCCTGCTGGTGGCAGCTCTGTTTCCAGTGCTACAGCCCGGGGGAGACTACAAACCGCAGTCCTGCATTCCTGTGGAACGAACCGCCATCCTCATCCCATACCGGCATCGCTGGGAGCATCTCTTCACACTGCTGCCCGTCCTTATCCCCATGTTGATCCGTCAGAACTTGCACTTTACTATTTTTATTATTGAGCAGGTAAATATGTTTGTTCACCTGACTGATTTCTACCATTGTCCTTTATGTGTATCACTGATCTCGTGTTCTCGGCAATTTTTCTTAATGTGTGTAATTCATCTTGTGTTGTCTGTCATTGTCTTTTATGGGTATCACTGATCTCATGTTCTGTGTCATTGTTCTGTGTGTGTATCACTGATCTCCTGCTCTGTGTCATTGTTCTTCACGTGTATCTTTGATCTAATGTTCTGTGTCATTGTTCTGTCTGCGTATCAATGATCTCATGTTCTGTGCCATTGTTCTTCATGTGTATCTATATTCTCATGTTCTGTGCCATTGTCCTTCATGTGTATCTCTATTCTCATGTTCTGTGTCATGGTTCTTCATTGCTATTGCCGATCTCATGTTTTGTGTCATTGTTCTTCATGTGTATCTCTATTCTCATGTTCTGTGTCATTCTTCTTCACGTGTATCACTGATCTCATGTTCAATGTCATTGTTCCTAATCTGTATCACTGATCTCCTGTTGCGTATCCTTTTCTTTACTTCTATCATTGATCTCATGTTCTCTGTAATTGCTCTTCGTGCGTATCACTGATCTCTTTATGTCTGCCATTGTTCTTTATGTTTATAACTGATCTCACGTGTGCAGCCCGGAAAAGAAAACTGATCATTGCAGTATAGTGAGGATGATGCAGCGGGAAGTGACGAGGGCATCTTGTCGATTTTTGACGCTCAAAGGAAGGCAAGACGGACATATAATCAGACTGCTACTGGCGTCATTGGTACTGGAACTCTGCGTTGGCTGCCAAAGATGGGGAAGGAGCGTTTATGGAAATGCCCCGAATCATCTCGACTCTCGTTCTTTGTTATTGTTATTCACGTGAACCACTGATCTCATGTTTTCTGTCATTGTCCTTCGTGTGCATCTTTGATCTCATCTTCGCTGAAATGGTCCTGTATATGTGTCATTGATCTCATCTTCGCGGAAATGGTCCCGTATAAGTGTCACTGATCTCATGTTGTATTTCATTGTCTGGCAAATTATCATTGATCTCATGTTGTATTTCATTGTCTGCTAAATTATCATTGATCTCATGTTGTATTTTATTGTCTGCCAAATTATCATTGATCTCATGTTTTGTTTCATTGTCTTCCAAATTATTATTGATGTAATGTTGTATTTCATTGTCTGCCAAATTATCAGTAATATTATGTTGAATTTCATTGTCTGCCAAATTATCATTGATCTCATGTTCGCTGATATGGTCCTGTATATGTGTCACTGATCGCATGTTGTATTTCATTGTCTTTCAAATTATCACTGATCTCATGTTGTATTTCATTGTCTTCCAAATTATCATTGATCTCCTTTTCTCTATCAATGTCTTCCAAATAAATCATTGGTGTTATTTTTTTCCATCGCTGTCTACCAAATATAACATTGATCTCAGTGTCTCTTTCTTTACCGACCGAGTGTATTACTGATCTTATAGTCTCCTTCTCTTACATCTCTTTAAAGCAATGTCCCGAGTCGTTGCTCTTCTCTCTGTGTTGGCTATTTGGGCAATAGTAAAAGTTCTCATGACAGCAGTGCCAGTCCTCATGACAGCAGTGACAGTTCTCATGACATCAGCGTCAGTATCAATACATGGTAAACAGTGACAGCGACGATACCTGGTTTAGAACAGATTCTGAAACAAGACTATAGTCCAGCACTGGAAGCACGCCAGAACTTTCAGCTGGAGTTTACAACCGGTGGAGGGGACGAAGCAAAGTATGGATGAAGACTGCTGACCATTTCTAACGTCTGAACTTTGTTTTCTGGCAACAAGGACCTGCCATCCAAGTTCAACAAGGGCTTGCTATTTAACGTGGGCTTTCTGGAGGCCTTGAAGATGGACAACTACACGTGCTTTATCCTGCACGATGTGGACATGCTCCCCGCGGATGACCGGAACATGTACAGGTGTCGGGAGGACAGCCCCGTTCACCTGGTGGCTTCCCTGGATAAGTTTGCTTACAAGTATGTGATTTCTTATCTGCTGGCTAAGTGTGCTTACAAGTACGTGATTTCTTATCTATTGGATAAGTTTAATTATAAGTATGTGATTTCCTATCTGTTGAATAGGCTTGGTTACAAGCATGTAATTGCTTATCTAGTCGGTTCTGTGGCTAAGACGATGCGAACGCTTCGCAATGCCGAGATGCCGGGTTCGATCCCAGCTGTGGGCCATGCGCCTTGCGTTAGTTTCGACAGTAGTATCAAAGAAGACGACCGTCCAGTGGCAATGGCAAACAACTGCACGTAAATTTGCTTACAAAAACCACACAGCCGGGGGCTGTTGGGGTTGGTTCTGCAACGTCCTGTTAAGGATACGCAACTAACCTTAAATTGCTTATCTATTGGCTAAGTTGATTTCAAGTATATGATTCCTTTTCTATCTACTGGCTACAATTGACTTCAAGTCTGTGATGGCTGTGTGTATAAATTAGACAAGTTTGATTACAAATATAGTGGTCCATCGGTATAGATCGGCTTTGGTCTACATCCATCTTGTATGTCAAAATGAGTCACGACACTGCACGCTAAGCTTGTTTACCTATTTCCATAATCAAATATAAGTTTGCCAAATGGATAGATGTTATAGATGCAGAGAATTAGCACCCCAACAAAGCTCAGACAACCCGTAATAGCATTGCCTGGAAAAAAACAATGTCACATTTCCGAGATATCAGGAAAAGGCACAGTTCTTTGCACATTAAAAAAAAAAAGTCAAACATTGTGAGCCTCAGCCAACTTCAGTAAGGGAACAGCAACACACACGAATTTCAGATTTCTGAAGTTTCATTGAAAAAGGACGAATGATGTGAATCCTTTCCTTATCTATTGAATAACGTTGATAATATGTACTTGTTTGTCAGTCTAATGATAAGTGCATCTGCATGCACACACATACACACACACACACACACACACACACACACACAGAAACGATCGCTCCTCGAACGATCCTCTAGATAAATCCTCTCGATCGATCCCCTTGATCAATCCCCTCGATTGATCCCCTAAATCGATCCTCTCGATTGATCTTCGAGATCGATCCCCCCGATCGATCCGCCCGATAGATCGACTTTAACTTGACACTTACTGAAGGTAACTTGGAGTCGCTGCTGCATCTGAAAAATAGCAATCGGAAATGCCCAGTGAGTGTGCAGTGACTTTGTTATGTGATAGCATAAAACAACATGCCCTACTCTGATGAAGACCACATTAGGGAAGCTGGCATCTGTGCCTGTTGCTGTAGCTATAGCACCCACCTCCCTCCCCCCCCCCCCAAACATTTCTACCCATGTCGGCATTTGGATGGCGACCATGATTTAATCCGTATGCCCGTTCAATCCAACCCCCAGCCGTTTTATCTATTTTCTCAATCCCCATATGTATATTCCCCTATTCAACCTCGGCAAATCTTCATTTCCTCCGTCTTTATCTTTAATCTACATATTTCCTCAAACTTTTCCCACAATCCCCCCCCCCCCACCCACCCCATGCCTTTTACTCTTCTTGATCTGCACATTTGCCCTAGACTCATAAACTGATAACGCTGTCAGACGACAACCAGACGACAGAAATATCAAGGAGTGTGTGTAACCCAATGCTCAGGGCGGGGACACGCATGAGAGAGTCGAAGCGTGGGATCGTATCCTGTCTCCTGGGTCACGGGGCGGGGGATGGGACACCACTTCTAGGGTTTAGTTACAGATGGTGGGTTGACTGTTGATATCCGGTGTGTGTGTGTGTGTGTGTGTGTGTGCGCGCGCGCGCGAGCTGGGCGTGTAATCTCGTAACCTGGGCGTGTATGTGTGTGAAAGAGAGAGAGAGAGAGAGAGAGAGAGAGAGAGAGACCCATGTGGGTTCCGGGGCCCTATTATAGTGAAAACAAGAATAGACCAACTGCCTACCCACAAGCATGTCTTAAGAGTCGACTAATTGGGAGCTTTCTTCGAAGTCGGAGTGCATCTACCTGAGAGGCAAGGAACCAACAGTTTGCATACAAATGAGTCAGATCTGTAAAACGCATACACACGCAACAATCATGTTCTGGAACAGGACTGCAGTCCAGAAGTGGACGAACAACCAGAACTTTCCGCCGGAGTTTACAGCTGGTGAACGAAGAAGAAGAAGAAGAAGAAGAAGAAGAAGAAGAAGAAGAGAGAGAGAGAGAGAGAGAGAGAGAGAGAGAGAGAGAGAGAGAGAGAGATCGTTATCACCGGCATTTATATTTCTGAAATCTGGAATCGGGAATGGTCGAACCTGCGAATATAACTGTTATTGCTTACAAGCCAACAATGTCAAGTACCAACTTGCTCCAATATTAAAACACCCTTAAATCCCAGTGTTTAATAGGCTCAGGTTATCAGTTGTGTTGGCTACATGAACCGGCACGTCAACAGAAGGTCTCCAAGGGTTCCCTAATGTCTGTTTTGAATGCCTTTTCCCTCTAACAATGTTTTCTCGCGGTGGCAGTTCTGCAGTGTGTGTTGAGGTATTTGAAGTGCGGTTTGGCAGGAACACTGAGTGATCGTGCAAAAATTCACCCTGTGACCGAAATGAATGTACTGAAACATCACATCCACGAAGACTGTGGTACAGAAGTAGTCTTCTCCTCCTCTCCTGAGCTCAGAATTCCTGGCGGCAAACGAAACAGAGACTAGCCATTACTAGGGCTTTATAACCAGGTAGACGCCCTTTAAGGATGTCACATGATGATGATTCAGCGCAGTGTAGACAGACAGGTTGAGACCACGTCTTGACCGGTCATGTTTCTCCAACACAGCACAGACAGGTGGAGAGTTGGTCTTGCCTGGCCATGTTCCAGCCACTGATTTTAGGCATGTCACTGTGAGCATACAGCCGGATACTGTCCCAGTGGGTAGAGCTGATTAATGTGCGAGAGTTCATGTGATTTGACCTTATTCTCCAGGCTCCTATATGCTGGTCTGTTTGGTGGCGTGGTCGGCTTCACACGGAAACAGTTCGAGCTCATCAATGGCGCCTCCAACATGTACTTTGGTTGGGGAGCCGAGGACGACGATATGAGAGACAGGTAATAATTATATTATTAATATCTCGCACATAAAATTGAAGATGCTTGCCAGAAAAAAATACAAACTGTCAGCTACTTTCTTCGACCTGACTAAAGCCTGTGATAAGGTCTGGAAGAAAGGACTCTTGTTAAAACTAGCACAGAGTAGGATGAAAGGGTATATGTTAGCCTGAATTAGAGACTTTAAAAAAAAATAGTCAGACTTGAACAACACACGAGCAAGCTGGTCAGGTTACAAGAAGGTGTCCCCCAAGGAGGTATTATATCTCCTATCCTTTTTTTTTTTCATCAATGGCCTCCCAGAACAATTCATGCTCGCATTCAGAAGGCCCTACATGCAGATGACCTGGCCATATGGATCCAAGCTAAACATATGGTAACAAGTAAAGCAAGAATGCAGAAAGCTATAGATACAGTTAATAAATGGAAAGACACTTAGGGAGTCACAATAAACCAGACCAAAACCGTCACGACTCTTTTCTCTTTCAAAAGCGCTAGAACAAGTTGATCTGTACCTAGATGACAGCATCCTTCCAAAAGAATAAAACCCCACATATTTAAGAGTAGAATTCGACAAAAGACTGATTGTGTGTATTTGCCTTTAGGTCTGGGGTGTGTAATATGGATTTGCACGCACTACTCAAATTCCGGTGTAAGATGAAAATCCAGAAGTGGACTAACAACCCTAACTTTTATAGCCGAAGCACAGTAAGAAAAAGACAAGAAGTAAGAAGAAAAAGAAAAGAAGCAGCGGCAGCAGCAGAAGAAAAATAATCCATCCTCACTCAGTGTGTACTGTAGCTCATTTTATCCTCTAGTATAAATTTAACCTTTTTAAACTCAGTCAGTGTGAACTGTAAGTTAAAAATCATTGAATTATAATCATTCGGAAATAAAAAATCCTCGCTGACACTGAAGATTTCAACTTTAGATACGATCACATGAACAAGTACAAAAGTTCTCTTACATTAAACGAAAGAATCAAACACGGCGCTGAATTAATTCCCCTTGACACTCTCAAGGAGCTGGTACCAATTGAAAAGTGGATAAGGTGATACATGAGAACATTCAGATGATGCGTGACAGAAAGAATGATTAATAGTCAATATTTTTAATCACACGTTCACTGAGAGTGGAAACACGCACACACACACACTCACACACACACACACACACACACACAGAGAACACGCACACACACAGACACAGATACAGACACACACACACACGTTAAAAACGGATATTCCTGAGCACGCTGTTTGATATCAAGGAATCAATACGTAGCCGAAGCAGTTCTTTGTTTGATGAACACAACAGAACAAACACACTGGCATAATAGTTCTTTGTCTGGTGTACAAATGACATTTTAAATACCAAGAGTTTATGCTAGACATTATGGGTTATGTGCACACAAGGTACATTAGAAATCATAATACTTGTACCACGAGAATTTGTGGCAAATAAATGCACATAAAAGTTTTACAATGAGAATTTCTAGAAAACTAGAGAAAATGGCTTTTTTGAAACGAGAATGTGTGGTAAAGTAGAGAATATCGCACTTGAAATGAAATAGGTAAATTAAAAAACCAGGCACAATGAACTGGTACCATGACTACATAAAATATGTTCAAGGATGCCCACTGCCAAGAACCAAAAACGTTTACAAAAGTCAGAAATGTACATTTACATCTTGGGATGTGAAACTAATTGAAAGAGAGCGGAGACAAGATCCGACAACTGCGGAGAATTATCCATGGAAGTGGTAACGATACGATCCGAAAAGTGTGGAATTATCCATAAGCGTGGAAATATAAGATCCTACAATTGCGGAATTATCCATGGGAGTGGGAACGATACGATCCGACATTTCTGGAATTATCCATAAGCGTGGTAAATATAAGATCTTACAACTGCGGAATTATCCATGGGATTGGGAGCGATACGATCCGACATTTGTGGAATTATCCATAAGCGTAGAAATATAAGACCCTACAACTGCGGAATTATCCATGGGAGTGGGAACGATACGAACCGACAACTGCGAAATTATCCGTGTGAGTAGGAACAACTGAAAAGGAGTTGCTATTAATATGGATCTGGGAAAACGAACCTTCATCATCATCATCATCATCCGTGACAGGGTCCTTTGCAAAACGTCGGTCTCTCGCCAGTGCTGGTCGGTCCCTGCCCATTTCTGCTGCTACCATACCTTCTGCTCTTATTCTGTCCACTTCGCCTGTGTCGTTTGATGTGTTCAAACTATTACAGTTTCCAAGAATGAAGATGCAAATACATTAAATTAATGTACAATAACTAACAAAGAAAAAGACCCATACCAAGAGGTTTTCTGAATACCAAAGACAACGCAATCAGGATGGATCAGTTGAAGATATACGGTCTCCTTTAGGGACCGCTGTGTTTTATCATAGATCTTGGTTACAAGGGCCACTTGAAGGGTGATGCGTTTTTTTTCGTTCACGCACACATCGACGGTGGGGTCGCCCACTGGCTCGCCGGTAGACAACTTCGTCGCTGCTCGAGACAGAGTTTGGGTCTGTTCCTCTTTGATCGCATCAACACTACAGGATTCCTTTCTCATGATTCCCTTTGGCGTTCAATGCTAGGGTATTTTATATCATACATAACCTAGTCACAATTATAACCTAAAGCTCCCCATTCGGGGATGCTGGTTGAACGGGAAGAACCCCACCCCCCCCCCCCGCCCAGCAAAGATATAAAAGCAAGCTTCACAATATAACAAACACAAACAAAACGTGCACGTTGCGGCTATTGAGCTTTCATCAGCACATACAAATGAAACAATACTATACAATACTACAATACTGCCCCCCCCCCCCCCCCCCTCAGCAAAGCACCTACCTATCTACGTTTACGCACAACGGTCTAGACGAGACTTACCACGTAAGTGCACCCCTTTCACCCCATAGGTACAAGTACTAATAGGGCCAGACCCAGAAACTTCCACAGGGTAACAGCTAGAGTTCTTCACGACCCGAGTGAAATATAATCTACAGCCATAGACCTCCATGACCCGTTTAACAAACCCCTAACTTCTAAGATAAAAGTTCAGGAGGGCTGTGAACACACACACACTCACACACACACACACACACAAAGTCCATAAAAAACAAAAAACTGAAATGATCAAGATCATAGAACATGTAGTAGGCCGCTAAACATTCTCCAAATGTTCCTACAATTGCAAATTATCCTGCTATTGTTTATGACTCAGATCAGATCCTACGAACAATAAATTCCTCTTGAGGAATAGTCAACAATCGCAAGTAGTGGCAATGTGGATTTGGTTGAGTGGTTGAGAAAATGTCTTCAAATGCTTTATGCTGCCCAGACGTTCAAGAAAGCAGATAATTCACAGCGGGGGGACTGAGATCAGATCAAGTCAGATATCAGGAGAAGATATCTGAAAATAACACCCGTCGGTTTGGTCAACCACTGGGCTGGAACGGAATGAAACAGAGAGTCATTTAAACATAAAGAGAAGTAGATGTCGTACGTCCGAAACAACCTCTGAAGAGAACTAAAAATATCAGACGCGATCTCTGGTTGACAATATACGCAATTTTGATAAACACGAGAAGGTATCCAGCTAGACAACAATACATACAGAATTAGAAATGAAATGATTAAAATAAGACTGGCAATGCCGGCAGTCTGCTCGACTATTTTATGTGTGATGTGTTGGTAGAAATATGCTTAGTCGGCTTGCTAGTTTAGGCTTGCTTGATTGGGCTTGCTTGATTGGGCTTGCTTGATTGGGCTTGCTTGATTGGGCTTGCTTGTTTGATCTTGCTTGATTGGGTTTGCTTGTCTGGGCTTGCTTGTCTGGGCTTGCTTGATTGGGCTTGCTTGTCCGGGCTTGCTTGATTAGGCTTGCTTGTCTGGGCTTGCTTGTCTGGGCTTGCTTGTCTGGGCTTGCTTGTCTGGGCTTGCTTGTCTGGGCTTGCTTGTCTGGGCTTGCTTGTCTGGGCTTGCTTGTCTGGGCTTGCTTGTCTGGGATTGCTTGATTGGGCTTGCTTGTCTGGGCTTGCTTGTCTGGGCTTGCTTGTCTGGGCTTGCTTGTCTGGGCTTGCTTGATTAGGCTTGCTTGTCCGGGCTTGCTTGATTAGGCTTGCTTGTCTGGGCTTGCTTGTCTGGGCTTGCTTGTCTGGGATTGCTTGTCTGGGCTTGCTTGTCTGGGCTTGCTTGTCTGGGCTTGCTTGTCTGGGCTTGCTTGTCCGGGGCTTGCTTGTCTGGGCTTGCTTGATTGGGCTTGCTTGTCTGGGCTTGCTTGATTGGGCTTGCTTGTCTGGGCTTGCTTGTCTGGGCTTGCTTGTCTGGGCTTGCTTGTCTGGGCTTGCTTGTCTGGGCTTGCTTGTCTGGGCTTGCTTGTCTGGGCTTGCTTGTCTGGGCTTGCTTGTCTGGGCTTGCTTGTCTGGGCTTGCTTGATTGGGCTTGCTTGTCTGGGCTTGCTTGTCTGGGCTTGCTTGATTGGGCTTGCTTGTCTGGGCTTGCTTGTCTGGGCTTGCTTGATTGGGCTTGCTTGATTGGGCTTGCTTGATTGGGCTTGCTTGTCTGGGCTTGCTTGTCTGGGCTTGCTTGTCTGGGCTTGCTTGATTAGGCTTGCTTGTCCGGGCTTGCTTGTCTGGGCTTGCTTGTCTGGGCTTGCTTGATTGGGCTTGCTTGTCTGGGCTTGCTTGATTGGGCTTGCTTGTCTGGGCTTGCTTGTCTGGGCTTGCTTGTCTGGGCTTGCTTGATTGGGCTTGCTTGTCTGGGCTTGCTTGTCTGGGCTTGCTTGTCTGGGCTTGCTTGATTGGGCTTGCTTGTCTGGGCTTGCTTGATTGGGCTTGCTTGTCTGGGCTTGCTTGATTGGGCTTGCTTGTCTGGGCTTGCTTGTCTGGGCTTGCTTGATTGGGCTTGCTTGTCTGGGTTTGCTTGTCTAGGCTTGCTTGATTAGGCTTGCTTGCTTGACTTGCATACTGATGTGCTATTGTGTATAGATTTACCATCACTCGTTGTTTTACTTGTTACACTGTTGTGATGATGTTTAGAAAGATGCTATCACTCGTTGCTGGACTCGCACACTGATGAGTTGATGTGTAGAAAGATACCATCACTCGTTGGTTGACTCGCGCACTTATGAGTTGATGTGTAGAAAGATACCATCACTTGCTGGTTGACTCAAACACGGATGAGTTGATGTGTAGAAAGATACCATCACTCGTTACTTGACTCAAACACTGATGAGTTGATGTGTGGAAAAAAACCATCACTTGTTGCTTGTCTCAAACACTGATGAGTTGATGTGTGGAAAAAAACCATCACTTGTTGCTTGTCTCAAACACTGATGCGTAGATGTTAGAAATATACTATCACTCAATGCTAAACTTTCATACGGTTGTCTTATTCTGTATAAAAAATTACCACTCTCTGCTAGGTTAATATACTGATGTGTTGTGATCTAACATACTGATGTGATCTAATATACTGATATGTTGTGATCTAATATACTGATGTGTTGTGATCTAATATACTGATGTGTTGTGATCTAATATACTTATATGTTGTGATCTAATATACTGATATGTTGTGATCTAATATACTGATATGTTGTGATCTAATATAATATGTTGTGATCTTTTATCCTGATATGTTGTGATCTAATAAACTGATGTGTTGTGATCTAATATACTGATGTGTTGTGATCTAATATACTGATGTGTTGTGATCTAATATAATATGTTGTGATCTTTTATCCTGATATGCTGTGATCTAATATACTGATGTGTTGTGATCTAATATACTGATGTGTTGTGATCTAATATACTGATGTGTTGTGATCTAAAATACTGACTGATATGTTGTGATCTAATGTACTGATGTTATGTGGTCTAATATACTGATTTGTTATGGTTTAATATAATGATGTGTTTGTGGTCTAATATACTGATGGGATCTAAAATACTGATGTGTTGTGATCTAATATAATGATGTGTTGTGATCTAAAATACTGATGTGTTGTGATCTAAAATACTGATGTGTTGTGATCTAAAATACTGATGTGTTGTGATCTAAAATACTGATGTGTTGTGATCTAAAATACTGATGTGGTCTAATATACTGATGTGGATCTGACTGATAAAATACTGATGATGTGGTCTTATGGTGTTATGGTTTAATATAATGATGTGTTTGTGGCCTAATATACTGATGGGGTCTAATATACTGATGTGTTGTGGTCTAATATACTGATATGTTGTGGTCTAATATACTGATTTGTTATGGTTCAATATACTGATGTGTTGTGATCTAATATACTGATGAAGTATAATATACAGATGTGTTGTGATCTAATATACTGATGAAGTATAATATACAGATGTGTTGTGGACTAATATGCTGATGTGTTGTGATCTAATATACTGATGGGGTCTAATATACTGATATGTTGTGGTCTAAAATAATGATGTATTGTCGTGCAGAAATATACCATGACTTGCAGCCTGAATCCTATTTTACTGTGTTGATTTGTAGAAAGATACCACTGTTCACTGCTTGACTTGTATACTGATGTATTGGTGTGTAGAAGGTCACCAATGCTCGTTGCTTGACTCGTATACTGATGTGCTGGTGACATATGTCAATGACACAGACTGAGACGGTTACACATTTGTCCCTAACACAAACTGAAACAGATAACACATCTGT